>WBNO01011807.1:0-73131 GCA_013400575.1 Peucedramus taeniatus
CCCCCCCCCGGGACGGGGGTGACACATTACCACTGACATGATGCCACTATATTGCTGAGGTAGTTAATTACCAGGATATTGCAGTTTGTCTGCTCTCTATCCTCTTGTGCTGCTCCTAAAAGGAAACAAAGGAAACAACATCAGAGAGACAAAGACAAAACTCAGTCCCCTATTAATAACCACCATAATGGAAATAAAGGATCAAAGGCCTTTTGCAGCACACATGGCATACAGCTTTGTATGGCACAGATGTTGAAGAGGTTCTTGGAACTGTGTCTGCACCTGGCCATGTTTTTCATCAAAAGATAAACCTTGAGATCCTTGCTTAATTTACACTGAATTGCTGTAAAGCCAAAAGGAATTTCACAGCAGTGAATCTAAGTGAAAACCAAGGCCAGTGGCAGGAGCATTGTTTGAAATCACACAATGCCTCTGGTCCTGATTCTGCCACTTTCATGCAGCTATCACATTTGCAGGTGACTTTAACTGCCCCTAGTCTCCCTGTTTCTAAAAGGAATGGTAACTTTGTCCCTCAAAAAGTATTTTGGTATTTACCTTAGCACTGAAATTCTAATTTCCTGGTGTGTCCCAACAGGGCAATATGTTCTCAGTGACTGAAAGCCAGGTCCTCACAAGAGGTAAGTAATATCATCACCAGACTTTTCACGCTCTCTGCAATCAATGATGACTTTTCTGAAAACCAATGGCAGAGGGTGGTCCTGAATAGAAATGACATAATTTAGCCTTAGGAAGCATACAGAGACTTGATAAAAAAATTAAAATCAAGAAGCCCTATGGATTCCAATGACTGCATAATTTTTAGAGCTGCTCTGTGGGATTTAGTAATAATTTTAAAAGGATGGTTAAAACTGCCATATTGGATACACAATTGCTTATTGCATTTAAAGGGTGTTTATTTTAAAATTGTTTCTATTGATCTCATTCAGTCTTGTTATGATCACACTTGGGCTGGTCCTTCCTTCTTTTATAGGATGCTTCCATAAAGACCAGGCTGTCCCTGTAGGTGACATCCATTAAAAAGGGTCAGTTGTTTTGAAATAAAGAGATAATGAGACAGCCCAGCTCTCACCGAGGGGGTAGCACCAACACCCCACCTCCCGTTATCTCCAGCCAATAACGTTATGTGGTGATGAGGTAATGCTTGCATTCAATGCTCTAGGCAGCGCTTCTGTGGTTTGTAATTCTCCTTAAAGGAGACAAAACGGGGAGGCTTCCCTGTCTGTTCTGCTTGTGCAAATGAGCATTTGAATTCAGATCTTTACAGTTACAGGGAAAGGGGGGCAGTGGGGAAGTGCGCCCGTACCCAAGCTTTTCTTGCCTTCCGTCTTTTGTAACACATAAGTGAGTTTGAAGTGTTTTACTCATGCAAGTTAAACAAAAGCTAAGCAGATGTTTTGGTTCCTGCTGTAGATAAATCCCAGGACGGATTGGTTCCGAAGGCTTCTGAGTAAATTTAGGAAACTGCAATTTTTATATCACTCACAAACCAGTTCACTCTCATCATCCCAATGGAACAAAAGTAAAAAAAAAAAAAAAAAAAAGAGTGATTCAATGTTTAAAACATATCAGTGGAGGGAAGACCACAGGAACAGCTTTGTTTTCCTCAGCCAGTGTATTCTGCATGCATTGCAGTCACGCCTGGGTATTGCCTTTGACAGGAGGAACAGCTCCTCCTGTTGAGGCCGGTATGCCACCGTATGCAGTTGGTGTCTGGGGTGGGCTCCGCTCCCAAAATAACAGAGCGCCGTCAGCTAAACCTTGGAAGCAGATTGCATATTACAGACAACATTTTGGGAGGAAGGCAGTGATTCCCCTCTTCACACTTAGGTCCCAGGTAGCCTCTGCAGGCTTTTAAGAGTGCAAGACAGCATCTTGCTACCAACTGAAGATTCTTGATGAGGAGTCAGGACAAGGAAAGGAGGGGTTGTGCCCAACAAGCCTGATCCCAACCATCACTGAAATCCCCCTGACTGTACCCAGAGCAAGAGCCATTCTGGTGGCACTTCCCCATCACTCTCATGACTCAGTGTTTTAAAAGAATGATTTAAAATGGGTTAACTGCCCTCTGTACTTGCGTATCACCAATTGGATAATTGTTCTTGTCTGACCAAACATTTTTAAGTACTCATTTTTCTGCTACAAAAACTATTTCTCTCTTCAATCAAGTGCAATAACCCCGACCATCTCTTTTAACTGTTGCATTTCCAGAAGACATATTCCCTAGGGGCTTTCTTGCCAATATCAGTGGATTTTTTAGGGGATTATATTGACCTGCTGGAGCTGACATCCATCTCTCATCTGCAGCAAGCCTGTGTTAAAATTTCATGGACATGGATGCTGGGATGGCTCATGAGCATGGGGGAAGGGCGGGGGGAATGGAGATCCAGAAACACACATGTGAATAGCAGTTCTGCCTCTTGAACTAGAGCCAAAACTTCACAGATGCTCAGCTGGATGAGTCCATATGGAGCCTCTGGGGCTGGGAGCCATGGAGATGTTATTCATTTTTGAGATGACTTCCAGTGTAATTGCTGAGGTAACCCCTTTTCTTTATCTCAGCGGGAGTCACAGTGGGAGACCAGGGATACACAGCTTGGCTGTTATTTTACTGTACTGGCGAGGGCAGTGGGAAATCAAAATCTGCTGCCACTTTACACAGCTCTCAGCTCCAGTGTGATCAGGAGGAATCAAAGAAGTGGGAACATGTTCCCTCTTGGCAGCACATGTGCTTCGGCACACCCACATACACAGATAAAAGTCCAGTGAAAAGAACGGAATGAACATGAACTTCAGGAAAACCCACCTCCAGTGTGGAGTCCAATAGCCCTTCTCCTTAAATGCAGGAAATGCACTGGCTTCGCACAGCACATTTTGAGAAGATTCAAACATAAGAGATGAAACAGCTTTTGTAAAAAAAAAAAAAAAAAAAGAAAAAAAAGAAGATGAAAAAAGACTCATTGTGTTCAATTAACCTTGAAAAATAAATTTGAACTGTTCTTCAATTTATCTCAAATGCACATTACAGTAGGCTTTTAAATGTCTGTCTTTTTTCTATCTGTAGTCATCTTGGTAAAATGTATTTTCATTGCACAGATGTTCCTCCCTTGCCTCTTCCCTGTCTTCTCACGCGATAGAAAAGGCATTTTGGACAGATTTCCTCACTTATCTCCACTGCATTTGATTTCTAATATGAATGCAACATTACTGTAATGCTTACCTCCTCTGCACTAAGCAACACAGCATGAGTGTGCAGAGCCATGACAAAGATGCTCTTTGAAGTGTTCACTGATATCTAAGTTGCAACACTGAACATTGGTGAAAATACTTGTCCATCCACTCCTGGGGGTCCTGTTCTGTAAGAGAACTCTGCTTTCACATTTTTGTTGTCCCTGCAGGAACAGCCATGTGCTAATTCAAGGATGGTTTAGCATGTCTGAGTTAGAGGGAGTTATAAAAAGCCACCTGAAAGATGACAGCTGGAGAATAAACAGTCAACTCTTTCTTCTTGCCTGTTAGGTTACTACTTAACTTGATCCTTATTCCTAAAGGATAGTCCAGAAGGGAAACTGGTTTCTCCATGCTGCAGAAAGAGTGGAGAAGAATGAAAGTACATTGCAAAGTGGGAACATCTGAAATTTTCCTTGCTTCCAGCAGCCTGGAAAGGAACACACCTAGCCTCTCAAATGAAAAATTGGATCCTGATTTTGATTCTTCTCAAATGTTGTAGGTTTTTAAACCAGCAGATCTGAACCAGCTCATGATAGAAATGGACCCATGGACAATACCATGATCAGCTCAGAAATCGACTGTCACTTGACCTATACAGATGTGCCAGTATGACATTTGATTTGGGCCTGTGTCTGAGTTAAACTTCTTATGTTCAAGAGTGGTTCCTCCTACAGGGGAATACTGTGAATAAGACTTGATGGTAACAGAGTCTGATCCCTGGATCATCTACAGGTATTTAAAACTTTAACTTTGAGGAACTGCAGAGACTGTCACTTCTGTGGGAGGAGAGGAGGAAACAAAGTCAGTCACGACCAAGAGGGGAACATCTAGAAGAAAAAGAGAAATATTTTTTGACAAAGTGGTGAGATAAGAACTAAGTCACCCAGGCCAAGAGAGTCAAAATATATACAAGCTGTCATGAGAAAATAGTGCTCAGAGGAAGGAGGATGATATGCAGACATCTAGTTTGCATGAAAAAGGATAGTCATATGGAAAGGAGAAAAAGACTCTGCAAAAGAAGGTGAGGGAGCAAATAAAGAGTGATGGGAAGCAGTGAAGTAGGTTTGTTTGTTATTGAGGGGCAAAGCATACACCTGACAATTTGGAGTATATCACTTTGAGGATGACCTACTGTACGTTAATGGAACCTGCTTTCCCGAAATGCATGAGCTCTCAGCTCGTTATGGTAAGGGATGCTTTAGAAACGCAAGCAGTATCATTAGTGGTTTTGACCTTCTCACATAAAAGAAGATCAATTGCATCATTACTGCCACAACTGCCTCCTTGTAGTAGAGTTGGCTATGACTTCCTCAATTCAGAAGGAAAATGAGAAATTTTGATATAGGAAAATGCATGAATGCCTCATGCTTGAAGGAACATGTAACTTCAGGATAGGCGGTGCAGCTTAAAATGGGATTTTCAAGGGGTTAAAGAGCAGGGTGCAGGTAGGATATGGCACAGGAAGGAACCATGGACATTTATTAGCAAGGAAATGGCCATTGGCAGAGAGACTAAGATATCACAGTGAGAAGGAGGAATAACAAATCCTAGTCATCAGCTGTTCTCTGTGTGACTATAAGCAGGCTGTAGCTGCAGTGCCTTTCTCATCCCATTATCCTGTGGAAAATATTTCCTCCACTCAACACAGCTCTACGTGTCCATTGCATAACGAGGGAACAGTCATACCCTGTCACAGTGCTCTACCACACCTGCATCCACATTAGGGCTACAAAGTCTCAAGTTGTATTTCATCAATCTGACCTACAAAAAAACCTAAGCATTTTAGCTCTATGATTACAAGTTTATCCTTTTGTCATTATGTCATCGGTTGCAGTGTAAAATATAACCAGGTGTATTATTCCAGTACCATCAGTTGGAACTGGGATGGGGAGTAGTGATGGGATCTTCTATTGATAAGCCAGCTGATAAGAAACTATCAAGAGCAGTTTCCTTATCTCTTCCATGACCCATCCTCCCTCCAGCGATAGATCTTCTGTTAATAGGCCATTAAGTCCACTGATAAACTCCCATCATCTCATTGGGAAATGCTCCAGGCAGGGGAAGGAACCAAGCCCCTCTACCTGGATAAAAAGCCTGAGACTTGGAACACCAAGTAGCCTTTTCCACTGGACTCCCAGAGGAAGAACAGGCCCATTCATCAGTGGACCTTTTCTCCAGACCCACTGCTTCAACAGAGCCATGACTGCTACTCCAGGAGGACTGCAGCCACCATTGCAAGTAGACTGCTGCCAACACCCTGACCAACCAGGTGTTAGGGTGTATTCTGACTTTGTCAGTGGTTTTCTTATTGCATGTATTTTGTTTCCTTTTTGTTTTATTTTCCCTTTTTTCTAATAAATTGTATTTCTGACTTGGGGTGTCCCACTGGTCTTGCTTCTCAAACCAGAACACTTTATTTCATATAACTTCTTTTGCTGCTAGAGACAACATTTTATCTTTCTTTCTCCACATACCTTCAGCACTATGTGCTGATGTAAAAGCACCTCTTCAGAGTCTGTTCACTATATGCTACACTATGTCTGTGCTTTCCATCAGCAAAACAATCTACCTACTGAGATCCTTTGCTCTGCAGAAGTGACGATCACACCCTTGAAAGAAGATGAGATAACACTAAGATGAAAGGTAACAAGCAATGAGGGGAAATCTCAGTGACCACAGAAACTGGATGTCTGAAAACGAGACCTGGTCTCTGACCTGGTCACTGACCTGGTCTTCTAAACAGAGACATCATCATTCATTTTGACTAATGAGCTGTGTGCCACAAAATGAGCAGACCCTGGGATTCAGCTGCACTGAATAACCTCTAGTGCAAGCTGCACTAATAGGTAAACATCACCTGGTGAAGAGGAAACAGACTTAGCAAGCACAGCAGTAGTTGCCTATGATTATTACATGGGAGAGGGAAACAAACAGCATTTATTTATAAGGATGCAAATGAGAGGTCTTTCAAAATTCTTAAAATAACCATCTCCACTGAGTGTTTTTACAAGTCAACTCATGGAAGACCGAAATTGAAACATGATTTCCTAAAAACTTCTCTGCTCATCATTTAACAACCCTCACTTTGTCTGTTGGGTTGTGACAGTGGGAATCACTTTGAGATCAGGAGGAGAGCATTTGTACTTTGTGTCAGCAGCAAGTGTTTTTTTCACTGGGACACATTTGAGTGGCACAACTAAATGGCCCTGCAAACATTGCCAAAGCAAAAGAATTGGCTACTGACACAAAAACCAAGAACAAATGGCACCAGAATTTTTAGTTCTCAAAAGTGATGCGAGACTATTAAAAAATTTGTACATCTGTAAGCTTCACTGCACTGGTGAGCGATTACTAGCTACTACAACCCAGGTGGCTGGAAGATGGACTAGCTTCTAGGATTTCAGGATAAGCAGCAGCATGATAAAGGAAGACTGAACTTCCATTAATGTGAATGGAAAAGCTTTTATTATCTTCAGTAGTATGGACATGGATAATACTGAAGTATTATCTTCAGTAGTCCTAGCTTTGCTAGGCACTCTGAGACAGGCAAACTCAAAAGGTAATGCCTTAAAGCACTGCCAGGGTGCAGCACGTAAGACAAGGCATTGTGCTGGCGATGGAGGGGCAAGCAAAGGACAAAGGACAGCAGATCAATTTGAATCCACGGGGAGAAGCATCAAACAGAATGAGATACTCAAGCTTCAGACTGGCCAGAGAGAAAGCAATATCTGTCCTGCAGGGGAAAAACCTTCATCTGAGATTCAGATTAGTTAAGAACACAAGGCATGAGTAATATAGTCTTATTTATCCCAACTGTTTCATTCATTCCTGTTCCAAAGGAAGGAAGTAAAAACAGCAACTGATAATGTTTAGAGTTTTTGTGGCACTGCTCATTTCAAATTAAAAACAGCCATTTAAACATTTTGGTACAAAGGATAATTTATACAGTGGTCACTGAACCACTGAAATGCAGCCTCCACAAGAATAATATTATTTGAAGTGGCAGAGGAAAAAATGGGTTTGGTGAAAAGATGATGAAACAAATAGCTGTTCCAATGAACAATGTCAGGAAGTGCCCTGTGACTGCACAGGACTGGGAGGCCCCCTTCACCTCAGCCAGCATCCAGAAGACACCTGCTCAATACATCACTGGCCTCAGTTTCCCTGTGGAGGAGGGGGATTGAGTCACAAAAAATGAAAGGTATTTTCTTCTGAAAATAGCTCCTTCCTGCTGATATAGCTCCTAAGCACTAGGAGGACGTGAAGGAGGGACAGGCTTAAGTAGCATCCAGATAAAGAATTTGGGATTGCCAAATCAGAATAGGTACTTCTCAAGGGACCTCAATGTGTGGTCAAGGCCTGCTGTGATGTTTATGTGCACAATACAAAGGCAGTGATTGTCTCCTTCTTAATAATTAGCAAATTATACTTATCAGAAATTATTTTTATATTCAGCTAAAGAGTCACTAGCTCCCCACACCTCAACATTCATGTAGTCAGCAAACCACTTGGTTTGCTCAACATTCATGTAGTCAGCAAACCACTTCCAACAATAAATTTACTGAGTGCCCCCTGGATGAATGGAGAATGGCACTTGGCTGAGAAGGGCACCTGTTTTCTGGCTTGTCTCAGGACTAGGTAGCACTTTTATGGCCTTACTGCTCCCTTGGGGTGTAATTTAGGACAAAAGATGAAGCAGGACAACATGGAGACTGTGCAATGGAATGAAGAGGTCTAGTTTTTCTAGGATGTCTTTGAAGAACAAAGCAGAGGGCGGGAAAAGTGGCTTCAAAGCAGAGAACGAATTCCTAACATCATCTAAATGAAACAAGCTTCTCTTCATTTATGCAATCAGGATATTAATGATTTTTTAAACGGGTTTGAAATAGAAATTTTGGAGTTCACTTGAAATAACAATATGAATTGAGCATTTAAAGTTTAGTCTGTAGATGTGTTGAATTTTAACCTTTTTACTTAAGAAACCTCTGCCATGGTACAAAGGGCATAGGAAAATGCAAATTCCTGAGGTTTCTTGCATAGAAAACAATACCAAGAGGAGATCAAGAGATACAAAAAGCCCAGATAAAGAAACCCCTCTGTCTCCGAGCTAATTAAGACCATGGAGTACCCAGATAAGGACCGAGGGACCAAGAAGTGCATGCGTAAAGGAGAAAAGGTTCAAAAGTTCAGCCATGAGGAAGACCACAAATCCTCAGAGACCACCAGAGACCCCCATACGACCACCACAGACAACAACACATGCTCAGAAGGGCATGGTTCTCTTTTTTTCTATTTCTATATCAATCAAATAGATTACCATATGAGGCGAGGACAGGCGGGGCCAGGGGTTGAATATGCATGGAAAAGTTGTGTAATGTGTTGCATATGGAATACCTTTGTGAATAAAGCTGTGGGACAGCCCGAGGCTTGGGGCACAAGTTTTCACAAGAATTATCTTGCCTGTGCCGGGCACCGACATACATACCCACTTCATAACTAAACCTAGTTGTGGAGTTTATTTATTCTGTGTATCGCTTCAGGTTAATCCAAGAAATAACCAAGTAAAAAGGGAGGACTGTCATTGCTGAATACTCCTTGTATTCTCCTATTTCTGCCTCTGTGACTACAAGCTGTTTCCTGATAGCTGAAGGAGATGTGTCAGCTGGTGCTGGCCTATGACTCATGGGGACTGCAATGGGCTGGGCAAGCCCTCAATGGTTTCACTAAGTTAAAATTCTTCTGTTACAGGAGAAGAAAAGAGCTGGAAGACATTCCTGACCAAAGCACCGCTCTACCCGTCCCCTGCCTGAAATACCAAAGGAGACAAACCCAGAAGAAAGAGAAACCCTGAGCATCCCCGGGCAGAAGACCCTCCTTGGGGTTGTTTGTTGTAGGGGATGGGGTTTTCTTGTGTGCAACATGGAGAGCAAGCTCTGGAAAAGGACTGACATGAACATTGGGCAGACAGTGATGCTCAAAGATCACACAAAGCCTTCAAAATCTCTGAGAAGCTCTTACCATGTCCATTTACTTGTAGTGTCATCATACCCCACGAAAACAGCAGAGGAGTAGCTGAGCATCAGCATGAGATCAGAGGCAGCCACCACAGGCCAGTCACTTGGAGTTTGTCATAATCAGTGCTGGTTGCACTAGGCACTATCCTAGGAGGTCTCTTGGAAAAGACTCTCTATTTAAAAACTTGATTTAGGCATAACAAAACCTCATCAATTTCTGTCTTACATCAGACTGGATTAATCCTTGGGGGAAAAATACTTTATATACATGTCGGAGGTTGGATCTGTTTCTTTTTTGTTTGTGGAATTTTTTCCTGGTGGTTTTGCTAGGTAACTAATTGCTGGGTACTTATGGGTACTTACTGAAACAAAAGAGGGCAGCAGGTTTTTCCTGGGGAACAGCAGTGAACAGGACAGTTTGGTCCGAGGGCGCTGCACCGAAAGTACCTTGGAGCACCAGAGGACCCAGTTTGGTTTTTTTTTTCCACTGGATTTCTTTCCAGAGGAAGACGGGACTCATCTCATCACCACTGGACTTTCCTACAGGACTATTTCCACTTCACAGAACTGCATCTACTACTCAAGGAGGATTTAATCTGGACTGCTTTTAACACCCTGATACCCAGGGTGTCAGGTCACATCCTCAACTCTGTCAGGGTATTTTCTGGGGTTTTGTTGTTTTTGTTTTGCTTGTCTCTTAGTGCTATTACGTTTGTATTTGTCTTTGTTTTGTCCAATATTCCTAGTAAAGAACTGTTATTCCTACTCCCAAATCTTTGCCTGAGAGCCTCCAATTGCAAAATTATAATAATCTGAGGGAGGGGGTTTACATTCTCTATTCAAAGGGAGATTCCGGGGAGACCTGTCTTTCAAACCGAGACAATACACAATATATAGATACTTTATTTGTGCTTCCTGTGAGTGACTGCCTACTTACTCAGTGGGTGGTGCTGGCCAATTATAAGCATATTGTGCATGTTTCCCCAGCACTGAAGGCCTGCTTAATACTGGAGATCTCTGAGAGGCATCAGACAATAGAGATGTCCAAGCTCCTTTTTTTCTGCCAGTCTCTCAGCCTCAGACAACAAAATGAAATCTGTGGCACATAAAAAACCCAAACAACTAAGCAGTGCACAGCCAAGGTAGCATTTGCACACATGTAGATATGTCACCTAGCTAGCTTTGCTTCATTTTCTCCCACTTTAAGAAATCAAACTTCTGGGAGGCATTGGCAACTCTTACATGACATTTGACTTAAAAGGAAAAAAACAACACACTCAACAGTGAATTTGATTGCAGAATTATTATTGTGTGACTCACCCCTTTAAGTATAATAATGGAGAGTTTATTAAGTATTCACTTGGGCTCTGGTCTGCCCACCTACACTCAATTTCCTCTGACTGTGGAATATAATTTGGCAGCTTTGCAGCTAACCAATACCGCAGAGTCTGAGGAAAACATTATAACTTGTATGGTATTATCGGTCTAAAGGCTGTGGGTTCATATTTCAGCCAGCCAGCACAAGGTTACTTGTAAAATACAACCACACCTTGTGAGAGAAAAGAGTTCACAGGACCATGATTGGAAAATGTGTGCTCAGATAATAGAGAGATGAATACATTAAAACTCCTAGATAGGTATCACATCAAAAGGCAATTTTTCCCTTTCTGCACCACAACATTTTGGCTCATAAGCTAAAAAAGGAACCTGCCTGGCTACAAACCTGTATTAGGTGACACACAAGTGTTGAGTGAAACACTGCTCCATAATTCAGCTACCAGAGTGCCATGCCCTAGTGCACAACCACCACCCTACATCATGTTCCCAGTAGAGCTGTGACCACACCTGTAGAAATCCCCTGCTGGACATTCAGCACATTTCTTGACAGACCAAGTGGAGACTGCTGTAACAGTTTTGTCCTTCACTTCTGGCATCCTTCTTTTGCTGGATGTATATAAGCCATTCTGGAGAACCTGAGACCTGTGCTCAGACTGCTTATGGCCCTCACAGTCATTCAAAGCATGACTGTATGCAATTCTCAATCACCTTTGGTTCATTGAGGTTCATCTCATACCCTTTAAGCAATGCAAAGTCCTCCTACATACAACTTTTCCTGGGGTCTCTTAGAAGGGAACCAAGCCACTCCCCTCTGAAGACAAGGGCTTCTAATCTGGTCCTGTCAGTCCGGTGTTGTTCTTAGCCTGCCCCAGTCACAGCACAGCCATTAGTTCTAATACCTTTTGTTTGTTTTTTTTCACTGCTTATGCAGTGAAAGGAAGGAGTGTTCTGCTTGACCTTCTGCACAGCTAAGCACTTTATCAAAAACAGTCCGTACGTTTTACCTGTAAGCCCTAAGAAATCATAACAGTTTTCTTCAGCCGTGACACCAGTCCCCTGTGTTTTGACAGAGAAGTGGTCTTTTATTTCAGTGGCAGCTGGACTGGCCTGAACTGAGTAGCATCTAGTAAAATCCCAAGTAAGAGCCTTTCAGAAAGGACACACTAAAATATTAGCATGAAGAATTCCAAACTAGGAACATTGCAAAGACAGAACAATCAGTGTGCAGCTGAGCACTACAGCAGAGTACTTTAGCACTGGATAGTCTGAAGCAGCAAGCCTGGAACACCCAACAACCAACAACACATTGTGTAGCTTATTGTATCTTTAGGAAAAACAAAGGTCCACTTCTAACTTTGGGCACACTGAATGATTCTACATTTAGACAGAAATTGGGCCTCTCACTTTTCACTTAAACATTCAAAATAAAAGCTCAGTTATTTGTTTTATTTTAAAGAATAATTAATAGAATTCCAGTACTGAGTTGTTTTGGTTTTTTTCCCCTCAGGATACTCAGACTCATAAAAGTCTATCTGTGAACAGGCAGTGTAATAGAAACCTGCAGGCTTGACCTTGCTGCTAACCTAACCTGTGAGCATCTCCTTTCTTCTTCTCCCCCTCACCTCTGTAGATGGAGAGGGAAAAGAATGGCATTTCCCTAAGTTTGTAGCTGAGCAACTTTTTTTTTTCTGAAGAGTTGTGACATCTAAGCTAAAGATTATCACAACTTCAACCCCACTCCAAACCATGCAGATACCTCTAACCCCCTCTAATCCTCTGCTGGTCACAGATCAGAACCTTCTGCCAAAGCTTCAGGTGTTGAAAAGGAGCCTGTATTGGAAGGGGTAGGGTTAAGGAATGCCTCTGCTCCCACTGCAGTAGGTTGCTCCAAAGCAGCCCTTGCTCAGCAGGATAGGTCATTCCTTCCTGCTGTCCAGTTTCCATAGCCACATCCTCTGCACAATCTCCATGCTGATGTAAACTCAGCACCAGTATAGGTAAATAAACACTGAGCTGCTGGGCCCACCCATTTGCTTCAACACATTTGGGTGCAGCTACAACACATTAGGTGCCTCCTGAGCAGAGGAGAATCTGATACCTTTCCCTTGCAATACTCATTTAAAGCAACAGGGAAAGGGCCAGTTATGTGTCAGCAAGCCAAACAATTGGATGGTCCTGTTCCAAAAACTCCTGAAAGCAGTGGAAGGACTCCCACTGACTTCAAAAAGGCCGTGCCTGAATAGTGAAGTGAAATGTTACAGAGAGTGCTGTGCATCTTAGTTTATTTCCTTTATGGAACTGAGTTCCACCTTTTCTACACATGCTGGTAAACTTTCCCAGGCAGCCACCTTTTTTTTTTTTTTTTTTTNTCCCTGCTTTGAAAAAAAGGCTGGTATCACCTGGTTATTTTTCAGTGCTGCAGCTTAGTTGTGATATTACCACTTGCTCCCACAAAGCAAAGCAGAGAGCACTCCCCTCTTCTGGGAACTTCCAGGGCTGCCATGGAGTAGGAAGGAGCAAGCCACCAAGCTACACAGTGAGGAAGGTGTGCTCCTGGCACTCCACACTAACCACTCCACCTGCTTCACCTGCGTTGAAATTCTTTGTCTCTTGTGAAGCTGGAGGGCAGCCTTGCTCCTGGGAAGGCAGCTCACCTGCTCCTAAATCTCTGCACAGACTTCATGTTTCTTTGGTTTTGTATGAAAATCAGGATTTCTGTTTAGATTTTTTAACAATATTGTGCATGTTGGTACTACAAAGCCATATTGGGGCACTTCACATGATGTTACTTGTTTTACTAAAGGAAAAATCCCAGAGCTCTCACATTTCAGCTCAATTTTTTCCCTTCCCCATAACCCAAATGACGAAGGACTTGACGAATGCAGGGATGGTCTTGACAGCTGCACCTATGACACAGGAAAGGAGCTACAGTGCTCAGCAGCAAAGCTGCTGCAGTGTTATGTGAGGAACTGAACAGATTGCCTTCTCCACCCCAAGATCGCTCTGAGCAGCAAGCCCAGACACAGTCAATGGGCTGCCCATTATCTCCTGTGTTTCAGTCAGTGCTAAACACAATGCCAGTGCTTTAAAGCACAGGAAGTAGATGTAATAGACTATCATATCAATGTTCTGCCTCACTGGAGCCAATAACACCTGTTTTAGAATAAGCAATATATTTTGCATGGGGATTATGTTACCTGAGGACATTAAATGCTGAGGAAAAAAAAACCCAAAAAACTAACCAAACCCCAAACCACCAAACCACAAACCAATTTTTGAGTCATTTACAAAAAGAAAACCTGCTCTTATTGTATAGGAGTTGCTTTCTCAATTCTTTTTCAAAAAACCTCACAAACTCAAACAAGAAAACATTATCTCTTTCAAACAGAGAACACCATCAAATTATTGTATTGTATGTGTGGGCTCATGTGCATATACCTGCAAAAATTGCATGTATCCCTGCATCACAGGACAGCTGTTTTAGCAACAGGATGTATGGTGCTGCAAATGCTGCAGTGTGAAGGGCAGCCCATCTGACTGGCAATGATGTAAGAAGCCGAGCAACTCCAGCTCTCGGAAACATTTTGCCTCCTGGAAGGCTGTAAATAAAAGGGGAAATATCATCTTTGGTCAGAAGATTGTGGTGTTGTGATAAATAGATAATCTAAGTAATCAGGAACATTTTGTCTGATTTGTGCAAAGTGGTGGCTGAGCAGTTATAAATTATATCACCACATTCAATTACTGAAAACAACACTTCCTGAAACCTTTGCAGTCTGCAGGGAGATATCCCAGTTTCAGATGTACCTTTGTTAATCACTGCATTAATTTTTCCACTTGAAGAGGAAGAACAGGATTTGTGCAGAGCAGGAAGTTCAAAAAGTCTCTCAATCTGAAGTGTTAAAACATTTGCCCATCTTTGTGATCTTTAAACTCATAACAAACACAGAGTGTAAACAGATATCCTAAACATACTTTGATTGATGTGCACTACTAATAAAACATTTTCAGTTTTCAGCCATTTTATTAAAATGCTGGTTAAGTCAATGCAAGAATATTTCATCAAAATATACAGATTTTGATAAAGATTGTAACAGGTATTGAAGCTTCAAGGTGGAGACTAGCCATTTCTTCGGAGACAGCATGAACTGAAAACCTCATATTTTCCTTTGAAAAACTTTGAATTTATTCCAAAGCAGAATTGGAGACAGAATTTAACACTTCAAAAATTGTTCCAAAGAACTGGGGGTCTTGATTGGAGGCTGTCCCCTAGTGAAAAAGGACACCTTTGGTGCACATTATAACCAGGAATTCATTCAGGATTGTATATACACGCAGACACGCTTGTAGGTGTGTGTCAGAAATGGTAGACCTAATTAAAGGAGCCAAATGGAGCACATCCCTCATTCTACTTTGTAAAGAATCCTATTATGCATCTGGCCAGAAATTGCAGAACATCAATGCACCACAGGTAAGTACTGCTGTAAGAACTGACCAGATTACAAGCTGGCAACTCAGGGCTGTCAGTGCTCCAAAAGGTACTGCAGACTCAGGAAAATCACAAGTCAGGGTGACACTTTTTACAAAGGGATACAATGGTAAATACCACCCCTTGACAGGGTATCATCCAAAGCAACCTCAGGCACAAAAGCTTATCCCAGCTGCTAAGCTACCTGATGTGCCTTCTGGGAGAGGGCATGGTGTTCTCCAAGGAACCAAGGCAGGAGAAACTAGAGGTACAGGACACAGAAATATCAGCATCAAGGAGGCTGAGTAGCAATGAAGCAGGGTATGTTGAAGCCCACTTTTATCTTGACTTCCTCAGTACCTGGAAGTGAACCCTGAAGCAGCTCAGCTGTCACTCCTGGGAGTTTGGCATTCCTCTGTGCTGATGAGACCATCTCTGCCTCGAGCCTTGCTGTGCTGCCTTGCATGAGCCTTTGCTCCAACTCCACCTCTCTCATCGCAGACTGTCAGGGTCCTATCCTTCCTGTCCCAGCACCTTACTAGCATTCACTGCACTAATGCAAGTGAGATGACAAAGACAATGGACAAGTGGTTATGACAAAGGCTTTGTGAACAGGAGAGTCCTAGGCCTCTCTCCTCTCTCTCCTCTCTCCTCTCTTCTCTCTCCTCTCTCTCTCCTTTCCTCTGTAACTATCTGTTTGCACTGTCTGTTACCCCACTGGTTTTAATCAACTTACTCTGGCATGACAACCGTAATTGACATTAGTAGATCCTCTTGGTTTAAATCCCACTAGAAAAACTGATTTCCCTTGTCTGTTTTGGTTTTATCTCCTTCAAACTTCCCACATTAAAACTCCGGCATTGTCAAGAAGAAAATGTAGCGTAGATAAGACATTGCCTGTCACTTTTCAACCATGTGCCACCTTGAGCAAGCATACAGTCAGAGGTGGTTGGACAGCTGATTGCTGGTACTCACTTGCACTTTCCACTATTCCTGGCTCTTGAACAGAGGCTAGGGATTGTGCTTTAGGTTGCTAAATCCTGGGGAAAAAACTACCAGTGACACTTGGATCCATGAATGGTCATTGATAACTCCTGAAAAAAAGGAAAATTAATTAGTCAGTGTTTACCATTCTGTCACTGCTTTTCTCAGTATTCTGAAATTTATCAGAATTTATCAGATCTCCAGCCAAGTAAGCAAGTACATAGAGATTTTTTTTTAATGGATAGTGAGTATCTCACTCTGTTCTGCTGTCCTGTCTTTTCCATCCCAGATTGTGTCCCACGAAGCAAACCTCCAGGGAACCAGCCTGCCACAACACAGCACCTGAGTGCTCACACTTTCGTGTCCTATCAATCCTGTGTGCTGCCTATATGTAATAAGAACAATTAACAATGTTTTGGTTACTTCAGGTGAGGCAAGGCAGGACATGGAATGAGGAGATAACCAGGAAGCAGGATGGTTATGAGCACCTTTCAGCTGTGCAGTGAAGTCTCACAGAAGCAGAAGCAAAGAGCAGACCCCTCCCAGCTTGTGATTCCTCACAAGAGCAGCTACAGAGCTTGCCTTGTCCTGAAGTACAATACAAAAGATTTGCTGGAATAACTAGTTCAGTGCAGTGAGACTGTAACATGATCTTCCAGTCGTGAGTGAAGGTCAGGGGGACCCTTTGTGGGGCTCCAGCCGACTGCAGTGTGCCATCACCAATCATTACACAAGGACTCCCTAATAGGGGCGAGTGCTTGATGGGCTTTTATGTAAGGCACTCTGATGCACAGGAAGAGACAGCTGGAATTAGCCTGTCTTGTCAATGACTGCATATAAGAAGCCTAATTTTCATTCTGATACTCATAGAAAGGACTTCCATTACTGAACTCCTTACAGCCTTACCATTTGGGAGTGAAAAGACAGAGACAATAGCAGCCCTTTAAACTTTAGCCCTTAATGACCTCTGTAGCAGGTTTCTTTATGCGGCAAGTCCTTGTTACAGCTTTAGGCAAAAAAAAAAAAAAAAAAAACAAACAACAAAACAAAGCAAACCAAAAAAACTTCAACAAAAAGAAATCCCACAGAAATGTCAGGAACAAACCCACAAGACCTGATTTAGGAAACAGCTTATGACACAAGACAAGCTGGGAACTTCAATTTTCTGTTGGTTTTTGAGATAAAAATGAAAGGCTTTAAAAATACATTACTGCAATACTTCAGATGAGAGCCACAACATGGAGCAGCTCTGGACCTGTAAGGCTGTTGTGAGTTAGACTTGTCAGGCAGCTAAACATGACACAGCCACTCATTCACATCCTTCTCACAGAGGGAAGGGGAAGAGAATGGGAAGGGCAAAAACTAGAAAACTCGTGGGCTGAGATAAGAGCAGTTTAAAAAGTCAAAAAAAGTAAACTAGAAAAAGCAAAACCAGGAAAAAATAAGTGAAGCAAAAAAGTCCTCCATAACTGCTTTCCACCAGCCGACTGATGCCCAGCCAGCACGAGCAACAGCCGCTCTGGCACATTTCCCCCCCTCACTTTGATTGCTGGGCATTGCACCACATGGTACAGAATATCCCTTTGGTCAGCTGAGGTCAGCTGTCCGAGCTGCGACTCCTCCCAGCTTCCTGTGTACCCTCAGTCCACTTGCTGGGAGAACAGGTGAGAAGAGAAAAGGCCTTGATGTTGAGCAGTGCTTAGCAATAACTAAAACATTCCTGTGTTATCAACATTGTCTTCATGACAAATTCAAAACAGCAGCTGTGATGTGGAGAATTAGAGCTCTCTTTCAGCTAAAACCAGTACAATGGCTTTGGTGGGGTAATGGAGAGTTGGCAGAATCTTTTACACCCGATTATAAACTGACCTTCCCTCACTTGAGAAAATGCTCGGCTAGGAGCCAAGGAAATGAATTGACTTTCTGAATATGTATTCCTTTTGCTTCTGATATTTGTAATCAGAGCTGCTGGTGATATGCTTGAATGGCTGCTGACATGAATGACAGAGTGTCTTGATTACAGGAAGACATTACGTTATCAGTTGAGGCACCACCATCAAATGCTGGGCAGTGAATGCCTGCATCCGGCTGATCTTCGAAGACTCTGTGTTTTCTCGCTCTCCCCCCCTTTTCAGTCATTTACCTTTCGGACTGATTTCAGCATCACTGTTCCTCCTTTCTCCTCCTGGAAAGGATATTTTGGAAATATGGCTGATCATTGTCTGTTATAATTCTTCAAAAATGCAAATGTGCTTCAGAGAAGAGGAAATATGGTATCTGTTACTCATCCATACTTCAGGCAAATTCTCTAGTTCAAGGGAAAATAAAAAGACGTGCCCTAAAAAAAAAAAGTTATAAGACCGGAATAACGAAGTTAAACAGGAAGAAATATTGAATACAGTCAACAGGCTTCAGAAGCAGCAAACATCTGATACACAAGAAAGTAACAATAGGCTAAGAAATTAATTATTCCAGATGTATTGCATATCCTGCACGCAAGTGGAATAGCAGACCGCCACTTAGAGGTAAGTACAGCCTATTTTGGTTTGCTTGAGAACAGGCAACCTTCTTGCACCCGCACAGCAACAAGCACTCAGCCCCACACAGCTCCATCGACTGCCACACAGCCAGGGCACCAGCACCTGGCTCCCTACCAGGAACCCTCTTGCTTGGAAACAATTGTGTGCTGCTGTGCCATTTCCTTTCTGCTTCTCCAATGTTCCTCTTGACGAGTCACTGAGCTCAGACAGGATGGCTTTAAAGGGCCACAAGTTGTGTGCGTGCAGAACAAGTGGGACAAATCCTCATCATCCTTCTGCTGCTGCTCATGAGCAAGGCTTGAAACAATGCCACTGTCTCAGTGCCTAACCTGCAATGACAGCTCACACACTTCACTCCCCATTCCTGGCCATCCTGAGGACAGCTCATGCAGCTCTCTCATCCTGGGCTCCTGGGCAGCTGCTGTTGGCGTGGGGGTGATTGCTCTGCTGGTTTGTACACTATTTACTACTGTGTTACATGAAAGACAACAGTAGTTATTAAAGTCAGGGCTTGGGTGCATGATTCTACCTGCCATAGCATAAACAGAAGCTCAGGTGATGTGGAGAAACTCGCATCAGGCTCTGTTGTCATGAACAAGAGTGAAGGCAGTCTAATCCCAAAGCAATACTGTACTTCATGTTTCAGATCCCAACACAGACATCTACAACCCACGATTTAACATCTCTGCAATGACCTAATGCTTAGCAATTGCTGGTGGACTGGACGTGTTTCCATAGCAGACTGGCTTTGCAACAAAAAAGTTTAACAGGTGGTTGCTGAGAGCAGCAAAATATTAGGAGCTGCACAATGTCAGTGCAGTGCGTGAACAGTGGCAGGTTCAGAAAATCTGGGTGTTCCCCAGTCACGCTGCTGATCCCATTGTTGGGTGCTCCACTTGCACACACTTCCCCACAGCCCAAAAGCTGCAGTGCCAATGATGAGCTTTCACTATGAGCAAGGATGTAGTAAATTGCACAGAAGGGCCCATATCACTGAGCATTAACAGACAAATTTTGACTGGGTTTTGATTTAATATTCATTGCTCTCATTTAAGGTAAAGGACATTCTAAACATCCAGTTCAAATGATCTGAAATTAGTGCCCAAGCCTGTTTGATTTTTTTAAAAATATGAATAAATCTCCAGCTTTTGGTCTATTTTTAAAGTTTATTTTATACTTTATTTTTTCCCTGGGAGAAGTGGAAATGTCTCATTACCACACATTCCAAAGTTTGGGGCATTCAAAGAGGGTCTGACACAATGACAATGTCAGGGAGAAATCTTCCCTAGGAAACTCCCTGCCTGGTTATGGTGTCATTCAAAGCACTGCTGGTAACCCACCAAGGAAAACTCTTCCTACTGAGCCACTGATCTGATCTGATCCGATCTGATCTGGCATGAGGAGTTAGTTTCAGTGCTCAGGGTGCCCTCACTGACTCCTTTTGCAGCCTTGCCCCAGGGGTAGACTGGCAAAAATAATTTGGAGCTTGGTCAGAAGCCAGGGAAAGCAGTTGTATGTCTGTCAGATTAAAGTGGATGCAGCTCTCTTTATTCATGAGCTATTTCTGCTTTCTTCCTCATTGAAATCCTTTCTCTGTACCTGGGGATGCCCCCCGGTCCCAGCAGCTGCCAAGGGGGCGTGGCTGGGATCGAGAGGTACAAAGGAGGGATGGGGTGCTGGGGCCAGGGTGGGCAGCTCTGGACCTGAAAATGCTCCCATATTATAACACACAGGGAAATACACTGCAACACAATTTCCAGAGCAGAAGGTAACAGCTATCAAGGAAGAATATTCAAAACACAGTGAGAAAAAAAAAAAAAAANTCCAGATAGCTGCTGCCTCACTTTATAGGATAGGCATAGGCTTCACTGACCGTGTCTGTTCCTGAGGGACAGATCAGCTGGCAGCTTTGGGCAAGTACTATGGAGGGTGGTGTGCCCAGGCCAGGGGTAAGCTGCAATGGCAGCAGCTTTCAGCAGGTGCTGGGAAAAGTCATCTTGCCCTCAGCAACCACCAGACTACCTCATGTACCATTCATGTACCTCACTCTACATTTCGCTGCCCATGTTTCCTCAAGAGCTTTCTGAGAGAAAAGTGAAAGCAGTGTCATGGTTTAACCCCAGCTGGCAGTGAAGTACCATGCAGTCACAGGACAGGCAGCTTGAAGGAAAACTGGATGCTGCCCTGCAGCTTGCACAGCAATAGCTGCCTTCCCACCTTCAGGCATGGCTGCTTCTCCCTTTTTTCCCATGGCTTCCCCAGGCCTTGCATCTCTCCCTTAATTCAGGCAAGTATTCCTTGCTAGGGGAAAGCTTGAAGGGGGACAACGTGAATTCAAAGAACATGAAGGTAAAATCTGTGCTGCCCATCCATGAGTTTTCGTCTGGTCCTAGTTTCATCTGGGATAGTGTCAGTTTTATTCCTACTGGCTGCTACAGTTATGTGATTTTGGTTCAGAATGAGAAAAATGTTAGTAACATACTAATGTTTTAGTTGTTGAGTCTTCCTCTAAGTCAAAGACTTTTCAGTTTCCCATGCCAGTCATCAGGTCCACAAGAAGTGGGAGGGAGCATGGCTGGGACAAGTGATCCAGGTGTATTTTTTAAACTCAGTGCTGGGTTAGCAGCAACAAAAGTAAATCTGGCATTAGGAATTATTGGGAAAAACATGGAGAATAAAACAGGAAAAAAAACCCCAAACATCATTATGTTGACCCAAAGCACTTTTTTTCCTTTAGGGGGCTAAAAGAGATCAATGAGATCACTGGGGGATGAGAGGGGGATTAGAAAAAGGGAGTGTGTCAGACTCAAAAATAATCTGAAAACCACTCAATACTGGAAAAGAGGGGCATTAAATGCTCTTGCTTCAACCTTATTCCTCCACCTGTCACTGCCTATGGCACAGTCAGAACACAAATCATGGGGCAGAGGGACCCAAAGCCTGAACCTGTACTGCTGTTCTGATGTCCTTACTTTGGTGCATCACTCACAAGCAATAGCTTTTGGTTACTAACCCAGCCAGGATAGGCAAGTGTCAGAGGTACACAGGGATACACATTTCTGTCAGTGTAGACTGGGGATAAAACACCACAATCTTTTAATTCACACAGGCAGAAGTGGTGGAGCAGGTTATGCAGGATTCTGCTCTCACCCCTGGAAATGTGCTGTCATTCATTAATTCCTCTGCCAAGAGACCTGAAATGAGTCTGGAGGTGCAAGACATCAGCAGATTATACCCAGAGGATTCCTGAATTACTCGTTCTGTTTCATTCCTACTCTTTCCTGTTTGGCAAATTCATTCCAGTTCTGAAAGGTCAAGAAGCCATGCAATGTTATGTTTCACTAATTGACCACTTAACTGTGTTCAGGCTCCCCAATTCTTTGGACATGGCCAGAAGTGTCAGGCAGATTTTTGTTAACTGGAACATGATGTCCAGAACTGGGGAGCTTCCAGCATTGCTACTTTTAGTTCTCCAAGTAGCTGAGGAGTGTCAGCCTGGCCAGACTACTTGGAAATAGGAATGCCTTTGTTTCCAGACTGCACTGGTGGCAGTTTGGTCTGGTTTACTAAAAACAAATATTTAAAGTCATGGGTGGTTCCAAAAAACTTAATTATACTTCCTCCAGACCCAAATTTTCCTGATTTCTTAAAGGGTAGTCCCCTCTCTTCTTCAGGCAAAATCAGGTCTGGGTGCCTTCAGGAATGGAGATTGTATGTGGAATCCACTCATCCTATGTACCCTTCCTGATCCCTGGTCCCACAAGAAACCAGTTCTCCTTTGACATTCCACCTCCATGTTCCTGCTTTTTCCTCCATATCCACTGCTAGAAAGGGTGGGCTGTAAAACCACATATGACACCAAAATACTTCCTGGAGAGATTGGTTTTGTTTATAAATTTGTCTGGAAAAAGAAGTAGCATGCTGATAGAGGCTTTTTTTATTCCCTCTCTCTTTTTCTGTCATGCTATTTGGTATTTTTGTGAAGTCCCAGTTCCCAGAATTATGTACAATTATGTACAGCTCTCATTTTGAAAAACACAGTGAGCTGTTGCCCTCATAAACATAAAAAGCGAAGCTTGCATCTCCAAAACTTGGTGTCAAATGACATACTTCTAATTCTTGAACTTTTACTGCCTTGAAGACAAAATTATGATATTAGCAGTTATAGCAAGGATTCTGGTTATTATTTTGAATATACAGAATCAGTAGTGCTGTCTTTGGGTTTTCATGAGCGCTGAGAATGGAGGGCACTGAAAAATAATTTCAGACATCCTGTGGCTCAAAGCAGTACAGACTCTCCTCTGACTTATCAGCTGCTAGGACAGTATCTTCCTGCATGAATGTGCATTCCTGCATGAATAACATACATTAAACCTGAATGTTTTAGTTTGCACCTTGAACAACAATCAGAATGCATATTTTGTCCCTAGGAGAAAATAAACCTCACAACGCATTTACTGAAAAGCTAATACTAAGCAGGACATCTTGGGTTACTGAATTCAGTCTGACAGGTGCCATTTGTCACTTTGGTAAATTGATACCATTATTTTTTAAATTATCTGAGCTTCTCCCTAGTCACTTGCTCTGAAAAATACCCCAGAATGTTTTTTTCCCAAATGATTTGACAGCTTGCTTATATGCAGCCTCTTTTTAACGGTGGCTCCTTCATAGTTATTTGATCTTGCACCATCTTTGTCCTTTAACTTGCATAAATCTTTCTCTGCAGTGTGATTATTTGTAGATAGCAAGCACATGTCTTGTCAGCCTTTTTTTTTAATTTTATTTTTTTTTATTTTGCTGTCTATGTATGTTCCCATCTAACCCTCTCTTCCCTCCCCACCTCATCATCTTGCCTTTTTCTTCAGCATGGTTGGTTGGGAATTCATGTGATCTTTCCAGAAGAAGGGTTTGTTTTTTTTTCCTGTGTTGACAATCAATATTCTTCAAATTCAGCACATTGGAGTTCTGGAGGTTTTAGAATGGGGGGGGAAAGTAATCCCAGTTGACAACACTCAGATATTTGATAGTTCAGCAGTGTAGTGAAGCAAAGAAGAAGAGGTGAAGCAATAATTTCAGATTCCAAATAATCCATCTGTAAAAGGACACCAGGAATGTTAAAAACCTAAGTCCCACCCGACAGTCAATGAAATGTATGGATAATGTAGCACAATCTTTGTCAACCAGGATAGCACCTTACAGTACCTTACAGAGCTAGAGAGTCTTTAAGTACTTTAAATAGCCTCACTTCCCAGATGGCTGCATTTAGTAGATTACACCTATAATTAGCAGTAAGAGGTCAGGGAATGCTTCCCATAGGGCCTGTCTCCTCAGAGGGACTTTACCCAGGTATGCTGAGATGTGCCTAATACACCTCTATAGGACTGTCTGTGAGAAACAAACTCCATTTGCTCTTCTTTCTGCAGACTCAAGCCTGTGTCACTCAGCTCCTGCTAGAAGGGTGCCCAGCCTGCCAGTGCATGGGCCCTGTGATCCACCCTTGCCACACATTACACAGGGGAAAAGCAGTAAATGTGGATGGTTTTGTAAACCAGTCATGCAGATATTCACTCCTTGGGGAAGGAGGAAAGAGGCAGACTGGATACTGGATCCTGTGTTTTATGATGTGTGGTGGTTAATATGAAAAAGCAAAACATGAAACAGGGACCACCTCTATGTTTTCTCTAAGCACTGTAAGAGTGATTCCAGAGATTTGCAAAGCCTTTTGTGGATCTGCTTCTAAGTCACCAGAAATTTTTTAAAAAGGGTTTGTAATATTCTGTTTCACCTGTCCTATGTTTTCATGTCAAATATAAAAAGAGACAACTGTTTACCTTTTGAAACATTTTGGCTAGACTAGGAATCCAGCGCTCCAATGCACTCACCAGCAAGGCAAGATGATATGCCTGCTTTCACAGGCAATTCATACAGTCTCATTAATGTGCTTTGGCTTGCAATGGATTCCAGATTAGGCAGAAAAAAAAACAAACCCCACAGATTAATTACACCCAGGCAGTGCTCAGCTATGGTAAATCAGCCTAGACTCATTGCCTTCAGTGAAAGTACAAGAGTTCACATGGGTACAGATGTGGACTTTGAGACTGAAACAATCCTAGATTACTTTCCTCTTATTACAAACTTACTGGATTCACCTAGATTTCCCTCTGAAAGCAGTGCCTCTCCACAGACAGTAACAGCTCATCACTCAGCAATACAGCTTCCCATCCATCTGTTAACTTTCCAGAGGAACACAGAGGAAGCACCACTTATGACCTTGGGTGTGTACAACTCAATTTAAACTCACTGGATCTACTGGGCTGCATAGCACAAACACCCAAAATGTGTGTGCAGGTCTGTGCAGAGGGGTGTTCTGGGCAATCAGTAAAAATTGACATTGGGAAGCATCTGAGTAAGCATATGAGAAAAATTACAGTGTGTAATTCCCAGAAGGATTTAATATATGTGGGATGAAAAAATCATATTGTATTTTATTTGCTTATAAAGCAAGCTTAGATGCAGGAAATTTGGGTAAAGTAGACCTTGAGTATTGGTGAACACAATTACTTGTAGAGCTTTCTCCACTATTTTGTCAGAAGCTATGGATAAGCAGAAGTCATAGAACGATTTCTACTCTTAGCACTGGGTGTTAAACACTCCTTTGATAGTTGAAGTTCTCCATTTGGAGAAAACAAACAAATTTGCTGACTTTGTTGAGCAGTGACTTTCTTGTGAACCACTAGAGGCCAAATGCTGTCCAGGTAGGCAGGGCTGCCCAATGCAATAGATACATAGGTAAGTAAGTGTCTGTTCTTAGAGAGGAGAAGTTTGTGTGAGGATGTGTTTGAGACAGTATTGATTGTGCTGTGCTGAGCCATTGCTGCCCAGCTTCAGGGTTCAGACCCCATCAGATTCTCTCTGGCCCAAACTGTCCTTCTCTGTAGAGGGAAGTTCAGTGCCTGGAAATGGTCAGTACTGCAAAACAGGGCAGCATTGTAGCTCCTTTCTCCCGAGCACTGAGTCTTGGGAGTTCCTCTGCACCTGCAGCTCTCCTGGAGAGGGGCCATGTGGTATAAATACATGATAACACATGAGAGACTACATGGTGCAGAAAACTAGGAAACAAATGGAAAACTTCAACCTGCCATGGAGGAAAAGAGGATTTCCTTATAGAGCAAACACATGGATCTTGTTGAAGGTTGGATTGTGGGGATCCTGTGTATCTTTTCAATGCAGACTAAACTGCTTTTCAAAGGTTCAACTGAAAACTGACAGACTAAACTGCATTTTCTGCATATTTTTGTTCTGAAGTTTGGCTGTCCTGATAAGAAGAGAGAAATTATGTTTAAACAAGCAAAAATAAAACCTGTTTTTCTAGATGAAGTTGTGTTTGCCAACATCAATAGCAGTAACTTCTATATGACATCAAGAACAGTAACTTCTATATTCCTAACTTAGCACTGACATTTCATGACAAGAAATGCTCTTAGTACTTCTTTTCATGCTTCAATATGCAGGTGTGTTAAGCGATTTTTTTCAATAACCCTTATTTCACATGGTTTGTTCCACTACGACAGTTCTTTCCACCTGTGCATTTAGTTATCTGTCCTTAAATTTTGCATATTACCATCTCTCTTTCTAGTTTTTTCTGGAGACAGGCAAAGAGTAAAGATCACATTTGTCTTCAGAAACTGATGGGGAAAAATGAAGGAAAATTTGTACAATTGTCTCTCACCAAAATTTCAATTTTCAGGAAAAGAAAAAAAAAAAAAAAGAAAGAAACAGCAGATCTATTTGTTACCAAATATTTGTTGAAGGGAAAATGGAAATGAGTAACAGCCAGAATGGATTTGTTAAGAACAAAACATTATGTCCCGTTGGTAGAATTTCCTTCCTATAATGGGTAACAGGCCTAGTAGTTCAAGGAGAAGCAGTAGGAGTCACTTATCTTCATTTTGTTATGTTCCTTCCCCTGGTTCACATGACATTTTCATAAACCAGGTAGAGTGTTGAAACAAGCGCAGGTTGTGTGCAAGCTCACAGTTACACTCAGTAACCACATATCCTGTTTCACAACTGGAGTGGAAAGACAAACTGAGTGAGGTTTTGTTGGCATCTATGCTGGACCTCCTCCTCCTGTGTGCTGGTTCCACACAACACCTAGAGGCCTGGACACAGAAGGAGCTGACTACATCTTCAGAAGACACTGGAAGAGACCACAAGTAAGACAGGATGAGAATTTGAGATGATTTTACAAATGTTATTCAAGACTTCATAGACAGGAGTGTCATCTGCAGGTCGTACAAAATTACCTCTCAGTTCTGCCTGGCATTGGTGAGGCCCCAGTATTTGATTCCTACAGAAGGAAAAATGACGAAAATTAGCTACTAAAAGAAGGTTGTAAGAGTAAAAGGTCTGAAATAGCTTGCCAAGAGAGGTCCATACCAACTGCATACTTGGTCATCTTTCGGGAGAGATCAGACAAATGTTTGAAAAATGACTTTGGTAAAATTGTTACTGCCATGGGATAGACAGATGAACTAGAGGAGCTCTTTAACTCACAGATCACCTTTCTTTTTCTCTTTCCACTTTTCTCCTTGGTACCCACATTCTCTCTCCTAGGGAAAAAGAGACGGAAGAAATGCAGTTTGATCACCTGTTTTCCAAATACAGGGCATTTAGCAGTCATCCACAAATAAAGTAATATTTAATGGTACCAAATTGCCAAATATCTGCCTGGGTTTTTAAATTCAGTGACTAATTCATATTAGATAAAAAATAGGTCACTTGATTGCTCTGGCGTCAGTTTATTAAGGGTTTTCTCTATTAGGTGTCAAAGAAGTAGTAAATGCATACAAACCAGAATGTTGTGGCACAGTACTGTTGGGGGTTGGATCTGTTTCTTTTGTGTTTGTGGAATTTTTTCCTGGTGGTTTTGCTAGGTAACTAATTGCTAGGTACTTATAGATACTTGACTTAAACAAAGGAGGCAGCAGGTTTCTCCGGGGGGAACAGCAGTGAACAGGACAGTTGGGTCTGAGGACACCGCTCCAAAAGGACTGGAGTACCAGGGGACCCTGCTTGTTTTCTCTCTCTCCACTGGATTTCTCTCCAGAGGAAGACTGAACTCATTTTCATCACCATCAGACTTTCCTACAGGACTATTTCCACTTCATAAACTGCATTTACTGCTCAAGGAGGATTTCGTCTAGACTGCTTTCACCACCTTGATACCCAGGGTGTCAGGTCACATCCCTGACTCTGTCAGAGCATTTTCTGAGGTTTCGTTGTTTCTTTGTTTTTGCTTGTCTCTTAGTGCTATTACATTTGTATTTGTCTTTACTTTGTCTAATATTCCTAGTAAAGAACTGTTATTCCCACTCCCAAATCTTTGCCTGAGAGCCTCCAATTGCAAAATTATAATAATCTGAGGGAGGGGGTTTACATTCTCTATTCAAAAAAAGATTCCAGCTTTTTTTGCTGACAGGTAAAAAAACCTGTCTTTCAAACCAAGACAAGTACCTACATATTAGCCACCCACAAACCCCCATCCTTTAAAAGCTATATTGGCCCTCGTGGATATTTGTGGCTGACTTTGCAGTTTTTAACATGATGTCTGGCTTCCTTTTTTATA
Organism: Peucedramus taeniatus; assembly: GCA_013400575.1. NCBI lineage: Eukaryota > Metazoa > Chordata > Aves > Passeriformes > Fringillidae > Peucedramus > Peucedramus taeniatus. The sequence continues at coordinate 28,222 of WBNO01011807.1, forward strand.
AAGTATCTGCCAATGAACTTCTAAGGGAGCCTTTGAGCCTGTAGAAGGTAGCCTTTTTTTTTTTTCCCTCTCATTTTATACTCTTTGTGATACTAAATAAATCTTCAGAGAAAGTTCTTAGTGAAAGCAGAAAGTCAGAGGCAGAGCTTCCTTTGGTAATTTGCAATGCCTGATTTTTGTTGAACAGTCAGATGCTGAAGAAGCAGGTTTCCAGATTCAGGCTGACAGGTCAACTGCATTGCTATGTTCAGCTTTTCTCTTTATCAGGTCATGGCTCAGAGACTGGAGGGGCAAAGATGATAAAATAAACAGGATAAAAGAGAGATCAGCCATGACAAAGGTGAGACTGGCAACCTCTGAACAAATATGGAAACAATCACTGAGGAAAATTAGTACACTGAGCAAGTCCAGGAAAGTTACTGAGACGAGGTGTCAAATAAGTTCGATACCTGAGATTTGATGGTGGAAGGCGCTCAACCAGACAGAAGGAGCACACCTGAGTAGCAAGTCAAACAAAGCCTCTGAATTCTTAAAGGAGTCATAAAATCCTGTAGTGTTTGGAGCATCAGACTGCTCCATTAAAGAGAAAAGGGTCTGTTGTTAGCTGTATTTAAAAAGTATATAAACGCCACAAAAACTAACAATAGGTTTTATAAATCTCAACCTCGGTCAGAATTCTCAGTTCTCCAAAGAACAAGTTATTTTAATACAGTAATTTGCACTAGCCCATTACTTCCAAACTTGAAGGTATGAACTCAAAATGAAGACTGAGGAACAATTTTTGGCTATAAGCCTAATTTTGCACTACAGTCAATTCTAAGAAGTAGAGGCCACTCTGCACTACCTACTGTGTAAGGCTGCAAAGGGTACCCACGCAGTGTATGAAACAGCAGGCTCTCCCTGTAAGCATCTAGGGTCTGAGCAAGATGGTCACTTGTGTCTCTAGGAAATGTCTCAGCAGCAGGGCTTCCTGCCTTAGGAATAAGTTTCATCAGCAGAACTGTCCATGGGAAACTCCCACTGTCCTGTGTTGTCATTGGAGAGAAGAGTTGTGGTAGTCCTTGGTACAGGCGCACTAGCTTCAGTCCAGGCTGTGTTATACCAGCCCACATGGCTGATCTTAGTGCTGGTGGCAGCACAGCTTGGAGTGGGAGGCAGGACTAGCTGATGTCCAGTGGTACATTCCTCCAACATGCATGTGATTCTATAACTTTTATCCAAAAGAACTGCTTTTGGATCTTCTGTGAACAAATGATACAATGCAGTTTGATTTTTGGTTCCCTCAGATATACATATATTTCCAGCAGTCTCTCAATTATAAAAGTCAATTTCACAGTCAGTAAATGGTTGATTTATTGATTCTCATCTACTAAATTCGAGCATCTCCGCAAACAACAATATACTGGTGATGTATTAAGGGATAAAAGAAATAACCCACATTTGCAGGGAGGAAAAGCACAAAGATACAAACTGACAGCCTCTTTTCGGTACTGGAGGTATAATTTCAAATGTCAAAAACCTTTGACATGCCTCATAGCTTACATCTTGGAGAGCCCTACTTCTGTTCAAAAGCTGAAATTAAAGGACTTTTACTTATTTTGAATTGTAATTTCAGCAAACTCTTTAGGATGCAATATTTAATCTATTTCTCTGAGGTTTGCATTACTTATGTTGCCAAAGAGCTCTTAGCAGAAGCCAATCTCCACTGAAATTCTGCACCTACACTCAAAAAGTAAACAGAAAGGAGAAAGATTTAAAAGTATAATTAATCAGAAGCTCATATCAAGACCTTGACTTCTAAAGGGCAAAAGAATGCTTGCAACCAAAAGACAGGTTTGAGCTCTTCTTGCTGCAAAACCAAGCCCCTGGGATTAAGGTCCTGGTGATTCTCCAATAGCAATGCCAAGGACAAGAAACAGATTACTTCTCCTGGCTCGATTTTCATCTCTGCAGAGGGATTCTGCACAACAGACAGTTAGGTTATAGCCTGCACCATTACATACCAAACCATGTCTCATTACAGCTCCAGTTCCTGCAAAAGTCACCATGAACAGCCGGATTCATACTAAAGTCGCGCTTGTTTTTATCATTTCTCCCCACTGTAGGAATGCCTTCCGGAGAAATGGCCCATGCACCCTGCACTGCCTAAATTCCATGCTGATCAAAGGCACCACAGCTCTCCCAGGGACAATAGCTTAAAATAGCCTCAAGGCTCAAGAAAGTGACAGTAGCAGGGGGAATTGGGCATATTTATAAACAAAGCAAAAGTAACTCATTACGAAAGTAAAAATTAATTGCCATTCATTGCACGTTTTTGTAGCATGGATTTTGTACATTTAGTGAAAGCCTCTTCATGTGCATTCTGCTCTTTTAATAGAGAGGTGTGAAAGTGTATCTTCCTTAGAAGATTTAAAGAGAATATTAAGATTTTGATAGTTAAGTATTTGGCAATCAGAAGAGCAGGCCACTAGTTTATTTGCTCTAACTGCTCCAATAAACTCCCTGGTGCTTCTTCTCCATATGGTATGGTTTTACTCCCTAATTTCCTCCTCTCTTGCAGAGGAGAGATCTCACAATAAAAAGACACTGGAATTTTCTGTAGTATACTCTGGATTTCTTCCTATTTGTCTGTTTAAGAAAAACACTTATAGTCCCTTAAAAAGCTCTCTCTGGAAGAGAATGTTTCAGATAAAACTTAATTAAGCCCAACTTTAATGCTGAATAATTAAAACTACTTTACCTCCAGAGGTCTGGCATGGAGGAATCTATGTTTAGCATATTTTTTATAATTTCTGCAAGTTAATCATATTGATTTTTAGAAAAAGTAGCTACAGACATATTCAGTCCACTCCGATCTGTCTGTTGGCCTTAGGGAATCCAGCAAACAGAATAGAAATGTCTTTTCTCACAAATAGCCTATTGAAGTCAGCAGTCTGTTAGGAAGTAGATATTGCTTCTAGATTTCCTGCCCACTGCTCTGAAAGTTTTTCTTCCACATTTCTTCAGAGCTGTCCTAGAGATAGCTCAGAACTCTTTAGCCTCCTGCTTAAGCTGACTTCATCAAACTTTAACTCTCTCACGTGGGAAAGCCAAGGTCATCCATCCGCAGGAGTATGAAGAGAAGAAGCAACTGTTGCCAAAGTAGGAAGTCTTCCAGTGATTGCAGTGGATGCTGGAACATGCTCCATGAGTGACTATTAATAGGAAAAATCCCAAGAATGACTTTCCGAATACAATGAAGGCTGAAACTCTTTGTATGCAGTGACTCTTCCTGTGGTATTGCTAAATGACAAAAGAATTGGTGGCAATTGGCTGTCACCTTTCATCTTCAAGCCCTCAGAGTGTGCCCATCATACTGTGGTGTGGTTGAAATAGAGATTTTTGGAGTTCACTTGAATTAGCAATATGAATTAAGCATTTAAAGTTTAGCCTGTAGAACTATGTGCTGAATTTTAACCTTTTTACTTAAGAAACCTCTGTCATGGTACAAAGGGCATAGGAAAATGCAAATTTCTGAAGTTTCCTGCATAAAGAACAATACCAAGAGAAGACCAAGAGATACAAAAAGCCCAGATAAAGAAACCCCTCTGGCTCCAAGCTAATTAAGGCCACAGACTACTCAGATAAGAACCAAGAGACTAAAAACGCATGCACAAAGGAGAAAGGTTCAAAAGTTCAGTCATGAGGAAGACCACAATCTTCAGCCTCAGAGACCACCAGAGACCCCTGTGCGACCACCACAGCAAACAACACATGCCCAGAAGGCCGTGGATCTGATTACCATACGAGGCAAGAACAGGCGGGGCCAGGAATTGAAGATGCATGGAAAAGTTGTGCAATATATTGCATATGGAATACCTTTGTGAATAAAGATGTGGGACAGCCCAAGGCTGTTTTCACGAGAGATGTCTCGCTGTGCCGGGCACTGACATACATACCCACTTCATAACTAAATCTAGTTGTGGAGTTTATTTATTCCACGTATCGCTTCATGGTGACTGATAGTCTGTACCACCATTCTGAAGTTATGGAACAGCTTTTGTGAAATGGATGGAGTAACTGATTAGGAATCTTCGTACTTCTCTGGAAGTGGGAGCAGTTTGGTGGAAAAAAAACATTTCACAGTGAGTAATTATGCAAGCAAGAGTGCAAATAAAATAGCAATTATTCTTTTTTCAGATGATAAGCCAGAGATGGAGTTGTATATGACCCGCCTTCCTACATATTGTTTGCTTCTTGGTTCAAGTTTCACATAAGGACTGACAAAACTGATGAAGAGTTTCAAAACAAGGATGAGATAGGAGTTTTGCAACTCTCTTGAGCACATTGGGGCAGTTTCTATAAAGATCAGTGCAAGTTTAGAAGCACACAGCTTGTTCAGAGCAGCAACCATCAAGACATTTCCAGCTGGACCCTGGTACCTGTTTCCAGGGAGGTCTATCATAGCTTCATAATTTCAAAGTACAGGAAGCCACTGGAAAAGGCAATTTGATTTGTTTGAATGCAAGGATATGCAGACTAATGGGCATGGATTGGAGGGAGAAGGCAGGGCCACAGATGGGGGGAAAAGGGATTGGGGACAGCTGATAGAGAAACAATATCCTGGATGACTGCATGATTTACCGATACTGGTGTCTGTTGTTCAGACCTAGAAAAGACTCCCAGTCACCCTAGGGGAAGGTTATGTAGTTTCCCCATGTTTTGTGTCACAGAAAAGGCCATGTAAAATGGGTAATCACCTGCCCCAAGCACCTGATCATAGCTAATGGAATAGGAAGAAAATTTTATCATAAAAATTTTCTGCAGGACTGCCTATTCTGATTAATAGATACTCTATTTTGTCCATAACAACACCTTTCTCGCATACCAGCCTGCTTTTGCTAATATTTTACTCTCAAGAGCCCCTGCTTGCACTTCTGCTTGGTAGCTCTTGCTCTTACAAGGTAAGAGGTACACTACAAGATAGTTGTAGTATATTCAGAGAAAGAAAGAAAAAGTGAGGCTTTCAGAGGGTCAGGCTACTTTCCCTTTCATCTTAGATATCTTTATATAGATATTTACATTGATGGCAGGTGAGTGGTAAATAGGCTGTAAATATTCCCCTTATGTCAGTGTTAAGTCATGGGTGCAACCAATAGACAAAAAAAAGGTGGAAGGCATGGGGGTGAGAACCTCCACATTCCAGAACATATACACCAACGTGCCTTTAAGCAGTCCTGCTCTGTGGGATTAAGCCCCATTCTTTTCTCTTCTTTTTATTTCCACTGGCTGATAAATTCCTTACAAATCTTAGTGATAGCCTTTCAACAATAGGGGCATCCTGACTGATTACTATAGACCTTTTTTTGAGCTAGCTTGATAAAGGTTATTAATAACATGAGCTCCCACCTCTGAACAAAAGAGAAAAGATGAAAGTGTACATCATTTGGGTTGCTGATGGAGTCCCATCTGCCCAGCCCACATTATGGGTGTGTGCAAGAATTTCTCGTGCATGCTCATGTGAACAACCAGTATGCAGTCAGGCAGTTTCCAGTAAATGGCTCTAAAGACTTCAGAGCCACTGCCCTACAAAAGTCCATTGTTCATATGCAGGATCTGCCTCCCTACCCATTCATTATAAAAGCACATATCACAACAGTGGCATGTTTATCTTAGCAGGGTGTTAAGTCTAACCAACTGAGTCACAGTTGCTGGTTTAGATTTAGAAATGGGATTACTGCAGCTATTCTGAAACATCTAAAATGCAGGACAAGGCCCAAGTATTATGTCAGTGCTCAGGCAACACTTTTAAGGAAGTAGAATGTTACCAGGCTGAGTTTGAACCAGATAAATGCATTTTATTATAAGAGAACGAATGCAAGACCACTCTGGTGGAGAAGCAGGGGCTTGTTCACAGGCAGCTGTCAGCCTAGAGAGTCCAACCTCTTTGGCTGTGCTCTGTGGAGAGGCTGGCTGCTCTACAGGGCAGTGTCCTACCTTCAAAATATTTGAACTTCTCCCTAGGCTAGAATTAGTGTCTGTGAACACTCTCATACACGGGTTCATGCATTGAAAACTCCAGCCAAAAGTTATGCAAATCTCAGGAGGTGATTAACAGCTATAACAAGTCCAACAATTAAAGGAACTGTTTATCCAGGTCATCAAAATTTATGAGTGAGTCTGGATTGGCATCACATTATCCTATCCTAAACTGAGTTCTGTCTTTATTATAAAGACAATATTGGCTATTTGGAGAGATGCATTCATCAAAGCAGACAAGTGTCCTGCAGGGAAAGTCTCCTACATGGCCCTAAGGAAAAAAATGTCAATTTCATTTAAGCCTGAACCCTCTAGGATCTTTTTCCCTTTCTACCATGACCTGTCTCCCAACCCAGAAGACAAAGTGTCTCTTCTCCTCTTCCCTAAGTAGTAGGGAGTGGAGCTGGAGGAAATAGACCTCATGAGAAATTAGGAGTGGTGTTAAAGGAGGAGAGAGACCTTACAGCCAGTGAGAGTAGTGTAATAACCCATGAAACAAGAATGCCACCAGCAGTTTTCAAGCCACTCCCTTAAGAATCAGAAAGTCTGACACTCAGGAGATGAGGCAAGAAGGGAGAAGCAGAGAGACAGAGGCAGGGTGATGACTAGGGAACAGCAAAGCAGGAATGAAGGAAGGATGGCATACATCAAGGACATAAAGGAAGATTGAGACAGACAGTTTAGTTCCTCTGGAGAAAGACAGAGGACATCAGTAGATAGGATTCAGACAGAAGTGGCATACTCATGTCTATACAGCTATGAATGCAGAGGGAATCCTGGGAGAAGACATGAAAGCATCTATGGATGCTTTGCATGGTAAGAGAGAAGTATTTGAAAGGGGAGATGGGAAATACAGGAAATTTGGAAATGAGACCTGAAATACTGAAGAAGGGTGAGATGTTCAAACATTCATAGACAAGCAGGAGCAACTTACAATTCTTGAGCATGGGACACTACAAAAATTATTTTGCTCCAACTTTGTGGGCAAAATGTGTTCACTGACTGGCAACTCCCTTACAACCCCCTTCTGGGAAAAAAACAGCGTTTCTTTCTTGATCTGTTCAGTTCACTCTTACCTCACTTTCAGATTGTGACCTTCTCTCAACGTGTAACAGGTAGTATTTTCCAATGCCCCTGTCAGAAATGGCTGGGCTCTGCAAGACACATCACATTTCAGTCACTTCTGCTCCAAATTCAAAATGAGCAGGCCACAAACACAGGTGAAGGAGGAGGAGAATAAGGAAGTAACATGGCCAGGCTTTCAAAGCAAGACAGGAAATGCTGTATAGGCAGTCATCATTTCTACAGATAGATTCAAGGAATACTATGTACCACCAAGGAAATAACCAAATAAAAGCCTCCTAAGACAGAAAATCCTATGATGAGTACCCTGGATGTGGTGGGGCTTTCTTCTGTTATTGTTACAATTACTGCCTAAACAATAAATTTGACTAGAGTAAATATGGAAATGATAATTATGAAGCACAAAAAAGCCTCCAAAGATTAGCCTCTGGTGCTATAATCTTTTGAGCAAAGCCTGCCCTCATTTACCCTGAGAAAATAAACAGGTGAAAACAAATATAATCACCTGTGGGATGGAGTAATGAATTTAACCAGCCTCTTCCATCTCCCAGGTTTATGATTGTGCTCTGCAAGTAGTTTTCATTTGGTGGCTGCAGTCTTCTGTGTGAAACATAATCCCCAAATACAGCACACAGCTCCTGAGGCTCACTTAATCTTGGACTGGCAGAAAGAATGAAAGGAGTGTCAAGGGTGATACACAGCAGGCCTGCTGGAGCTTTAGCTGCCTGGTACCAAAGGAAAAGATCCTTGGCCTTATCAGATCGCCTTTGGTAAAGACTCTGCACATTCCTAAGGAGGGGCTTGGGACCAGTCAGCTGGATAACCCAAAGCTCTGGGCAAGGGATGTGGAAGAGGCTGAATGCCTTTGATCAGTGGAAAGAAGAGGGAAAAAAACCAAACCTACACACACAAATTACCATTATCCCCCATATGCTCTCCAATATTATGCTGCTGAGAAGATGTGATGAATTAGGAGTCAGGAATTCCTCCAGAACAGAAGTGCTGATCAGATAACCTGTCCAACACTGCATTAAAAATAGTGTCCAGTTAATGCTGATTTTTTAAAGCTTTCTTATTATTACTGCTAATGTCAAGAAAGAGAACTAAAATAAAGAGTGCTCTTTGCACTGTTCCTGGTTCTTGCCTGTGCTGGAGTGGGTGATAATTGTGCTTTTGTTTAGGATAAACATTATTCTTACATATTCTCAATAATTTTTTTTCAGTTGTTTTAGACCTGTGACTGCAAATTCCCAGAATTTTGCAGACTGTTTCTAAGGGGTCCAAAACAGAAAGAAGCATGTTATTACCAGGTGTAAATGTCTTCTGAAATACTGTCACGTGAAAATTGCAAGGATCCATAAACCTGAAAAGATGGAGGGAAGTACCACCAGTTTGGTCTGAGCTCCTTGTAGAGGTTTACAAACATTGCCAAACAAGAGCAGCATTGTGATCTCATTTAAGAAGTGCATGCTGAGCATAGTAGCCTAAAAAATAAAAAGCCATTATCTAGACTTACAGCATAGAAGTACCAGTAACAATAGGGGATTAAAAGATTATGTTTTCTGTATTATTTTATTCAAAACTACTATAAAAAAAAAAAAAAAGAAAATTAAAAGGCACATACTGCAAGGTTCTCCAAAGCAGAAACTAGCTGTGACCTCTTAAATGTTTTAAATTAATTTATACATTAAAGCTTCCTCCCCTTACCCATGAATGTCTGTGTGGGAAGCAAAATTGTGCCATCTAGTGGGATTTAGACCAAGTCTTAGCTGTGCATTCCCAATGGACACTCTGGGCACCCTACAGACCTGTTTACATCATAGCTTGGATGTTTTTGCATTCCACTTTGCTCCCAAGTTCAAATCCCTCCTCTGCCACAGATGCAGGAAGGGTCTATTCACCCTGCCAGTCTTAGGGCCAGAGAAGGGGAGGGGAATTTGCTTTTTAAGTTCTCTGTTCAATCCACTTCTTTTTTTTTTTTTGCTTCTGCATTGATGAGAAAGAGGGTGAAAAATAATTTTCATGAGTATGACTTGGTAAACTTGAGGGATCAAAGCCCCAAGGTTTCCCATGAATGAAGCCTGTCCCACTTGCCAAGCAGCCAGCAGCTTTGGGATTCTGCGTTGCACAGTTATGGAGCTGGTGTTTGCAGACAGAGCTGTAGCACAATGTCATTTCCTAGCACACTTTTGTAACCATAGTTAAGCAAGAGGGTTGATACAGATTTCAGTACAGCTTTTAATCTTTGTCCCTTACGGACTTGTGTATCTTTATGACAGAAAATGATTTCACAGCTTGCAATTTTTTTCTTCTGTGCTGATCATAGTGGAGAGCCATATAATATATTACTTCAATACTCAAATAGGTGCAAGTGTTGCAAAAGACTTATATACCTCTGTAAAAAAAAACATGATAGGTGCCCTTGGGACTGCTGGCTGTTACTGGCTATTGCCAACAACAAGTGAATGAGTAACAGCTCCATAAGAAGTTTTCAGTGTTACTTAAAAGTAAAGTTCACTGGTTAGTCTTCAAATAATTAGCAACTCTCTTCTCTACAAACACAGAAAAATTACCTTTTCCAACAAGGCATAAGCTGTTTTTCTCCAACTCAGATCATCCCCTGGAATAATTGGATCAGCTTTGCCCACTGGCAGACCTCTTATCTTCTATGAATCAACATGGAAAGGAATCTTAGGAATGTTTTGGTCATTTCTTTTGGATTTTTACTTCTCTTTACTGCTTACTCAGGACTCCAGAGTCTGCAGGTAAGAGGGGCTTCTCCCGTTGGCTATCAGGACAGTTGGTCTGGAAGAGCATCAGGCCAACTGATAGTGTGAAACACATCAGCCTTTCCATGGTGTCTATGAAGAAGGCATGCACAGTATTTTTTATGAGGTGGGTTAGGACATTAACTTACTGCAGGTTAATAGTCCTCATCCAGATCCACAGCATTTACAAAACATTTTATTCTAGTATTTCTCAAATAGTTTGCATACTTGTGTCATGCTACTACTTTAGATCCACAAAATTTGTTTCAATGGAAACAGAAAACAAAATTAACCTGAGATTACTTTTCTCAAAAGAAGATATTGCCAAATGGAAAACAAATTCAGTTTCTGGAAAGGATTTGTTTTGAATATTTCTAAATTGCCATGATTTTATAATAATCATTATTGTACAGCAATGTAAAATAATTAAAAATTATCCCCAAACTATTAAATAGTTTAAGTATAAAATAATACAGTAATTTCTGGGATAATGATATAGCATAATAGTAAAAAATATTATTTTTTAATAAGGCAGTTGTGGCTTTGCTGGCATTAACATCCTAAAATGTAGCAGAGAAGGGTTTCTAGAATGACTTGAATGCTCAGGTTACCATTAGAGCTCACTTGCTTATCCAAAATAAAAGTCTGAGGGTTACTGTTGCTGTCTATGAATGCTTCTGAGTAGACAAACACAAGGAGAAACTTCTCAGCCTAAAAGGCTCTGCTGGTCTAATGGATGACAAATGAATAGAAGACATTGACGAGCAACTTTAGGCAGGATATTAACATATGATCTTGATCAACTGGATTGAATTTTCCAGCTTAAGTGGGAATCTGTATGCCTTAAAGGTGGAACTTGATACATAACATGATGAACTTGTTTGCAATAAGGACAAGTTGACCTCATTTCAGGAAGTGGTCTGTCCTTGTTCTGTACATCTCTCTTCTCTCCTTGAATAGCTTTTCTTTGCTGGCATTGTCAGATTCTAAGCTCAGGGCTGTTCTGCAAAAACAGTCCCAGAACTGGATGGAGTTATTATGAGCTGGGGAGACTAATGAGGCAGGGGAATATATACCCTAGAAGCTCCAGTCATTCCTACCATCTGAAACAGTTGGTTAGAGCTTGGTGCTAATAACACCAAGGTTGTGGCTTCAATGCCCATACAGGCTATTTACTTAAGAGTGGGACTTGAAGATCCTGTGGGTCCCTTCCAACTCAGAATATTTTGTGAATCTGTGAACCTGTAAGTATTGGAATGTTAAAAATTTTCATAATTCATTTCCATAATCCACTACCCAGACCTCCCCCCCACGGCCCCTCCCAAAAAAAAAAAACCAAAAAAAACCCAAAAAAACACAACAACAACGACCAAACAAACAAACAAACAAAAAAGACAGTAAAAATCATATGATCGTGGAAGCCTGGTTTTTAATTTCAATCTTTGGAAGTTGTAGCTGACAAAACCAGGCATGTGATGTTTCAAAAATAAGACCTCTGAGATCAGGAAGCCTCTTTACCTGTTTACAAAACAACCATTCAAAATCTCAAACACCTTGGCACTGCTCTAAGAGAGACTTTCCTCACCCCACTGTCCTGGTACCTGGTTGTCTCCAAGTGTGCTGCATAACTGCCACCATGGTCCTGCATGGTTAGACTGCATAGATACTGCAGGCTTGGAAACTGTTCCATGGAGCCACCAACAGCTTCATTGCCCTACAACGCTCTCCAGTGCCACTGCCTCAGCCTTCAGTCCCCTTTCCAAAATCATACTGAAGCATATCACCTATTAATCAAAACAATCAGGAAAACATTGCTAAGCAGCATAGGATTGCAGAATGGTTTGGTTGGAAAGGACCTTAAAGATCATCTTGTTCCAACCCTCCGCCAAGGCCAAGGACACCTTCCACTAAACCAGGTTGCTCAAAGCTCCATCCAGCCTGGGCTTGAACATCTCCAAGGATGGAGTATTCTTCGGGCAACCTGTTCCAATGCCTCACCACCCTCACAGTAAAGATTTTCTTTCCAATATCTACCCTAAATCTCTCTTTTAGTTTAAAACTGTTGCCCTTTCTTGGCCTATCACTATCTGCCCTTGTGAAAGTCACATCTCTGCTTTTTAATGTCCCCTTTGAGTACTGTAAGGCTGCAATGAGCTCTTCCTGGAGTCTTCTCTTCTCCTGGCTGAACAATCCCAACCCTTGCAGCCTGTCTAGGAGAGGTGGTCAATCCTTCTGATCATCTTCATGGTGCTCCTCTCCAACAGATGCATGTCCTTCCTGTGCCAGGGACTCCAGGACTGGATGAAGTGCTTCAGATGGGGACTCACCAGAGCAGAGTAGAGGGAGAGAATCACTTCCCTTGCCCTGCTGGTCACATTATTTTGATGCAGCCCAGGATGCAGCTGGCCTTCTGGGCTGTGAGCACACACTGTTGCTCTTCTCCAGGTCTTCATGCGCATAATTCTCAAGTCCTCCCCTGCAGGGCTACTCTCAATGAGTTCTTCTCCCAGTCTTTACTCATGTCTGGGATTGCCATGACCCAAGTGTAGCACCTTAAATTTGGACTTGTTGAACCTCATTAGGTTTGCATGGACCCATTTTTCAAGCTTGTCCAGGTCTCCAAATTGATCTTCTCATTTCAACTTTCAAAACATCAAGACAAGAGGAGAGCTATTTTGAGCATAAAACTATAAAACTTGGTTAGATCAGTAAAATGTTATTCCTTCTTTGTGAAAATGTGGGTGAATCAATTACTTCCACCTACCAAGGACCTCTGCAAGCCTATTAGGATATTTGGTCCTTGGCCTCTGAAAATCTTAGAAATTATCAGACCTGTAGTTTAAAGCAAAGAATCTCCCACTACTGCTATGCCAGCCAGCCCTTGCAATGCAGATCTGAGAATATTCCTGCCTGAGACAACAAATGAAGGCCAAGGAAAGAAGTTATCTTTCATTCAACTTGTTTTCAAAGAGAAACTCAGATAAATAACATCAAATAATCTAAAGAATTACTTACCAAAGCTTTGAATCTATGCAATCCTCACCTGGTTTTTTATCATGTTTTCATAAATGGTGTATAATTTTGAGGAAAATTCCAAGTCCATAATCAGGCTGTTTTGGGGAAATGAGACAGTAATACCCAGTCCCAGGTGCTGTGTCTCTCTGCCCAAAGCCACTCTCTGTACATCATAGTAATGTGTACCTGTGATGAAATTTGTCTCAATCACTGTTTTTGTCCCTGAAGAGCAGTCTCAACGCAGAAGAAGGCCTGGGAGTTGCTTCCCTAAGTGTTCTGTATGCTGCACTCACCTTATCGTCCATGTTCCTCCCTCCAATCATCATCAAGAAGCTGGGCTGCAAGTGGACCATTGCAGTCTCTATGTGCTGCTATGTTGCCTTCTCCTTAGGGAACTTCTATGCTAGCTGGTACGATTTAAATACTTTAACCCTCTCTGTTGTGTTCAAACAAAATGAGTAAGGGCAAAGTTCTTTTTCTTCTCCATTCCTACTCTAACTCTGTGTTGCAGAGTAGAAAGTTGGATGCAAAAGGTGCTACTTGGAACAAATCGAGATAAATAAATCCAGTATTAGGTGGACCAGAGAGGTGAAAATGTGCAATGAGTCAGAATGAATACCACCCACCTGAAGCTGCTTCTCTAACTCAGGTTTGTAGCAGAGATTCCCCTTTGGGGAAAAAAAAAAAAAACCCAGAAGTTTCATTTAAAAGTCAAAAGACTTTTAGGGCTGATTTTGAAAAGGTTAAAGGGAAGACTATCTTCCAGCCAGCAGCTCTGGGAGAAGAGGACCACAGGAGAAGGCTAACTCCTGCCTAGCTCTTTCTAAAAGTGGATGAACAACTTCTGCTCTCCAGTGACAAGGTTTGCAACTCTGTGGAGGAAAGTTGTCAATATCTACCTTCTGAAGTGCATGTGCAATTTAGTTCTCAGTTATGAGAAGTTAAGGCACATGAGCACAGACCTAGTCAGCCTGGCCTAGGCCTAGTCCCCGCACAGACCCGCATAAGCTTGCACACCCTAAACTTCACAAGGCTGGCGTTTTCTTGATTCCATCTAACAGATCATAAAAATGATAAATCTGTTTCTTTGATGTCTATTTTTTGCTGCTGGATCTTTGGGCAAATGATTATTATGCTAATGGCAGCAACTATGCTAAATAAAGTGTTCTTTGGCAGGTACACACTAATCCCTACCTCTGCGATCCTGGGCTTAGGAGGAGCACCTCTCTGGTCTGCCAAATGCACTTACCTCACTATTGCTGGCACTTCGTATGCTGAGAAAGCAGGAAAAAGTGCAAAAGACATTATCAACCAATACTTTGGGATCTTCTTTCTGGTGTTTCAGACTTCTGGCATCTGTGGAAATCTTATCTCATCCTTGATTCTTAGCCAATCTTCCAACCAAGGTAAAATGTATTTAAAATTTGGCACTTCTTTCTATAAACATCAACTAGTTCTAGATAGATAAGAGGTAGATTTCTGCAGCTGAGCTTTCATAGTCAGCGGAAACAGGCACTTCAGATGAGAGTTAGCCCATCTGAGGATAGATGTCTGAAATAGATGAGACGCATTTTTCTCTGAAAGTGTCTGTTTTTCTATCAAAAATCAGCCGTAAAGAGCATTCAGACAAAAAACGAAAAAATAGAACTCTATTGAATTCTGTTTGAATTCTGCCCCTGTATTGCAAAGCATAGATAGGCTGCAGGCAGTGACAGTCCTTCACATCTAACTATTAAAAATGGTTTAAAACAAATGAGAAAATACTGAACTGTGGGAAACCAGGAAATCCCTCTTGCTGCCTTGGATGGGCTGAGGCCCTGGCAGGGGGCTCGGAGAGCTTTGAATGGAGCCAAAGATCCCTCTGCTTTCCATCTCGAGCCATGGAAACAGTTACCAACTTTAATGAGGAATTACAAACCAGGGAAAGTAGAATAAAATAAGTAGCTTATTATTAAGTAGAAAAATAGAATGTTAGGATTCATATGAGAAGTGTACAGGGGGGTCAAGATGGAGGAATCTGGGCGTGTACTGCCCTCCTTCCTTCTTCTTCATTGTCTCCATTTTCTTGGTGATATTGGCACTTGGGGATTGGTTTAAGGTAGAATTTCACTGTCTAACATGGGTGATAGGTATTGGAAATTAACTGTAAATAATGTCTACGTAGTTTATAGTATAAAAAGACAACACAGCCCCAGGGGCGGGCAGTGTGCCTTGGACTGACCTGCTGAGAGCATCGCGGCTGGTCAGGGAGAACATGTTATAGATAAGAAATAATAAACAACTCTGAGAACGAAGGCCAAGCAACTCTGACTCTTTCTTCAACCATCTGGCTGTGAAAAGGACTCTCGGGGAATTCCCGAGCAAGGGGAATCACAAGACTGAACCAACCTTTTTGCAAAACTTGTAGTATTAGCTTAGTTTGCTGTTATGCATTCAAAATTAGTCCGACTGGTTGCTGGGCTTGCTAAAAATGAGTGCTCTACAGAACTGTCAAGAAGAAATAGCAGTAGCTGTTGGCAGGAGCCTGCATGCCAGGGCTCCTATGCAGTATTTCAGGCTCAGACAGCAGATGCCGATGTAGCTTGAAGAAATCACTCAGCAGCAGTGCCCTCATTTCCTATGCATGCAATTGGTGTCAGTTTTAAAAGGGTAGTTGTGAAGATAAATTAATATTTGGATGCCACCTTAGAGATTCAAAATGCTGTGGTGTCTTATCTTTGCAGTCTCCTGCACCTTCCTCATCCTGTCAAAATCAAAATAGGGTCATTCTCCTGACACAGAGAGAGCTTTCCATATACACTTGCTACTATGAGTAGCAAGTTACCTCTTTCCTGTCTCAGTTAATCAGTATGTTCTCTGAAGAGTTCTCAGGTAGCTACTTGGTTAAAGCTAAATGTCAAGAAGCTGGCATCAGGTTTTAATTTTTGAATCCTTGGATTTATGGCAAAGTAGTTTTCACAAGGTGTGATACTTATGTATCACCTTTAAACCTAAGTAACTGTACATGAAGCACCATTACAGCAGAATGCTGGCAGACCTTTTCAAGTGCAGTGGAGCCCTGCTGACCTGATCCCAGAGCCACATGGTATCTCAGGAGGGACTGTTTCTTCTGATTTCACTTGCAGGGTAGAGGCTGTGAGGTCTGTACAGACTGCAACCATTTGACTCTCCTCTGCCTCACAGCACACATAATTTTAACAAGAGGAATAAAACACTGGTTTTTTTGGTCTTGTAAATCCCTTCCTAGTTTTACTTTTGAGGAGGTTCCTCCAAATTTTAAAGACACTTATTTCTTTACCTATTACATAGAATTTCAGAAAATGTTGTGTTCCTGTGAACAGCTCTCAAAGCCAAAGGCCTTGCACATCTTCATGACGTGTGAGTGATGAGCAGTTATAACATGAGTTTCTCTACTATGCCTTCTCAGTGAGTCACAGCTTAAATCTAGAGGGAACTTCCTTGCTGGGGCAAAGGGGTAAGAATCTCCAGTCATGCAATTCTTTTTCTCTCCTCTGAGACTTGTGCAAAGGCATCCATTCATATTTTCATATACTTAAAATGTATAATTTCACTGAGCAGTAGGAAAGATATAGCATGTATATGGAGAATCAAAATGCATAAAATTCAGACATGTACCTACTCTTGATGTATTGCCTGCATCACTGCACCCAGACACAGCAAGGTAAAGTTACACCATATGGTAATACTACAACTGAAGACAGTAATCAGTGTAAATTATGAGAGTCATCCTGCCTCACTCAACAATATTGCAATTTTAATTCAAGAGAAACAGTGCAAAGTTGCCTTGCAGCTTGCATATGACTAATTGCATGCGGAACTTCAGATGATGCAGGAACCGATAAAAAACTTGTTTTACACACTTCCACACTTCAGTCATGTGACTCACCTTTTGCATATGGCAATTTTGCTGAAGGTCTGTTTGTCTATTTTTTGCTGAAGGTCTGTAGTAGTAGTGACTATAATAAGGTAATTATTTTCTTTACATTACTATATTTTATCTTATGTTGAACCTAAAGTTGTTTATGAAGCTGGTTAGACAGCTGATTCACATCACAGCAGCTTAATGGCAAGCAATGAGGAAAAACACACTAAAAGTAGTTACACAATAAGCTTAGTTGAAAAGTTATGGATCAGCTCTTCCTTAAGGAATCAGCCAAGGTACAGCTGTATTGCCCTTTATTGTACTTGGACCAGAGAGAAATTCTGCAGTGAAAGCACTAAAATTATTGTGTGGGGTTTGGATCATCCTCCTCCAGTAGACAGTTTATTCAGGCTTACTCTTTGGGTTGGCATTTATTCTTTACCAAGAGGGTACTGGAGGAAGTGGGCGGAGTGTGCTGCTGACAGTGTGTGTGAGTACATGTGTGCTTGTGGCTTTGCCATATGCCCTGCACAAAAACGACGGGACTGCACAAGGCAAAGGTCTTACTCCAAACCCTGCTAAACTTTTAGTTTCAAGTGTGCTCTCAGAAAGTTATAAAGGCAGTAGTAAAATAATAAAGTCAGGAAAAGCAGGCTTCTTGGAAGACTGCAATACTGAGTAATCATAATTTGAATTTATATTAAAAAAAAAGATGTCTTGAGACGGTTTCTGTTCCTATAACATATACAGAAATTATCTGGAGAGGGAAAATGTGAGGTGGCTGTAAGAACTGAAGACCATCAGTCCCTTGCTGGTGTAAACTTAGAGACCTATCTCATGTGGTATTATGATTAAGAGGTAAAAATATATACTCAAACTTTGAATACTGCAAATTGAGCTTGGATTCAGATTTCAGCCTCTAACTTTAGTCCCTGTCCTCATATAGCCATTAATTCAGTGTTCAATGTCTCCCTTGCTTCTCTTAAACCAAATTTTTGTGCGTTAAATGGGGATTCTGAAGTTAAATATCTCTAATCAGGAAAGACTAGAAACCAGGACCAAACACTAAGCCCTGGATTCCTTATATCCTCATATCCTTACACATAGTGTGGACCTACCTGATCTCTTCACTGACCTGCCTTTCTTTTGGTTCTTAATTAGGGGAGATCTCAGAAGAAGACCTGGAATGCTGTGGAGCATACGACTGCCTGACTGGTACCACTAACAGCACTGGGTCAGAAAGACCCTCCGACTTCTTAATCTACACCCTGTTAGGGGTCTATACTGGTGAGTAATCCACACAATCTTTAATCAGAATCACTGATGGATAGCCTAGTACTAGTGGAATCTAGCATGGCTTTGCAGATTAAGTTTCTGACTTTCTCCTTCAATCCAATTTGCTAAAGGAAAATGAGATATGTGAGAGCTGTAAACAGCTCCTTCCTAAATAGTTCTAATGCTTTTTGCCAGAGCTGTATAATTTTTATCTAGAGGAGAAAGATATTCTTTACATTTTTCACCTGGAATAAAGCTGAAGCCCAGTGTGGTAACCCAAATTCAGCCAGGCCAATTGGCATATCTCCCATTTAGTAATTACAGCTGCTATAGAACTTCCTTGTACAAGGCTAGAAAAGAATTAAATACAGGGAAGCTGATGCCATTAAAAGAAAAAAATAGATGTGCAAGGATTAACTGAGTGAGGAAATTTCCAAAAAGTATCTCACTCAAAAGAAGTTATTCTCTGGATAAAGGAAAGTATCTGGCAAGGCAATGGGCACCTTAGCTCTGTCGAAATATTTTCTCAGTCTCTGAACATAGATGTACTCGCTGTGCTGAGACAGAAGCATAGAATTTGCCATACACTCCAACAGAGTGTATGTGATCCAGGCAAGGCCAGGTCTCAGTGCACAAAGGCATTGCAGAAAACCCTTCCTCTGTCCCCATCCTCCATTCCTCATTGGTGGGAAAGTGTAAAATATATGCCCCCACTCTCCTCCCAGAATGTACTGGAGCTAAACATGTTTGCATGTTTGAGGCTGTAAAGCATGTTTGTCTGTAAAGTTTAAATATAAATTTGGTGACTAACATACACAGCACTCCCTTAGGCTTTGTGCATGCAAAGTGAGTGCAACCCTGCTTCCTCCTGACACTGTGTCAGTGGGGTTTCGTTTTTCTTTTAAGCTCTTAATAAAAGAGATGTCTTTTCTTACCTCAAGGGAAAGTAAATGGCTAAATATTTCATTCAGAGGCATTTTAAATGTGTCCTCTATTTGGTGGCTGAATACTTATTTTGCCCAGCTTGGGTAGACAATAATGGATAACTCTTCTGCTGTTTCACTTTCTCAAGGACTGTGAATGTTTCTATTTATGGTCATACTAACCACTATTAAGCCATGCCATTATCTCCTATAATTGGTCTTGATTCATTTAACATTTTTGTTATATATATTTTTTCTGAAAATGTGGATGTCCTGCTCTCACCCATTTAAGTCCAGCAATTAGTCCATAAGTACTAATAAACACTCTGGCAGAACCAATAATGACCTGAATCATGAAGGATTTACTGCTAAGCCACAGTGGGGAACCAGGACACTGGAGAAATTCTAGGAGACATGGATGAAAGAAAAATAATAAGCAATAAAAAATGAGGCAATTTATCGTAAATCTGCTGATGTATTTGAATATTAAAAGTTCACAGTAGAGACAATATCCATAAACATAACATAGGAGCACATTAAACAAGCAAAGTGGATGGAAAGAAGTGCCTGGTTCTCATCTTACTCTGAACTGTAGTTCTTTCCATGGATGGAATTCTAGTCAGCATAAGTGAGGAAACATTATCACGCCCTGCATCCATAATGAAGCAATCAGTTGTGAATCTATGGTTGTCTCATGTATATCAGGAGACATGGTTATCTTCTTGATAACATGAAAAAAATTGTTTTGATTCACTACACAAGCGACAAATCTAGACTGATACATGGATTATCATTTTCTGATTAACTACTCTGTCTATTCTTTTATATGTTGCTTCTGCTTGGAAATTATGGGTTTAAAGCTATAACTTCCATATTTTCAAGTTAGCTAGAACTGCTCACTATCATCTTCAAAACAGCATATATTCCATACTCAAAGCATGGTTCTGAGCCAAAAAAAAAAAAAAGAGGCACAACATATACTGGGTTTCAAGACAGCACTTATTTTTCTTTCCATCTATTTGAAAGAAGAGCCCCACTAGCCATGAAAACCTTGGCACTGGAAGTGAATACTCCTCTCTCATGTTGATTTAAAGCCTTCTGATAGCTCCCGAGGGAGCTGTTTCTGGCCAGCTCCCATCGCCGTGCCCCTGGACTGACCCAGAAGGGTGAGCCATCACCCTCTGCGGCCATGCAGCTGGCCCAGCGGCTGTCACAACAGGCCAGCCACAGCTAAGCTGAGGGGATTTGTGAGTGCACAGCTGTATGCAGAAGATGTGAATGTAGATCAGGCCTTCTTGTTTATACAGAAATGGCCTTTACACTGAAGCGGAATCTGAGGCAGCTGCCAAAATATCCCACAGAGAGCTAAGCACCAAGTCAGAACAATAACAGCAGCAAGCGACTTCCCATCGTTCTTCCAGCATTCCTCAGTTTTTCATGATTTTTTTGTTTTTTGGTTTTTTTTTTTTTTTTTCAGCTAGTGGTGTGCTAGCAGTGTTGCTGATTATTATATTTCTGGACCAGATCAAATCTGACCAAGCAGCGACTGAGAAAGAAAAGCTAGAGGCATCATCCTTTTGGTCTACATTCCTAGCAACTTTCCGTCATCTTAAAGATAAAAGACAGTGTCTTCTAATCCCTCTGACAATGTACAGTGGGTTTGAACAAGCATTTCTTAGTGGTGACTACTCAAAGGTATGGATGTAAATGAAAATATATTTCTGTCTTATTTTTTGTGCCATTGCGTCTTATTATTACATCTGATCAATATTTACTTGTCAAATGTTTAATGATGATTTGTGGATTGCAAAATTACTGCTTACTTCTACATGAATGACCTCTGAGTGACATCTTCAGACAGCAGTAAATATGTCCCTTGGAACAGCCTCAAAAAGAATGCAGTAGAGAGCTTAACTCACCAGTGGAGGCCACAGCAGAGAGCGACAGGTTCAAACTCTTCACCTTGTTGTAAATAACAAACTGGGAGAAAAGCCAGAAGCTGGCAAAGCTTTCATATCTTCCTCTTCTGGTTTCCCTGAAGCTTGTATAAATGCAAGTCAGCACACATTCCACGTATTTTATTTTGACAACATTTACGGTAAGAGGGCAAGTCCTCAACATGGCTGGCTGAAATCCCTCACCAGTCACTATTACAACAGGTCCAGAGCCTGACAGATTGAAGTGATTAAAACTACCTCTGCTCCTCCAGTTTCTTGACAAACCTAGACATGCAGCAGGTGTGTTCTCCTGGCATTTGTTGAGAAAGTTTCAAAAGAAAGAGGGCAACCTTCCTGATCTGCTTCTTTCATGCTTAAGTCTTTCAAACCTTGCATATAAATCAGATGGAAGAGTGCACTTGTTGCTGTGTTGGAACAGATTGAAAGGGGCACTCCATGGCAACCTCCACTGGTTATAGGCTCTTACAGAAGAGGTCCTCTTATTTTTTGGGAGCTGCTCTGTCATGACCATAGTGTCAATTGTCAATCTTCCTCTCTTGGGCTATGACAGGAAGGGCAGAAAATTCCTAATGCTGCTTCCAGGAGTTTTATTTGTACAACAAGCAGTGCTCAGATTTGTTCTACTTGTTATTCCCCTCTTTGCATGGCATCAGTCTGATTGGTACCTGGGGTAGAAAAGTTGTTGCTGAAGGCCAGCTATGTCAATGCACCAGGGACTTGTCAGCAAACTCTCTAGCTGTGCTCTTTTTATCTTGTCCATGCTATTTGGATGTTTGGCTATTTACCAAACACTCAGGCTAAGATCTTTGAACTTCAGCTGTCTATTTTAATCAAAGAAAATTTGACACCACTATCCCTTCTCTTCCAGAGTTTTATGACATGTGCCCTGGGGATACACTATGTTGGCTATATGATGATCTGCTTTGCAGGTATAAATTCCCTCTGCTCTCTGCTCTTTGGGAAGAGCTCCCAGTTCACGGGTAGAAAACTTCTGTTTGCATTAGGTATGTAAAGATTTCTTGAATGACTGATCACCACATGTAATCAGATCCTCCTTCGCATGTACAAAAGGATAGCTTGCTGTCAGCTATTAATTAAAACCAAATCAATCTAGAGGCAGACTTCACAAATTGCATTCATGAGAAGAGAGGCACCTCAGCTCACAGTTAAGTACTGTCTTGCTGTCTTTGCCTTACATTACTTTGCTGGTGATGTAAGTTCAGCCTACTTTTGAGGACTCTATCTGTGCAGAAAGTGCCCTATAACTTTGATATTTTATAGCTCTGATGCAGCCAATGACAAATGATCTTACAATGCAGATGTTGAGACTTGCACTATTGTAAGTAGGATTTCTCCACTGGGCTGAAACCTCCTCACCCTTATGGAATGAAAGCAAATCACTGTTGACATGAGTCTCAGGAAATTACAAATTTGGAAATTTGAGTGAAATTTCAGGTAGCTTTTTAAAGATTGGCCTGCTGTCCTTTTTACTACTTGTTCTATTGGGAGAAAAGTAGAAGAAAGTCATGTATCAAGCTAGAATAATTTAAGGGCTCATGTATGGGACAGTAATTTTAATGATGCCTTGAGAAAAGATTTGCATATTTAAGAACATCTCCCCCTCCAGAGAACATTGTTCCAATTAGTAATGGAGGCATAAAAAATACCAAGAAATATTTCCTTTGTGTCTCTGTGTGCATTAAGCATACTGAAGTGGACTAATACCTTATTTCCACTATGCAATAATTTGTATTATTAGAAACATCACTGAATAGATCAATATGCATTAAGACATTCTAGGCATTTTCTCCACGGGAAATTTTAAAACTGGACAAGGAAGAAGAAATTTAGAGCACTTTCTGTTATAGTCACTAGCTTAAAGATTTTTCTGTCTCTTCTAGGTGTGTGTCTCAGTCTATAAAACTCAGATATAAAAAAAACCCAAAAAACAGAAAACCAAAACCACCTAATAGTAGCAATAAACAATTAAATCTCACCCAGAATTGTAGTGTTAGAAATGGAAGACCTCTGAACTTCTCAATTCTTTTTAATGGTCATTGTACTCAGCCTGTGAATGTGCACCTGTGGGGGGAAAAAATCTGTGACTCGTTTACAAACCGCTTTTCAAAAGAAAGACCCAAAGGCACCCTCTAGAAATCGTTAATTGTCCCCTCTGGCCCTAAATTAAAACCACATTTAAGGCAAGGAGAGTAGAAGGATGTTTGCTCCCCCTTCCCACATGCCTCACATGATGACTGCAAGCCTTTGAGAAGCTCCTTCTCCTGCTCAGTGGTTCGTGTCCTTTGGGCTAACAACCATATCAGCACTGAGGATCTCTCAGCTCAGGACACTGCTCAGAATTATGAATTAGACACTGTCAAAGGCCTGCATTGCCTTGTATTTCATGTGATATCAACTCAGTCAGCACAAAGCTCAATGAACCACAATGATTGCCTTGTGCTTTCGTTGGGGGTAGAATAAAAAAGTGTTATCTACTGCAATCTGTCCTGATTATAATTGCATCTATATTTCCCCTCTTTATTTCCTTCTAAATCAACAGCCGCAGTTCTGAACACAGGCTGTATAATAACAGCACTGCTCTGGAAGCCTGATCCCAAGAAGCTTGCTATGTTTTTTGTAATCCCTGGTCTTTGGGGCGTATCTGATGCTGTATGGCAAACACAAACTAATGGTAAGTCCCAGTGACAATGAAATGTATTCTCTTGAGATATAAAAGTCTGCCTGTTTGAATCTATGAAACAATGCTGCATAATAATTTTAATGGCTTTAAGACGGCATCAAAAAATGGTGGTAACTCATTGGAAAGCAGAGTAAATAGAACAAGTTGGAAGTAAGAATTCAAAATACTCATTGAACCAATTTTCCAAGATGAAGAGAGAATACTGCAGAAGATGGTAACAGATATTCAGAATAAATATTCTGGAGGAGTATAAATCTTTCAAAGTAATTTAGAAACGAAGAAGAATTATACATTTAGTCTGTCTTTTGCAATAAAGGAGAGCACTCTGGATAAAAATTAACTCAAAGCTAACAAAAGAAGAAGAAAATTGTCTGTTAGGAGATATTGGAAATAATTTAGGAGAAAACCACAGAAAACAATATTATGCAGGCAAGTAACTTCATACAGCTCTGATTTACTCAATTTCAAAACTCATAATCCAATGTGATAACGCATAAGTAGGCAATAAAAAGGAGCAAGGTCATGGGGCACTTCTCCTTGAAGGAGGACTAAAAAGCAAGAAATCATTAGCCTGGACAAGAGGTAAATATGGAAAGCAGTCAGGTAATTGTATGAGAAGGTAACTTGAAATTCACTATATCTCCTAATAACAGGACTAGTGGCACCAGATAAAGTTATCAGGCAGAAGCCTTTATAGAAATCAAAATTAGTAGTATTTCTCACATATGCAAAGTATGGAATTCATTGCCAAAAACTTAAGCTGAAATTATATCACATCGTTACAAAATCACTTCAGGGGAAAGTGCTCCTCTGGGCATGCATCAGGTTATATTTCTTGGCCTTCCTTCCTCTGATCCCTTGGTTGTTTCAGGGTCATAGAAGATTTCACCCAGTAGATAAAGTGTCATGTTCCTCTTGGAGAGCCAGATGGAAAACATGGAAGTCCATTACCTAGCACTGACAGTGATCTCCTTTCAAGCACATGTAGAGTCCCTGCCTACATGAGTCACACAAGGGAGTGATCAGCCAGCATCCTTCTCTGCCCCTCCAGCAGCTCCAGCTCATATCTCCTAGAGGAGAGCTAGTACATACAACAAGGGACACCCTCTCATCATCTCACATCCTTACCAGAGTCTTGTGCCTTAGGTAAAAATTTTAAATCAGTGCTCTTTATAATACTCAGGGTCATGGAAGGAGAACATCTGTGAGGATTTGCTCTCTCTTAAGTGAAGATGTTCATTCATTTCCTGCTTCTTCAGCCAGTCTTTCTGACTGCCGGGAAAGCTTCTTCCTAACACTCTTGAGAACTTAGTCTTCCACTGGGATAAAGGACCTGTCCTTTGTCCTGCTTCTATCTTATCCAGAAAGCCTTGTCCTTGGATACTGCGCTTCTTTCAGAATCACAATGGGGTTAGGGCTGCAAAGGACCTCTGAAGTTCAACTCCCTTGCTCAAGCAGGGCCACTCAGCCACAGCCACTTACTTTGGACCATGTCCAGGGAGCCTTTAGATATTTTCCAGAGAAGGACACTCCATACCCTCTCTGGGCAACCTGTGATAGTGCTTAGTCACCCTCATAGTTAAAAAAATTGCCCTGATTTTCAGAGGAAACCACATGTATTTCAACTTACGCCCATCACCTCTTGCTCACTTTTCTTGGACACCACTGAAAAGAGCTGGGCTTTGTTCCCTCTCTTCTAGGATTTGCACACATTTGAGATGTCCTTGAGGAGCATATTTCCTCAGTAAGGTCCCTGCACAACTGACAAAAATGCACCTGAGGCCCCACATTAGGGAAAAGAGGGGTAAGTACGGAGGACTTAAGTATTGGAGAGGTGGCTGGGAAGTGACTGTAGTTTCCAAACCCCCAGACAAGGCAAAGACAGTGGACAATGCTTCATGCTTACTTGATGGTGAGTGAACTCTGCACCCATGTGATAGGTTTCATCTCTATTTACAGTACTGTTTCAGGTCATCTCCATTCCCAGATTCCTGCAAGATACTTGTGAAAAATTCACATTTATGTTATCTTGGAAAAGACCCAAATGTTCTTCTTCGTTGCAGGGTGTCTTTTTTCAGTCTGTACCTTACTCAGCTGTTTCACAGCTCCCATTTATAAAATTATACAAAGCTCACTTTGTCACATTGACACAGTGAAACATCAAGCGATGACATGAAACCTTAACAGAGAGGTGCGGTGACATTACCCCACCGTGCTGCATTCCAGAATAGGATCTTCAGTTTGACATACCCATGTAGGACTAAATGTCTTCTCCCCTTCAAAAGTTTTATATAGAAATACATCACATAAGAAATTCCCAGCATCAAAGACTATGAGGTGAGTTAAGATCTCCAAAGTAACATTGGTTTACAAGGTCTGTGGTCCTTCCTTTGCTAAGTTCCCACGGGTGCTGCTTGGGCCTCAGTAGATTAACCAGTGAATGCATAAATGGCACAGTGCCAGATACTTGCATTCTTTGGTTTGCTTTGTGCTCCTGTGCTTTGTACTCCTGTACTCGAGTACCCCCTAGAGGACATGTAGGATCACAGTGGATGAGTCCCTTCATCTTTTAAAGTTTTCCTGACAAGTTTGTGTTTGTGCATGGACAGTCTCACTTATTTCCAGTGAAAGTTACTTTCTTTCAGAGCCTGTAGTACTCTTTCTGATCAGATGCTGATATAACCCATTGACAAAAATTGTACCTGGGGCATAAAAATTGTGTAGCATGGAACTATCAGGTGGACTACAGTAAAACCAAGTTCTTTCCAGGCTGATTTGTGTCTTTAGAAAGGATATAAATGAGTCTAAAGAGTTTATAAACCCAGACTCAAATAATTTCCAGCGGTCCTGTTATATAACCATTCCTACTAGTAGCAGGGGGACAAGTAGGAAAACAGGCAGTGTCAAAAAAACAGGATAATTTCCATGGAAGTGAACTGTGACATTTCAGAACTAGCAGCCTCTCCACTCGCTCAGCCCAGCAGGCCCTGCTGAAGATCATCCAGGCAATTTGCTTCAAAATAGCAAACAGGTATCAGCTGAAAACCAGAGAACCTTTAGACATAGAACTGCCATGGCATCAGAAACCTTTCTGATATCTTTCCAGAAGATAACATTGGGCATTTCAGGAAATTAGTATGAACAACTAGTACTTTTTCATTTATTAGGCAAAACTATGAAGGACTATCATATCTACACTCCACTAAGCCAGTTTAATGAGCTAAGTACATCTTATGATGCACTTGTCCAGATTTTCCATCATGCCTAAATTGAAACAATCCAGTAAATGTCTTCTTGCAGTCATCAGGACATATAAGCTTTTTCATACAGATGAAGTCTCCCCCTACTTAACAAAACTGAAGGGGTAGTTGAGTCTATTCAGATTTTCAGAGAGCTTTGCATTCCTCTTTACCTTTTGCCTGAATGTACATATTTCAAACAGATGTGTTGTTAGACAAGTGGGTGGAGTCAAAGTTCATTATATTCTTCTCCTTCTCTCTGCACACACCACATCTGAGTGAGACTAAATGCCCCATTCTTTATCACTGCTGGTGCTAGTTCAGCACCCAGAGGAAAGCAAGCTCTCTCCCCTTCCCTGTGTGCTTCACTAGTCAGACTTGGAGGCTGGAATCCCTCCCTGGATCCCAGTAGTGGGTGTGCAACTGACTGAACTCATTGGGAGCTTCCCAGTGGACACAACTGCATTAGGATGATCAGTTGAACTGAGTCTCTATGTCAAGTAAGTTTTCCAGTTGCTGCCTGGAAGTTCTGTATGCATCAAGGATATTTTATTTGCTAACCCGTCCAGGAGCTGAAAATTTGAAAACTTGGTTTATTAAGAGAGACATATCTTGCCTGCATATGTAATCTGGGCCCATGTTGTGAAAGCCTGTAAGGATTTGGTATGAGCTTCTCAGTGGTTATACATGGAGATTCTATAATGTCAAGGACTCCTTTTTCTCCTTACTGACTTGTTCATCAGTGCAAAACCCTTGATTTCTGTAGCTAATAGTTTAAAAAAATAAGTCCTGCCATCTTACTTCAATAGATCACATCCTTTCTTCCTTCCTCACATTTTTGTTCCCTTTTTCTTTTGTGTTCTCTATTTTGTCATGTTTGTTTTGTTATTTCACTTGTTACATTCACAGAAGCACAACAATTTTTTTAAGACAAGGCTTGTATTTTCCTTTCCAACATTTATGAGGGAGTGTCTGTCTTCCCCATTGTGCTCTCTTTATTTCCTTTGCAGAAAAGATGTGGTTGCAGATTTAATCTTCACAAGACATGTTTTTCCTTCCTTTCTTCCTTCCTTCCAGCACTCTATGGCATTTTATTTGAGAAAAACAAGGAGGCTGCCTTTGCAAATTACCGTCTCTGGGAATCAGTTGGATTTGTCATCGCCTTTGCTTACAGCACCAAATTGCAAGTCTATATCAAAATGTACATCCTACTGTCTGTGCTTGCACTGGCCATGGTGACCTACGGAGCGGTGGAATACCTCGAGGCTAAGAGCTCCCCTGGGGCACCTGCTGCTACAAAGAAGGAAAATGAAGGTCCCCGCTCCCAGGAAACACACATGTAATCCAACAGGGTCAGAGCGATGGAGGCAAAGCAAACTGGCCAGCTCCTTATAGACGTGTCTCCAAGGGCGTTCCAGTGTGTACTGTATCCAGAAGGTTGGTAAAGGAATAGATTTCAAGGCCATAATAATGCAAACGTCTTAGGAGTAAAAACCTCCTTTGACATCTCACCTTTATAAGGGAAGATTATCTGATTTTACCCTTTCATGCAGATGACCAACTAATTAATAAAGTCTTAATAAATGTAAACAAGATTCCTAAAGTCCTCACCTTTTTGTTTCTGTGGATAAGACCTGGTATAGCTTTACAGTCAAACCACATGCAGAATGAAAGAAGTAACTGAGGTTGCTCAGTTGATTGCAATTAACACACATCATTTCATGGAACCATTAATTATAAAGATTTATGTTGCTTTATGCTGCATTCTTTAACACCTGCTCTAAATAACATCAGCCTGTAGACTGGCTATATCTGCAGTTCATATCTGCACACCACAGAATCAACTAACCACCGAGTCCACCAACCTGTCTTAGGTCAGCAGGCAGCTGTGAATCTGCCCATGTCATCCCTGTATCTCAGCACTCTTTTCCTTTTTATTTTCCTGTCTCAAATTTTTCTGCCACCACTTACAGCAACTTCATCCTAAAAGAGATGCCTTCTACAAGACAAAATACTTTAGTGATCATGACCTTGCCCCACTTTCCCATCCAGGGATAGAGCTGTTTTTAAGATGAGCAGCCAGGCCATGGGGAACCTCGCCATGAGAAGAGTGCAGGTGACAGTGCAAGTCACAGAAAGATAAGGAGAAAAGGAGGATGGGCTTACACTGTAATAAGTTCTTATTACAGACCTACACATATCCTGCAGTAGCTCATCTCACTTCAACTTCTCTTTAGTTTTACCCATATTGTTTCTAGATATGTATTTTTCTGGTTTTACTGCAAAGAGAAGAGTGTTACAGTGCAGTTACTGTGCAGTGTCCCTGCATCTTAATGAGAGAGCAATGTACAGACCTCATGTTCATTACTGGTAATGACACTATTCAGATTCTCTGTGTGAGGCCGACAGCACCAAAGGATTGCAGAAAAATGCTCACATCCAAGACTAGTGCTGCCTCTTGAAATAAACTACATATAGCTAGTTAAGTTGTTGCCTGCCATGGAGATAACACTTGTAACTACTTCCTCTCAGTTACTCACCACAGCAGGAGGATGAGGCACCACACGGTGTGACAACAATAACACAATTTGCGCGACAAAAATCCCCAAATTGTTATGTCTTTTAAACAGCAACAAACTTCATGCTACTTTACTGTCTTTCTTATATTTCTGTTCCCAACCATCTGGACTCCCCTTCAGACTTCACTTGTGTTGATTCATGGCTTTTCACATGATGAGATTTTTTCCAGGTCTCATACAACAAAGTAAAATTCATTATGTCCTGTAGAAAACAAGGTGACAGTGGGCTCCCTCACAGGTGCAGATTTCAGTTGCACCTTTGCCCTGTGAGCTCAAAGGCATGCTGTTGGAAATACAAATGGCAAAACTATTGTGGCTGAAGGATCCTGACAGCCTTCTATCTGCCCAGCATGCACAGATGGATATTCTAGGCTGCTGCTGATTTTCACCCCACACTGCTTCCATCTCATAAAGAAACACAGCATCATGTTTTACTGCATCTCTGATTCTTCCTCTGATTCTCTTTTACAAAGTGGTGTTCAATGACAAGCGAATCAAAGAGGATTTCTGAGGTCAACATTATGATGAAAAACTCATCTGTGTGAATGTAATAACTTTTTATTTGTAACAACCCAACACAGAAGAATCCTACTGCATGAGATGCAACCTCAGAACAAAAATATGACCCCCTACCAGGACACTATGCAGCTTTTTTTTTTTTTTAATGTAGTTTCTCTTTTTACTTCTGTACTGAGTCTGGCCAGGATGGAGTTAATTTTCTTTATAGCAGCCCATATGGTGCTGTGTTTCAGATTTTTATTACTAAAACAGTGTTGATAACACACCAGTGTTTTGGCTATTGCTGAGTAGTGTTTGCAGAACATCCAAGTCTTTAATTTTTCTCCACTCTTACCCCTCAGTGAGTAGGTTGAAGGTGCCTAAGAAATTGGGAGATGGCAAAGCCAGGACAGCTGAGACAGAGTGATGAAAGGGATATAATATGCCACATGAAGCCATGCTCAGCAATAAAAGTTTGGGGCAAAGGAGCAGGAAAAAGATGTTCTGACCCTGTTGAGGACCTCAGTATCACTGACATTGAATCAGCACAGAAGATAGGACATTGTGGCCTGTGGTTTAAGGAACTGGTTTTCACTCTTGAATTTTTACAGGACTTTATGTCATCATTTCCTGAATGACAACTCTTCCATTGCATAGGGACCATGAGGAAAAGCTCTGTTACCTTGGGAATGAAAGTCACAGCTATAGGTGGCAATGCAATGAGCAGGCTTTTGCCTGGGACAGGATGAATGTAAAGGTGCCCATCAGTCTTGGACATGACTTAAATAAAAATTGCCACTTTTGTTCTTATGCATGGACAATACACAGTTATAAAATTTATATGGTTTTGTTTATTGTAAGGGCTGTAGGGATTTTGCTGCATAGTATATGTAAAAAATTTAGGCAGAAATTCAGCTAGGAACATATATTCACTAAAATTCAAGAAAATAAATGATAGTTGAGGTTGCTGTGGCATGAGACATCTGCTCTCTAATTGCCAAGAAAGACTCCACAAGCCCTGCTTCAGTCTAGCAGGCAGCAAATAGCACAGGTCTGTCTGTGTTGAGGCCTCAACCAGCAGTAGGGTGCAGGCAGACTCACCCTGTTTCACTGCATGTTTCACTACCAGACAAGCTCTTACCTCACCCCCTCTGTTGAACACAACAGGGTTCATTTTGCAATGAAACAATAACTTTTATCAGTCTGACCTCTTGAGTGCATGAGGTTAACAAGAGCACGTGTAGCTGTCTCAAAGGACGCTAGCTTTGGGGTTTGAAGGGGTAGCCAGATGAATCCCTCCCCAGTCATGTGCCTGAAACCTTCCAGAGCTCCAAGTCAGGAAATGGGTAATAAGCCTGTTGATGCTTATCTACTGAATGCTCTGTGTTCCATGGTGTCACAGAGGAGGGCATCCTGCTCTCCCCACAGGAAGGCCAGGTTGAATGGGGCATTTAGCAACTTGGACTAGTGGGAGATGTCCCTGCCCATGGCAGAGGGGTTGGAACTAGATGGTCTTTAAGGTTCCTTCCAACCTAAATCATTTTGGTTCTATGATTCTAAGCTCTCTGCTCCCAGGTGCAGGTTGGCAGCAGCAGCACGTGAGTGTTAAACCGGAGCATGGTCAGAGACAGCTGTGGTAGTTTTTGCATTGCATTGGAAGAATGTAAACCCACCTGCAAACTCACAGGTGGGTTTACAAGTTATTAAGGAATGGGCTGAACACAGAACCCATTTGAAATGAAGGCTGGTGAAAATATGAGGATATATCTGGACACACATTTATACATAGTGAAGTGAGTGAAATTTATCTTCATTCATTTAGACCAATGACTAATCCTAGAGTTAGTGCTTCATAATCACACTTCAAGAGCTTCTGCTTATATGTGATATGACTTTCTCAAAAGTGGATAGGTGTTCTTTGTTAGTTAAAGTGGTTTGTTTTCTTTTCTTTGCATTTAATTATCTGTGAAATTGAAGCAGGTATTTGTTATACCTAGGTTTGGTGAGCCAATTTCCTGTAAACTGGCATTCCCTGAATGTCAAAGTTTAATTTCATTCCCTGTATGCCAGAGGTGTGAAAGAAGTTCATTAATACAAGCTGATATGAACAAACCACCAAATAAAGGTTCATTGTTCAGACATTATTAACAGCTTAATTTATGATTACCTAGTGGAGACTAGGTAAACTGTGTGTGATTACACACAAAAAACTGTGATTACCTAGTGTGTAATGTGTAAACTGTGATGGCACAGTTTACCACACACTGGCTGCATATTCAATAGCAGAAACACTACTAATAGCATTGTCAAGCAGTGCAGATAAGACAAAGCTAACTGCATTCTGTAAGGCAACTCATCCAAATTCTTACTATGGCTGCGTCCAACTACATACTTTTTTTTTAAATTTAATAATCTTTGCCCCAGGATTAGAACCAGCTACGGTAAATCTGGTTTAGTTTGGTAGGGCTGAGTTTCTTGGTCTATTTGTCTTTTTTATTTTCTGGTTCGTTGGTTGTTGTTCGCTTGTTGTTTGTAACTCATTTTCTCCTTAGCATGTGACATAGTGCTGTTTAATATGCAGGCAAAGCAAAGAATTCCCAGGAAAGATAGTACAAGCAAAAATAACCATCATTTTCCCATAATGTGGGATCACCACATTAGGTTTGTATGCAAGCTCAGCAGCAAGCCCCCAGATTTCTGGGACTGAAAAGAATGAATGACTGCAACAGACACAACAAGGCTACTTTCTCCTTCATGGTATTTTATGTAAGTCCTATTACATCATGACCATACTTCAGTAACTGCTTACCATGTTTATCTCCTGTTCCCTATAAACCCCTACTCAAGGAAAACTCTCTCTAAGTATAATTCAACTTCAGTCTGTCTCTTATCTATAAGGGGATTCTCAGAAATAATCCCAGTGCAGTTTAGATCTTGCTGCCTCCCTTCCAACACCAGTTTAAATCTGAGATGGAAGGTTACTGCAGGCCTAATTGTAGAACATCACAAAATATATTCATACACATATTAATATTGGAATATAGAATTATTATTTATTTTGCAATATGGAAAGTCATTGTTTACAGAAGTTCAAATTTTGGCCACAGTCTCAGCCATTAATGATGCCTAAAGTCTCTTTCCAATAGGAGCCTTATTTCTCACATCCTGGACTAAAGCTTGCTTCAAATCCCTTCTTTTTTTAGGCAACAATTCCTTCACTACAGAAAGTAAGATGGTCCAGGACTATTTTTAACCCACACACTACATGGCAAAGGATTCACAGGAAAGAAAGTCCTTTGGTAATCATATGCTTCTAACCCTACTGCTCTGCTTCCCAGCCTTGCTGAAAAACCTCCTGGACACTTCTCTATGCATTGGACAGCTATGACATAGGTACATCATAGGAGAGAGCTACAAATGTGAGAGTGGAGAGAGAAACATGCTTTTCCTTCCCAAAAGATTTAATTTTTTTTTCCACATTCTAATAAAGTGATGAGAATCCTGAACTATTCTGTGACTTGTGAAACTTTTGAATTATGTTAATTTACATTTTGACAATGGCAAAGCATTTCATTTCACATTTGGGCTTTTAGTTTTAAAACTAAATTGGCATTTTAAAAAAGTCTTCTTGAACCATTGTCTCTTAAAAAATGAAAAGAGGATATTCTGACATTTTCAAAACAAGAAAATTAAAGTTAAATTAAAGCTATCAAAAGATTACATTTGTTCTCTGGGAAAAAAAATTTCCATTTCAATAAATAGGTTTTTTCCAGAAAAGTGTCCTTCCCTGACTCAACTGCACATTGTTCAATGCAGTATATCCAGGTGTGACTTTTTCCCTTTTTTCCTGTTGTTGTTTGGAAGGCAGAGGCTATTCATTCTGGAGTCTAAAACACAACCTGAAAAGAAAAAGCAAGGATGCCACTACAATAACAGGATGTGAAAGGGTCTTGTCTAGCATACAGACCATTCACTTTGTATTTTTTTGCTTGCTTCTTTCTGAGAGAAGGTGAGGGTTGGTATGTTAATGTTTTGTCAGAATGGTCTCCAGATCAAACACTCTTCTCTCATCCAACACACTCTCTGCCCCAAATACAGAGTCTAATCTTCAGGGACAATTAGACTGTAGGGTTTCACCACTGTAGGTTTCCAGAAAAATAAAACTGAGAGAAAAAATCTGCAGATCCATTGGTATTTTTCCTTTATGCCACCAGCCAGTTGGACAGGTCTTTAGTTTGAGTCTTGTGTATGTTGAACTAGCTGGGTAGGGAGGAGCACATCATAACTGTCTGTATGAGAATTGCTCTGTGCAATGTAACTCAAAATGCATTTCCTACTCAGAAAAATAAGTGGGGTCCATCTCTCACTACCACTGTAGACAGTGGGGAATTGGTATTTCATTTATAAGCCATCTATATTTCTATGGAACATTATTTCCTTGAGACGGAAGTGATGAGACAAAAAGGTGCCCTCCCCCTCAGGAGCTGGAGAGGAGCTCATGGGTGGAATAGCAGAAGATCATCAGTGAGTTAAATCCGTACATGTCAGAGGAGGAAAAGAGCATTGGAATCAATAGGCATTTTCCTACTGTCTACTGTTGCTTTTGCATTGGGCTTTATGATCTTAACCAAGAGAGTTTGCTCAGAGCAGGGTAACATACCTAATTAGTGTAATGTGCCAGTAATGCAGCAGTGCAAAGAAAGTCACCTTAAGGTAAGATGGAAATGAAGGCAGGTGACTATGATACAAGTGATATCTTGAAGGCGTTGGAGTTCTATCTCCATGAGAATGTTTCTGACAAATTTAAACCCTGGCTTTTAGAACTCAGCTAAAATCCAGCCTTCTGTTTAGGCTGTTCCATGGATGTCACTGTGAGAAGAAAACTTTTCCATAGTATTGCTGAACTGCTGAACTACAAGCAGATTGGCACTTCCAGGCCAAGTCAAGTAGCTGGGATAAAGGCTGGCAGAAGGCATGTGCCCTGGAGCAAAGCTGGTGAGAGTGCCTGGCTTACTCGCTTATGAAAACGTGGCCAAATGTACTTCTGCTTCTTCTCTGCAATCTGCCCTGCAGGCTGCAAGAGGATTGATTCCTAAGGTGGCTGTCCTAACTAAGAAAAACACTGACTTCCCAGATGCGGGAAAAAATAGCATGCCAAAAATACCCTTCCCAGCAAAAGGTGAAGCTAAAAATAAACAAATCCCAGGAGGCTGAGCATTCTCCACACAAGTCTGCCCAACTTAGTTGGTGGTTACCTACACCTGACCTCTGCAACTATGAGATAGCCACACAGATATTTCCTCTGATAAAAACCAAAGGCTCACACCCCTGGCTGTCTGAATGGAACTAGCTCTGTTCACAAGTCAGAGCATATTCTAAATGTGAAAAAACTGAGGCCAGATACTTGCTGTAGCATGTTTTTGCTAATGCCAGGAAAACATGTGAAAAGACAAAAGTGGTAATTCCCAAATGTGTTCCATCTCCCTGAAGGATTCATGAAAATTTCATTGTAAATCCTCCAGGACAAAAAACATTGAAAAGTAGCTATGTATGTTGCTATAGTTTAAGCACAGTATGCAGTCACACTTAATTTGGGTTATTATTGTTCCTACAGCTATGAACTATAAATGGTAGAGCCATGCTTCTGGTTAACTGAGGCAAGTGGAAGGTGGAGGAGGGAGGGTGTGAGAATCAGTCTGTGAAAAACAAAGTGGGATGTGTCAGAGCTTATCTGTGAAGGACTCTAAGATATAACATACCTGACAGAGATTGTCATTCATGCAGGTGAATTTTCTGCCTCCTCATTTCCAAACCCAATGTGTGCCCTTTATGTCAAAAATCCATATATTATTATACTATAAAATATCACCTGAAAAGCATGTCTTGGTAAAATGATGGTTGGACACAGGCCAGCAAAAAGTGCTACAAAATCTTCAGTAGGGTCTCCCTTGTCCACACCTCTAGGGACTGCCTTGCACATATTCCCCATGTGTCACACATTGTGCAGGACCATGGGCCAAATCATTCCGAAGTCAAAATGTTTCCTGCAAGTAGAGTCAAGAGTCAATGAATGAAGCAAGGAGCAAGCAGCATGATAACAAAACTCTTCCTTATTTAGTTTACAATTAGGAGGGATTACTTATCCTAAGGATTCTGTGATTCAGTAACATGCTATTGAAATATAAACAGTGATTTAAGGCTAAAAGCTGTGAGCAAAGCCTGTTTTCCAATTAACTACAGCAACAAAAAGAATGTCAGTGTTTTAAGTGAACAGGGACCTTTTGTTAGAGGAATTCTTGGGAATAAAAACAATGGTCCTTTATAAAACATTGGTATCATAGCTAGTTTCCCAGCCAAACTGAAAACACTAGCAACATTCACTTTTTTATGATGCTTAGTTGAGGAAAAAAAATCAACATAGATCTGTTTCGGTCAGCATAAGGTAGCACAAAGTGAAATTCTTAGTGAAACACATGGAAAAGAATGATGTCTTGATTTTATTTTAGAGTTTTCTTTTACAAAACAAATAAAATATATTAACTATTTCAGTAGTTGAAAGCAGGAGTGAAACAGTTAAGGGAAAACAACACAATTTTATCATTACGCCAGCTGATATCAAACTGACCACATCTTCATAATTAAACTGATAAACTGAAGTATGTGTATGATCAATATCAGCAGTGCATCTTGCTCTTTCTTTGAAAGATGTTCTGTGATTTGAGTGGTAATTTGTTGATTGTCTGAGCCCCTGGAAACAGAAGAGAAGAGGGAGCAATTCCAAAATGTTGCAATTTTTACACTTAGGTGTGAGAAAAGGCTAAAGCAGCATGCTATGAGAGTGTATTTGTTACTACAGGAATTTGAAGGGCATAAAGAGGTAATTGGGTATGTCAGTCAGTGGGCAGGTAATGAGCTGAGCTCTACAAGAGAAGAGTTTCAGTGATTTGGAAAAATTCACTTCCCTGCAAGTGTTGAATGCCAGGTTGTATGGGGCTTTGAGTAACCTGGGCTAGTTGAAAGTGTCCCTGCCAATGGCAGGGGGAGTTGGAATGGGATGATCTTTAAGGTCCTTTCCAACCAAAATTCTTTTATGGTTTTCTGACAGGCAGTCTATGGGGAAGGCAGTTGAAAGCAACATCTGATAAATTATTAATCCCTCTAAGTACCAAGTGCCATCCAAAGAACCTTACAGATGGAGAAGTTCACTGACCAGAAATATTTTTGCACTACTGGAACAATAAAAGCAATAGTGGGAAATGTTATTTCAAAGACAAAGCAACACAGAAGAAAGACTGCTGGAGGGAGAAGAAAGATTCAGAAGATCCAGATCTTTAATCCAGAATAATCACTAGGATGGAATAAACATTACATTTTATTTTCAAATGCATGAGGCAGAGTTTTTAGACTATGATCATATAATTTTTGAATAACTTTGGTTGGAAGGGACATCCAGAGCTCATACTGTTCTCTCCACTCCTGCTCAGGTTTTGGTCTAGTGTCCAGGTCATGATAAGGCTGATACATGCTGGGAAATTCAGCTCCAAAAACTCCAAACAAATGGAAACCATTAATCACTTCCACACATTTTTTGATTATTAACTCAGGAAATACCCCATGTAGATTTATTTTAGTTAGCATCACTGAACTGTATATTTGGGGTTCTTATAACATAGTTATTAATTGTAGTCACTTTTACAACAAATTGCAGAAAAAATAGGGTGTAGCCACATCTCTCTTCACAGAAAGAAGTAGGCAAAACTTTTCCCAATGATTTGGCCTGGGAAAGGCAGCAAGAAGCCCCAGAGAAGAGAAAATGATTCTTATCTCTATTCTCTGCTCCTGTTGTTCAGCATGTGGAATGTGTTAGGAAGATTGTTTACCTGAAAGTAACTTGTTAATAGCACACCAGTGATGGTTGTTTGGACTTATTGGACAATTAGGGCCAAGCTGTGTTTGGACTCTTTCTAGAGTCATTAAATTTTCTTTAATGTCTTTTCTGTATCCTTTTAGTATAGTATAGTATAGTATTAGTATAATATAGTATAGTTTAATAAAGCAATTCTTCAGCCTTCTGATCATGGAGTCAGATGCCAATCATTCTCTGCGCCGGGGATCGCCTTTCTACTATACTAAGGAAAGTGTGATCAGTACCGTGAAGTAAACACTCTGGTGAGAAGTACTATGGGTATTTGTTTTAATGTTGAATACACAAAATGGGTGTGACTGCATCTCCTTCAGTCTTCATTTCATTCAGGTAATGTTATTCCAATCTAAGCACCAGCTGCTGAGCCAAAGTAATTTCAGCCCTACAAATCCATTCATTCATTTTCACAAGGTAAATCTTCCTAATAGTTCTGACCTGCCAAGAAAATGCCTTGAGCTACATACAGTGCAGCCTTTGTCAGGGAGGAATCACCTCTTATCTAGGATGAGATTACCCTCCTCATCTTTGATTTGGACTTGTCCAGGGTACTCCCCAGGAGGGTACTCCCTCCTCCTAAACTGCGCAGTGTGAATCTCCCTTTGGCCGTCACTGAATACCACTAGTTTGTCTCTGTTCCTGAAAGAAGTAGCAGTGAATGAAGTGATGAGAAAACACTGTCTTTTATTAACCTGTCTCACAGAGCTGTCTAACATAACTCAATGAAATAGGAAAATAATGTCAAGTGAAAAACCTCAGGATTTACATGGGATGGCATTAGAAATCTGATCTCACAAAAAGACTGCAATATGTAATATAATTGCTAATGGATGGTGAGATCTGAATTTTACATGACTTCCTGCAGGGATCTTAAGGCATTTTGCAGGCAGAAAATCCATGTTATAACAGGATCCTTCCTCTTCTCCAGAAGAGATGTATAAGAGTCCCGAAGCTGTTTTTTTCATTTTGCATGGAGGAATAGAGAGACAATACAGATTCACAGAATATGACTAGGAAGAGGACTCACATGGACTCTCAAGCCCAATTCTTAAGTGAATAATCCCTTCAGGGATCAAACCCACAGCCTTAGTTTTAATAGCAGGTTACCCTGCTGTAACCAACTGAGATAATCTCAGTCCTTGCCCAATATTAGAGGAGGAGCCAAACCCCTGGGAACAGAGTCCTTTAGTACACACATTGCTAACACTGACAACTGGTGATCTCCCAGCTACTCTGGCCAGTGTAAAGTTACATGGAAGAAAATGAGGAGTATTTCACAGTTATTTTGCCAGTGGTGAATCGCCACCTATCATTCAAGGTGGAAGTGAATTTTCAGTGCCACATCCTTGCAAAACCCTTATCTTACAAATCCTTTTTCCCTTCATCTGGAAATTTCCCAGCTGTGCAAAATCCAGCCACAGTTCTAAATGTCAGTGTCGCTGTACCTGTGCCCAAAGTGTGGTCCCTGTTAGTTACACGGGACTTACTTTTCTACTTTTACTGCTGTGCCATCTGGGAAAAAGTTTCCTTCAGTCCACCTCTGTAGAGGCATTTCACTGTGTGATCTGAACACCATTTCTTGTGTGCCATCGGGATAATTTTTTCTGAAGAAAAGAAGATATAAAAAGTCTGTCTAGTGTTCTTTCAGGTTGCCTTACACAAAGCTAGGTCAGGATTTTTTTTTTGGTCATTGTAGGGAGGATGTAAATTATATCTACAATACTGGTAAAAGAAATTAAAGAATCACATAATCAGATAATCATAATTGGAAGAGCTACATTTACATTCCATTATTATATTTGCTTTGTAGGAAGAAACTGAGATGTGTGGAATATACTGAAAGTGAAATGCAAAGACAATGGGAAATGGCAAGAAAATACCCAATCTGCTGGAGTCAGAGTTCAGACCACACTTTCATAATAGAAATAAATCTGCACATAGAGTTCATCTTATGAGATCTTGCATACCATCTGATTATTAGGGAACTGCAGCACCTCCAGGCCATTTGGATAAGCAGTGTGAGTTGTCTGTGCATCTGCATAATAAAAAATCTGGAAGGAGAGTGAGATGATAGCAGCATATTCACAATATTTGCATAAGCAGATTCAACCATAGCAATGTGCTCAAAAGTAAGCCATCTTTAAAAAGTAATTTCAAGGTCATATTTTGCATCAGTCATCCATAAAGGTAGCTATGTTCACTTTGCTGTTCCTTCCTCTCATTCAACCTCACGGTTGTGTCCAGATGATGCTATTTTCACCTCCGTAGTGTGCAAGAGAACAGTGTGCACATGAAAGTCATCCTCCCGCCTCTATGCTTTGGGTCTCATCCATGAACTATTAATTTAAAATAATCCCAGTGCTGCAAAGGCCTCACTTGAGCTCACACTGTTATTAACTATTTCTATTTACGTAATGTTGACATGGAAGAAACCTCCATGCTACCTACTCTACAAATGATATATGAAAACATAAAAAAAACATTCCTTGCTTTAGATGGCTGCCCATGCCCCTTGCCTTTGTTCAGTCTCCTGGTTGGCCAGTTATACATTTGTTCCTTCTTTGACTGTTACCTTCATGCCTTTCCACTTCTGTCTTTGTAGATTGTTGCGGTGTGATTTCATGATTCTTTAGAAATCTGGTTCGTCCCCTGAAGATTCTCCTCAGAGGTGTCAATCACCTTTCCTTTCCCCACCCTGACCCCTGCTGAGTATCAACCGAGTGATTGGCCCATTCAAAAGATACCCTCTACCCCTCGAGGGGCATTGCGCCACCTAGGTGTCCTTCGTCCTTTAAGACCTTCCCCCCCCAACGGGTTGGTGGGCTCCCTGTCCCTTCCCCTGTCCCCACCCTCAGGTAAAAGGAGCCAGCAACCACGTGACAGGGGATTCTGTTGGGATTTAGTTGGATTTCTGTTACATTTCTGTTACAGTTTTGTTAGGTTCTGTCCAGAGTAGCTGAATTCAGAGGCCCATGGGCCAGAATAAAGCTCTGGATTATAAACTCTTCATCAGAACCGACTCCTTTCCTTCACCATTGCCTTAAAGCTTCTCCGTCAAGGGAAACTAGAGGGGAACCAGAGCCCAGGCATGTCTGGACTTGTCCCCACGTGCCCAGCAGCAGCCAGCTGGCCAAAAGTGTCTCTGGGGTGAACACCACAGCAGCCGCTATTTGGTACGGCAGCAAGGGCCAGGCAAGCCAAGGCACGTCCCGTCTGCATATTGGTAACACCAAAACACCAAAAGTAGAGGAAGCAGTTTCACTGCTCAGGGTTGTTAAACCAACACCCTTCCTCTCCACGCTGCTGCACATCAGTTTCTCTCAGAATTGATAGATCAAGATAAATTATAGAAACTTGCTGGAAAATCAGTTAACCATTTTATTTTCCTTAAAGAAAAGGAAAATACTTTTCCCACCCTCTGATCTGGCATGATCTTCTTTACATCTCCATTGGAAAAGCTGATTGTTGTCATCCTTTCATCAGCACTAATCTCCTTTTTAGTACCATCGTGGAAAGTGAGGATTCAGAATCCATCAGAAAGCACCTCTTCTGTCTTCAAACACACAGAGCATCCAATGTAGATGAAGTCAAAGGAAATGAGCAGCCTACCCTGCCTTCCACTTAAACTGGATCTTGAAGGAAGTCATGCTACATCTTTGTATTTCAAAAGTTATCTCTGCAGAACAGGCATTATTTTTGCCTCATTTGTGTGTAAAAGAGGCCAAAAGAAATTTTCTTTTCACAAGATAAACTTACTTGTAGCACATGTTCCAAGTTCTCACCCCACCACTTTGTTTTGATGTTAAGCAAAATGAGGTGCACAGCCCTGGGGGAATAGGGAAGACAGTCAGGTTTCTTCTTGACCAACTTTAGTG
This sequence comes from Peucedramus taeniatus, assembly GCA_013400575.1. Lineage (NCBI taxonomy): Eukaryota > Metazoa > Chordata > Aves > Passeriformes > Fringillidae > Peucedramus > Peucedramus taeniatus. Next base: position 69,958 of record WBNO01011807.1, read on the forward strand.
CATTATTGACCAGACTCATTTTATATATGCTTGTACGTCTTCCACACAGGTCACTTGAGAGATGCCTGGTTCTGGACTGTATGAATCAAAATGATTGAACCTGATGTATCAACGCAGATTGCTGATGTGGTAGGTTAAGAATCATTTCTTTCCAAGTAACCCTGTATGGGCCTTCAGTACTACAGAATTAATTTTCTCTGCATGCACAGACCTAAAAATTTGCTTGAGATTTCTTATTGACAGCAGGCAATAATGTCATTAATATGCTCTTCTACAAAAAGGGCACTAGTCAGAGAAGACTTCATACCCAGCACAGCCTTTGGTTAATAATTTTGCCTGGTGTTACTGTAGCAGTTGTTTCTGTTCAGGATATACCAAATACAGTATTAAAACTCTTTTGGTAACGTTCAAAGAAGAAGACAACCAGAAGTTGCACTGCAGCTTTGTCATATTGTTCCAATCTTATCAGAATTTTCACAAAAAGGGAATATCACCCAACCAAAAAAAAAAACTTTTCCATCATGATACTCTATTTTTTCCTGCACCTCTTCCCCATGCTTTCTCTTTTCTTGATGTAACTTTGACCTTCTAGATAATATTGATTTTGGAGGTTATATTATGAAAACCTCAAAGTCAGTGTTATATAAACAGAAATGTTTTAAAAATATGTTCACCATATTAAACAACTGTGCAAAAATTTTATTTACTTTCACACACAAAGATTCCCTTTCTGGTATTGCCTTGTATTTCAATGAATTTTTGTATTTTATTTGTAACTAGAAATGTTGCTCATTAATTCCAGTTTTCTTCCATTTGAAAAGCAAAAACTAGCAAAACAGAAGTCCAAAAATGAGGTGATAAAAGTGCATTCTGGCAAAATTATGCTGTACAAAATGGAGAGAATAAACACAGGAAGAGAGAGCAGAACTATCTCTGAGTATTGGGTTACTGATCTACGAAGGAAGGCCCTTGTAGTAGCTAGAGTCACTCTTCCAGAACAAATTACATGGCTCTTAGCTGTTAGTTGGTGCTATCTATGTAACTAAGGGCTATTCCAGATGTTACAATTCCAGTTTACCATTACCATAAATGCTCTTTGCAGTCTGGCAGAGTAAAGGAGCCTTAAGTCAAGTGACATCTGGTACACAGCATCCAGGGCAGTTACGAGCTGATGTTAATTACATTTGAAGATGTGGTGAATTTTGAATTATGGAATCTGAAGGAATAGAGAGAACTGCTCCCCACAGGGCAATGATATGCTTCACTAAATAACTATAAACACCACGCTTAAAGTTGCAGGATCCATCTCTAAGTCTGTGTCTACTGCATAGCATATGAAGTGGGAACAGAATAATTTATTTTTCTTAGTGTGTTTTATTTCTTCTCACATATGGAAAAAACACAGTTGCTGCTCATGTAAGAACCAGAATTTTAAGCAGCTCAAACCTTTACTTCATCATCCAGAAAAGCAGGAGAATTGTCTGTAGATACTTTGTTGTCATGTGCAGTTATGCAATTTCTCTTGTGTGTGGTCACAAAAACCACTTTATTCTGAGCTCTTAGCAATTTTCTTGTCTTTTTAAGAGCTTCTTCTTCCTGAGACAAAATTTAAATATTAGCTAACAACATAAATCTATTGATGTTCAACAGTTGTGCAGAAATATACTGACAAAGGAATATAGCCTATTATTTGAAAGCCATTGCAATACTGTTTAAAAGACTGCACTTATATAAGGAGTAAAGGCAAAAAAATAAATCCAGGAGACTATCAATGCCAAATGAATGGGAGTTAGCATGCTGTTTATGAAAACTAAGACCATAGACTCACTGTAACTCTATTTTATGGAGTTACATGGCTAAATACCTGTTTCTTCATTGTTCTTGCAGGGTGCAAAGCTGCAAGTGTCTTTCCTGTAGTTATGTGAGAGGAAGGTGTCTCCTGAGCTATATGAAATGGGCAAGGGTGTCCCTGTAAGAAAAATCGAAGAAAAAGGGGTCATTGAAAGCACATGAAAATTGCTGAATAACATTTCCATAACTATCTCAGGCTTTTTAAAGATGCTAGCTCTCAGAGTCTTGCAATACATAGCTTCTTACACTGATTATGTTTGCTAACAGCTTGTCCTGCCTCCCAAAGGTGCTTTGTCCTGGACCAAAATGAAATGCAGTCCATATCCATTCTCCCACCTCCTGAACCTCTGGGACAACAAACTCAGTAAGTAGTGGCAGCACAAACTGCTTTCTTTCTCTTGTAAAATATGAATTTGACAATACTTCTAAGAATCACAGATGTGTTTTAGTGACTCACATTCTCTATGAGTCAAGAGCTGGGGACCAGTTTCTCCAAGTAATTTGATGACCACTTTAAGCAGGCAGGAGGTTTCCACAGATCTTACCTTTTACACAGAAAGGTGAACTGGGCTCCTTAAAACAGCTACTCAGATGTGAGACAGCTCCAGGTGACTTCCTACCATTAGATCTTCTTCTAGTAGGAGAGGGCTGATGTACAGCCTGAAGAAAAGTGGAGAGTCCCTGGCTTACAGTCATGTTTCACTTCAGTATGGGAGCTATCAGTGATATGGCAAGAGTATGCCATACACTTCTCCTTCCTAGGAGCTTAGCTATCTGTGTGTGGATATTGTACAGATGTCTAAGCTTGGTTCAGACTGTTACCGAGAAAAAAGGGAGGATAGAAAACCTGGAAGAAGCCTCCAACAGGGCCAAGTCCCCCCAGTTCCCCCATCCCTTCTCTTGGGAGCTGCTCTTCATTTTCTCCATGGTGGATTGTATTGCAGTAATGTTTGTGCCTGGCCATGCACGCACTAATCCAAATCCCTGACCCATGGGATGACTTCCTGCCATGACCCCAGGTCTGTCTCATCACTATGGGCTTTGATGATTGGGATTTTGGTCTGGCCTTTCCTTCTACACCCTACTTCCTTCCTCCTCCTCCCTGGCAGGGGCTGTGGGAGAGGTAGAGCCCCCTGGTTCTCCAAGCCCCTGGCCTCACTGGGAACCACTGGCCCATGCAGTGCCCCGATTCTTGGTGCATGTGATCACCCCTGACCTTTTTCTGAGACAATGGGGGCAGGTTTCAAAGCATACACCCACACTCTGCCTGGACACATCTAAATAGCTCAATGCATGAACAATGTACTGCTAGATAAAACAGAG
>WBNO01011811.1:0-259944 GCA_013400575.1 Peucedramus taeniatus
CGCGGCCGCCGGGGCGTGTTCCCTCAGCCCGAGCGCCGGCCAGGGTCGGGGGCAGCGGCCGAGGGGGTGACGGGAGGGGAAGGGGGCAAGGAAGGAGCGTCCCCCCCCACCGGCCCCATCCCGCTCTGAGGAAGCGGAGCGGGGGGAGCCGGCGGGGTCCCGGGGTGGGCGAGTTCGCGGGGCCTCCCCAGAACTTCCTGCGGGAGGGGATGGACATTTATGGGCCAGGCCGGCAGATCTGCCCGGGGACCGGGCGGGAGGGAGCGAAGCAGGGTGGGGTACGCGGCCCTGGAGCGCCCGGGGTGCGGGGAAAGGACCCTTTGTGCTGGGTGTCGGTGGGGAAGGCGACATCGCAGCGAGCGGGGAACCAACAGGAAAAGCCTCCCCGGGAGCCCGTCCATGGAATGCGCCGGCGGGAGCGGCCGGGGGTCGGCCGGGGGGAGCTGGGAACGGTTCAAGGAGTTGTGCGCCGCAGGAAGGTGTGCTGGGAATGGCAGGGGAGAAGCGCTCCTGATGTGTGAACCGGAGGGTGTTTAGTCCAGAGGGAGAAGGCTGAAGGTACAGCGGGGTTGTGCTGCCGGCGGGATTTTGTGTTCAGCGGCAGAAGTCGTGAGGAAAAAAGGACTGGTGCGCTTCTGACTGGGAAGAGTAATTTTTTTTAAGTTTATGGAGCTATCTTTTACAATAAATTTTTACCCGCTTTTGAGATGCTAAGCGGCGAGGAGAGTGGAATTGCTCAGAAAAACTGACCGTAGTGCCGTGTTTGACAGGTGATTAATTTCAGAGTTGAGAAATTGGAGTTCTCTAGGGGGAAAAAAAGATAATTTAAGAAGAGGGTCTTTTAAATTGTTTAGTGTAAAAACGTTGTGTCCCATAACCATACAGCGACAAAAAATTAATATGAACAGTGGGGGAAAGGGGTTTTGGGAAGTACAAAGGAGGCAGGAAAAGGAATAATTTGTAAACAGTAGTAAGGAAAATAAAGTGGTTTGGTATGGAATGGGTAATGTAGATGTATTTATTTTAAAGCTTTTTCACAGTCCGGGAAATTTTTATCTAGCATGAGGAAGACTGTGAGCTTTCAAGCTTTATTATGTGAGCTGTCTACACACAGTTGTTCCTTATGCAAGTTTTTTTTTTTTTTTTTAGGAACTAGCCAGCTATATTTTGTTAGATAATTCTGGTGTCTTCTTATTGCTGTCTGGTATTTAAATGACCCGTGCAAAAGATGTCAGGGCAACATTCTTGTCATCTATTCCGTCTGTATTTAAAATTATTTAAAATGCCTTTTACGTGTAAGAATGTAACATTTAGGTTTTTTTCCTTCTATCTCACAGGTAATTTGCATTTGGGGGAGAAGTGTGAAGTTCCTCATTTAAACTATTTTTTTTTTCATTGAGGTGCTAGAATATGTGCAAAATGACATGTTATTCAATTACATAATTTAGAAGCATTATAATAAATTGTAATAAAGGATGTAATGTCGGTGCTTTTGTTCACTAAAGGGGTATCATTATTAAATGATATTTGAAAATTCTATACTCGTTAAGCCAGCAAATCAAAAATAAGAGAATGGAACGAATTGTCAAGATATTAAGGGATTATGATGGTGCTGTGCAGCTGGAGATGAGCCTTTTTTTGACTGAGGGCATTCAGTTTGGAATTTCATGAAGAAAATAACCCAGTGCCCTGGTCAGTTATTTTTCTCCTCCATAATTCCTTCCTACATCTGTGGTTGAGGTGGTCCACGTGTAGTGGCAGAGGAGGATTGTAGGTAAATGGGAAGAATCCCTCAATGTCAGGGACAGGCTCTACCTCGGGACAGCTTTGGTGTACATGGAACTCCCTCTCTGTGCCCCTGGAGCTGATCTAAACCAGTCTGAGCATTGCAGCATTTCTGTGATTTATTTGTGAGCAGACATTTAGAGATGATGGTGGAAATACATCAGCTTTTTTTTACTGTTTGCTTGTCCTGCTCTGTTTTTTCAGTGTGTGTTTAAACCAATGTGGTCACTGCTCACCTCTGAGTGAGTGGTGCCATGGAATGCTTTGCATATGTGCAGATCCCTGGATTTAGATCCCTATAATATGAGTTTCTTTCTCTGTGAAACCACAGATGGAGAAGAAAGCGAACATTGAATTTTATGAACTTAGAGAAATTGAGTCATGTTGGACTAGCACAATGAGGAGGACATGGCTGCATTCAAACTTGAAGTAATTCTGGAGAATAAAACGGCTCATTATGGCAGAAGACTCATCTTATTTAGAAACCTTTGAGCTGAAGTGTGTGTGGTTCACCTTAAACTGGTTAATGCGGGCAGCAGAGATTTTATGGGTTTATTTTAGAATGTTGGCCACGTTTCTCAGATAACTTGTTGATGTCATTCTGTATATTCTGGGCCCAAGTGCTGCTTCAGAGAGCCTGGAGGCACCACTCTGCTCTGTGAACAATGCCGTGCTACCTTGCCTGCTCTCAGCCATGCCCTCCTAACAAAACACAGCTGATTAATTCTCCAGAGTACTGAAAGAAGTGTAGTCTAATGCTGTGTAATGAGCAAACCTGTATTAGTTTGGCAACTTTTTTCCCCTGAATAAGGAATATCTTGAATTAGTTATAACTGTGGTTTGTTATGCCTTGCTTGAGAGAGGTCTGTGGGGTTTAGTTGAATTTTTAAAAGTATATGTTTTCTAAAAATTACCATTAAAACAGTTTGCTCACCTCACCAAATTTTTAATTTTTTATTTTTAAAGGATTAAATATTCTCTGTAAACCTTGGGCTTTAGGCCTACTCAGTCCTGACAGCAGCCTGGTAATGTGTGCAAAGCACTGGGATCTGCTTTTCCTTCTCATTGCAACAAATCTTCCTTTGAATTAATTGGAACATCATGTGGCAATGTATGTGCTCCTTAATGCACAAATCGCTTTAAGTTTTCACATTTATTGCACTGGAAAGACATTATTTCACATGTGTAATAATGTGTTCTTCAATAGATCAAATGGTACAAAAGCCCAGATCTCTGTCTGTGGTGATATGGGTGAATTTGGTGCTTTGTGTTCAGATTGATCCCTTCAGCTCTGGTGAAGTAACCAGGGGATATAAACACAGCTCTCCCTTTATTCCTGTGTGCCTTCCTGAGCACTGCAGGGCCCGAGCAGTGCCCACCTGCATGGACTGGCTGCTGTTACTGAGGTGGTGCTCCTGAGGGGTTCCTTTAACTCTTGCTCCTGCCACGGAAATGAATAAAGACTTTGAAGGTGTGTAATGGTATGAGGTTTTAATTTAGGTGTCTTAAATTTATACTCAGAATCCCCTCAGTTTAAGGTGCAGTCAAATATGAAATAACTAAAGGTAGCTGCTTTTTCCCCTCGATGTTTGCAAGGTGGTTTGGGTGTCTTAGGAAGTCTGGGAGATGACACAAGACATTCTTTCACTTCTCCTCTGAGTTAGCTTTGTTGACCTTCCAGTAAAAAACTTGAGGAATTTTTTTTGGACAGCTGATCAAAATACATTTTAGGTCATTGATGCAGTATCCAGTGTAACAGAACAAAATAGTATTACTGAGAGTTCAGCCCAGCCCTCAGCTGTGTAATGGGACAGTTACCCTCCCCCCAGCATGTGTTCTGTGCTACAGCACCAGCTAATAAATAATGAGCTCCTAGTCTGCAATAAGAGATTTTGCTTCGTTTGTTTGAAAGTAAGCATCTGATCTAGATTTCTACCTCTGACCACTCCCCTCATCTGGTGCATTCTTGTTTTAACACTTGATCTTTCAAGTTACTGCTTAGGGAGTTGAAAAGAATTTTTTTTCCCCTACATATTAAGGCATTGATTTTTTTTTTAATCAGCTGTATTGTTTTGGCTTCTGTTTAATCGTTCTGCAGGAATGTTTCTAGATTTTTTTATATTTAATATATAACTTTCTTTAGAAACATAAACCCCTGCACTGTGTACTCTCATTTCCTTTTGACTAAAGAGGAATTAATATCTTGGAAGACCCCTCTGTTCCTGAGATTTCACCCCTGCCTGTCCATGACAATCACCTAGTTGGAATATTTTAAGTTATATATATAATATTTAAATATTATTTATTATAAAATATAATATAAAATATAATAATATAAAATAGATATTTTAATAATTTTATTCTAAATCTGAATCTACAGTGAAGAATTAGGAAGGAATTTTATTAGAATAAGCCAGGCTAAATGTTGTGACCAGTCTTTTTCAAAATCTTAGTGCAGGGGAATACAGAACCTTTTCTACAAGAGCACTTTCCTTTTTGATGTAGCAGTACAAACGTGCCTCTATGAGCAGAAGAAAATCCATCCCTCTTAATAAGAGTGTGATTAATTGAATTATTTTTCAGGGAATTAACTACTTTATATTCAAAATGTTAGTGATGCTTAATTAGGTAGGTCTCCCAGTTATATTTGCCTCTGTCCCTGGAGAGCTTTTGAATTCTGGCAAAGTCTTTGTGGACCAACCTGGAAACTTGAAAACATGTTCTGCATTGCTTTGTGATTTCAGTAGGAGCTGCTGAGAATTGTTGCATGCCTGTTTGAAGTATAGTAAGATAAAAAGTAGGTGCCAGGAATTGCCAGCCAAGCGGAGTTGTGGAAAGGTGCTTGCTGTAAGTGTCTGTGTACCAGGCACTGATGACAAAGCATCTTTTCCTTTTTTTTCTAATCAGGAGCTAATTGACTCACAGAAAAATGTGTCATGGTCAGAGATCACCTAGGAGTGGGTGTGTAGAATGGATGAGTTTGTGCTCGTGATACTTTTATGATGATAATAGAGGTGAAGAAGGATTTTTTTCACATTTATTTCAAATCTCTTTGAGTGTTTGTGTTTCATTTGAAAACCAGATTGCTTCTGACACTGTAATTTAGGATTTCATGGACTGGACTGGTGTTATTTTTATTGTTTAAAAGCTCACCATAGACCTGTGAGGATATGTGAAGCAGATGTGTCATCTGTACCTGCAGTGACACTTACAGGCTGTGGTCAGGACCAGACTTGAGGTTTTGTATCAATACACACAGGCCTGATCTTTTTGTTTTCTGTGATCACTTTGTGTTTGGAAGGTCAAGGGGGTTAAATTATTAAACTTTTAGCTATATAATTGTGTAAGCATGTCTGTAAATGAGCTGTGTTTGGGCTATGCTGTTACACATTTCTTTCTTGAAGATTGTGGCATACAGAGTTGAGAAACACAATTCAGAGGAGATTATTTTAGTGTCCCTTATGATATGGAAGAATTACAAACAGTTGTAAGAGAGTAAGCAAGAGGTTGAACCTTCAGGGATTCAGATATGCACACATGTCCTAAAGGTGAAGGGTCATAAAGGGCACAGCAGACTTGTCTTGGCAGTGTCCATTAGAGAAACTTTTGGAAGGTGTCAGGATAATGTGACTTTACACCCTGTATCACCCAAAATCTGCAATAATTGAGTCCAAGAGCTGAGAAAAAAGCTGTAATATTTTTTCCCCCTCAGATATCAAAAAAAAGTGTCTGTTTTTAAGTGGTTATCTTTCTCCAGATGTTTTGAATTGTATTTAATAGACCATCATGTGGAAAACTTGTATGGTATAGCTCAGAAGCATTGTATGAGGTTATCAGCATTAGGGACATCTTGTTTTTGGTATCATTCTTTCACAAGCAACTGCCTCTTCCTGATATGACTGCATGCATCCTGTCTTTAAAGCTGTAAGCTGACAAGAATGACTGCTAATAATTTGCTGTATAGAGCAGTTTAAAAATGTTGCTTCTTCCAGTGTGAGCTTTCAAAGCAATGAGTCTTCTGAGAGTGTTTGAGAAAAGGGGATGTTCCATTATCATTGTTCTTTTATTATCTTGTCAGGCACTGAGGGTAATAAACTGAAATTTTCACAATTTTTATTTTTCCTTGAAGCTGTTGAAATTATTTTGTAATGGTATGAGGTTTTAATTAAGTCAGGTGTCTCAAATTTATATTCAGAATCCCCTTGGTTTCAGGGTAGAAGAGGAGAAGTCAGAGGTTCAGCACAAGATAATTTGTTTCAATTGATGCCTACAAAAAAAAAAAAGCACTTTCTGCTGAAATTTTTGAGCCTATAGGCTGTCAAATGATGTTTGTTAATCTGAGTTTAATAATACACATATTTACTTGAATAGTTGGCTTCAGGGATTTGAAGCTTTTGAGTGCAGAAGAAGGATTTCCTCTGAGAGACTTTGTTAATATCCTCCCATGTTTCTTTTGAGTGTTGGGTTTTTTTTTTATGTTTTGTCTTCTTGTTGTCCTCCTTATCTTTGTTCATAACATTCCAAATGGTGGTGTCTTAACTTCTTGTCACTGAAATGTATGAGAAGATCTTTGCTTTGAGAGATGTTGGGCTATGAAAAAAGTGCCAGCAGTAAAAATATTAATGGTTTCCATTAGGAAGCACTAAATTAGAACTCCTCCTTCAGGGGAAGGAGACAAAATCGTGGATGGCTGAAGAGAGATGTGGTCAGTTGATGGAAGCAAGAATTTGCTGAATATTGGAGATATGGAATATGGGTGATTTGCAGAAGTTGTAATTATTAACACAAATGCCCTGAAAATTACTGAGGAGTATGTGGAACATGTAATGGCTTTGGGTGTCATAGAATAATAATGAGTTTTAAATAGGTGCTTGTTGTTTCCTTTGTCACAAATATGAAAACTGCTAAGCTGAATAGCTCTTAAAAAAATAATGGGAACTACCAAGTGAAACAACTGAAATTTAAAAACTGTTTTATCAAATCTGTATTACAAAATCATGTAGAAAGCATTTATTCTCAGTGAAGCACAGAGAAATTTGGGAAGACTCTCCAGGCTTTGTATTGGGTTTAATATGAGATGAAATTTGAGGAGGGCAGAAACAACAAGAATTATCGTAATTGATAATTTTTTTTTTCCCCTAAAAAAAGGAAAAAGCTAATGGTTATTGTTTCTATTTATCACTGCTAATTCAGTATCTTCAAGAAACTAGTAAAATGTGGTGTTGGAACGATTGGAAGTTCTGGATTTTAAAACGTAGTGGTCCTGAATATTGGAGTCATTTAGGTGCCGTATTCAGAACAGGAGGAAAGTACCTTAAAAGATGAATGGTTTGTTCAGGAGGTGAAACAGGGTAATGGGAGACTTGCAGATTTCAACTACTGCTCCTGTCATGGCATTCTGATGCTCCTGGTTGGATTTTTTTCTAGGCTTATCTCCAAAGGAGACTTGGGTTCCCGGTGGGATGAAGTGTAACCCAGATGAAATAATCCCGCAGTTACCCCCATGCTGCTTCCAGTAAATCTTCCCGCAGATCCCCTCGGCCTGCCCTCGCTGGGAGGCCGCTCTGCTTCAGTGGGTTGCACTCTCGTGCCTCTGCTTGTAGTTTTCCCCTTGTGTTTTTGCTGAGGAGTTCGACTCCTGTCCTGTCTAGTTAAGCCTAGTGGTGACATCCTCGTTTTTACAGTTCTCTCCTGAGGATGCCCTGAACCAGCCCGTGCACCCCGCAGTTGTCACACACATATTTACAACGAGTCGTGCTTAGCACAAGGTGCTTATGTAAAACTTGCACCAGTTCCACCAGGAACTGACAGAGTCACTCCCTTGAGAAGCTGCGATGGGAGAGGGGATCGGAAGGTTCCTACAAAGAGACTCAAGTAAAAACTGCTTTCTCTTCAAAGCTGAGGGAAGGACTTGCCCCGAGTGAGGAGGTTGAGATCCGAGCCCAGATCCCCCGTGCAGCCCGTTCGGAGCCCCCGCAGCTCCCTCTGGTGATCCCGGCGTGCCCGTGCAGTCCCGGGGGCTCGGCCGGGCCTCGGAGTGAGCGAAACCATCAGCTCCTGCCACGGGACTGAAGAAACTGCAGAGCAAACCGGGGCTGCAGCCGACCTGGTGTTACTCTTGGGTGCTGTTGGGTTTTGCTGCCTTTTTATTTTATTCTTTTCACCATCTAATTTTTGTCTCGGGGGAGATGGAAGTCATTAAAGGATCTGTAGACTGTCCTGTTAACACTGGCTCTAGGCAAGCGTAACCAGTGTGATTGCATGAGATAAAAGGATTCCAGCTCTATGGCTGGGTTGCTGAGGAGCAAGTGAAGCATGGTATGGGGAAGAGGGAAGAACAAAGACAGTGTGTATATGAAAATTTTTATCCTGTATTCTGTAGCCCATTTCATTTATGTTATTAAAATATGGAGAAATGGTGGAAGTAAATTTAAAAATAGTCTGAACAGTAATAGTAAAGAAGGGATTTTGCAAGTAATAAAACCTGGAGAATTTCCATTTTCCTTATTTTTCAACTCTTCTGTTATTCCCTGATCTTTTAGAGTATCCCCTCTTTACAGTGTCTTTCTCTTCAGTTCTCCAAGTATCTTAAATGTGTGCCAGCTGTGGCCAGGCTGGGCACAGGTGCCTGCTGACTGCCCAAGCATCCCCCAGGACCTGCTGCCTCTGTTCACTGCAGGGCACTGCTCTGCCCAGGGCTTCTCTGCAAATGCCAGGTCAAAAATTCTGCAGCACTTGTAGGAAATCTCAAAAATAATCCATGCATTTGCTATAGCACTTGGTTGAAACAGGCCAATATGGAGGGAGAATAGACTGGTCAAGTAAACCTCATTTCATTAAAAAAGTAAGTTACAAAGTTGTGGAAATAGTTCTGACTTCACATGTTTAATGCCATCATTGATAATGCTCTAGTCTAATATCAGCAAAGTCTTATTTTCTAAAGTATTTTTATTTAATTTTATTAAAATAAAACTTAAAGTTATGGTGATTTAAAACTGCATTCAGTTTCTTAATTTGCTTTGCTTTTAGTGTATTTGGTTTGATCTGAATATCATGTTAGGCTAGAATTCATTTGTTCAGCAAAATAAAGATATGGATGAGGCCTGCCTGTAAGTGTATGGGAAGATAGTTGGAATTTCTTCCTTGTGTCTTCCTATCTTCTTAAGATATATTAATAAATTTATCTGAAGCCTCCACTTCACCTCCTCCCCCATGTGATGCTCATATCTGTGCTTTATGTAGGACTTTCTGGATCCAATTTTTTTAACAAGTTTTTTTTAAGGGTTCAATTGCTCTGTAATAAAGCCTATCACAATATTGCTGGGTACTGGCTGAGTAGTTCTCAAAAGAAATTTTTTGCCTGCTTTCCAGTCATTCAGTCCTTAAATGAAATGTTAATGAGAAGATGATCTGAAAAACTTCTTGAAAACTTTCTGTACAACAAACTCCTAATTGAGGATTTTCCTTCAGATCTGTTTAAGGCACCTAAGTTGGATTTTTTAGCTGTGTTGCATGCATGTAGATAATGCCTACAAGCAAGCCACAAAGGTCTTGGTGTGTTGTTTTTCTAAGGCTTGAATGACTAATTTTCTGAACGTGTAAGGAACAACAGCCTTTCCTGTGAAGTTCCTTTTGTGCTTGTTACGACTGTAGAAGCAGGAGAAAGTGAGCACAGCCTAAAATTCAGAGTTGCAATCTGACAAGAAATCTTCCAGGCTTATCTGGAAGAGCTGAGATCACAGTTCTTGCTTCTGTCTTACCTGTGCTTCTCTGCTTTTAATTCTTCGTGGTCTCCTCTGCTTAGTCTTAGTGGCTTATAAGATTTTTCAGTGGCATAATTAGCTTATCTTAAAATAGTCTGATCTGGTGGCAGTACTGGGACGATGACGGGACAGCCAGCCCAGCCCCAGTCACACACAGTCAGCCATAGAGATGTGTCAGTGTTTGGGCCACTCAGCAGGAAGGGAGGAGTAGGTGAAAATCTTTTGAAGATATAAGTGGACCTTGAACATGAATGATTCAGCTCACCTGTGCTAGGATTTACACGTTTTACTTCAGGAATTTGGCAACAGCCTGATAAAGTAACTAGAAAGCAGCTTCTCCTTGGTTTCAACCAAGACACAAATGGAATGGAAACAAAAAAATTCAGTTTCAGTTCAGTTCCTTTCCTTGGGTTCTTTTTTATATTTGTAGCTTTGGTGTCTGGCTCTGTTTATCAGCCCTTACACTTCAGAGAGAGTGAGCCTCATCTTACCTCAAATACCTCGTTTCAAACTTACCAGTGTTTCAGGTCTGAGACCTTTAAAGTTTGAAGTGTCTGACCATTAACGTTTATACTTCCCTGAGACTGTATCTCTGGGTTTCATACTTTCTATAATTGTCTTATCTTCTGTCTTCCTTTCCATCTCTCTAGACAAATACAAATTTAGACAAGGGCACAATTGCATGTGTTAATGAAGATTGTTGTAGGTACACCAGTTCTGAGGGCTGAACTCTACATTTAAAATGCCTTTCTTGGGAAAGAAAGCTGCCGCTGCAGTTGCTATTGTGGTTGCTACAATCTTGAACAAGGGATTAGAATACTTTTTGTTTCTTGTTACTATGCAGGGAAAGGAACTTGATCTGCAGTACATTCAGGATGTTGCTTGTGATGTGATTTATTCTGTGTTTTCTGAAAGTTGTCCCTTTCTTTAGATTTTAGTAGAAGAGTACTTTTTTTCTGAAATTCATAAACTACTAAATTTATGTGCCATTACCCTGCTTTTTTTTGTTGATTAAAAATGGATTTCAGCATTTCACAACTCACTATTTGTTGAAATAGTGGCTCATGCTAGGGCACTCCAATACTGGGTACTCTTGACTTCGAGGAAAAAATTCAGTTCTGTTATTTCAATGTGTAAAATGCTTTTTGGGGAAGGTTTGTTCTCTTTGACTTGATACCTGTTCATTCTGGAGTCTAGTGAAACTTCCATGTTAACCCTTTTAGGTTCTGCATTTTCATCTCTCAAACCCTGCAAAACAATCTAGTAAGAGATGCTGTTGTTATATTTGAGTTTGCAGACCTTCATTGAAAAACTAATTTGGACTCTGCAAGACACAGTTAAAAGCAAATTCTTCTGGTAATGTTTGAGTTCTGCTTCCAAGTGGATTTGATGTACTGCCCCCATGCAGGAAACGAGAAAAGGAGTTTTAGCTATACATTAATGTCTTGCATATGCTGCAATGTTCCTTGAGCTTTTCCTGAAAATGGCTGTAGCCAGGCAAGTCCTATATGTAGTTTAATGTTTAACTCTGGTTTTATTTTGCTGCTATTGCTGGTGCCCTTACACATGCAGATAGAGTTGCACTATAACTGAGGGTGGGAGGTGGAACTTGCCTCTCTTCCTGTTTAAGCTGTGGATCCCAAAAGCTTGGTCTAGGTGTGATTTTAGTAACATTAAATTAAATTTAGTAACAGACTTCTTTACAAGGTCCACTTATTCCAGTGAAACTTCTTAGACTACTTTAGATAAAGTCAGCTTCCAGTGGGATTTGGGACATTTCTTGTAATGCTTGGTTCTTTGTGTTGTGCATGTGGAGTTCTTTTTTTTCCTTTCTTTTTTTTTTTTTTTTCCATGGTTTCTCCCACATTCATTAACTATGCTTACAATGAGTTTTCAGTGAATTAGTTTCAATGTTCCAGTGAAATCCTTGGCTGTACTGATGACGTAAGTGGTGGAGATCTTATTCTGGAAATCTTTCTACTGTCTCCTTGTGTCTGTTAGACCTATTCAGATGAAAATGCTGTAGGCCAATGGCATTGCCTTTGTGCCTGTTCCCTGCTATAATATTAATGTTTATGTCTTAGAGGTATTAGTAGAGAGATTATTAGGAGGGGAAGTTTAGCACAGAAAAGCTTCTTGTGGATGACTTGCAGTAGTGGTGAATTCTGACAGTGTTCCCATGGTAGTGAATGTGTTTTCTTTAATACACATTACTCAGATCTTGCTATTGTCTTCTTTATAATACAGCGTGGTGGCTGTATTATTGTCAATACACAAGTTGCCTTAGCAAAACCTTTTGAAGCACTGTAAAAAAATACGTGAAACCATGTTTGGCAAAAAATGCTGAAGGGTTTTAATGGTTCCTGAGTGTGTAGGGAACAGTCTTTTTCCCCTTTTGGCAATCACATGAACTTTTGAATCCAAGTCTTTGTCTCCTTCTCCTCTGCTGTATTCACATACAAAATTAAATTATTTAACTTTCATTTTAGCAATAGGAGACAATTTGAGCATAATTAAAGCAATGTATCTGTCTAAATGAGTGATACCTAATTAGATTAGCATTGTTTAGAGAACATGTGTGCAGTCATTCTTTGTGAATCTGTACATTTCTCTTCTAGATCTACAATAAATATTGAAGTCTCACTGTTCAATCTAATGAACGTAGCTTTAGATCTGCACTTTGATTGCCACTTTCAACTTCCAGTGTGTTGAGATGCTGTTCTGGTTTCAGCCTTGTTACTGCCTGGGGTTCATACTCTGCCTGTGGGGAGATGCACTCGATCTGGAGATGCTCAGAGTCATTTGGATAATGAGGAATGATAATATCCATACCATTTTAAGACATTTTTTAAAAAAGTGTTTCTGAGTTCTAGTGCTCTTTTGCTAGTCTCAAGCAGTTTATGAAATCTCCTAAACTAGAAGATCCTTCACCCAGATCAGAGATCTGTGTATCCCATGAACAGGCCATGCCTATTTTTCTGTACAGGACCTTCCTGGGCTTATCTTAATGGCATTGTCATTTGAAAGACTTGGCAGGACACTATACTGAAGAGGAATACAATAGGAAAAATATTACTCATTAGATATGTCTTCTGGATTAGTCCAAATTTGAGGAAATAGCCTGTTTTTTCAGTTAGAATTCCTCAGATCCCCTCTCAGATCAACAATAAAGCTCTGTTTGATAAATGTAGGTAGGTAGATTTATACCGGACACCTTTAAACTCATTTAATGTGCCAGTCAGTGGCATGTTAGGATAGCACACAGAAAGCATTTAGTTCATTATCCCTACTGCTTGAAAATCCATCATTTCACAAAATGCTCGTTAGTCGTAGCACCTAAATGGGGCAAACCTGTTTCTTAATGAAGAACATGTTTTCAGTGTCATATTTGTCATCATTAAGGCTTTGGGAAACTGGGTTAATATGTTCAGTTGTGATTATGCACTAGCAAGATGTGGATGGCAGTGCACCTGCTTTTTGAGGTGGATACATTTTTTCACGTGGTCTCGTGTGGTTTGTAGCTGTGAATTCCTGTCTCAGCTCTTCTTTACATCTTTAGCGGAACAGTGCTGAAATTATTTGATGTGTTCCAGTAAAGCAAATGACAGCACCCACCAACTTTTACTCTTTTTCCATTTGTTTCTTTATTAGGTGTGTTTTGGTCATTTTTTGTGTGTTGTGAGAACATACTAATGCTTTTTGGTATAGCAAGTGTTGCTATGTGGAATGCCTTCAAAAGTAGATTAATGTGGCAAATTTAAATCAGTCATCCTTTTAAAAACTGAAATCTTGTTTATGTATTTAATTTAGGTGATTAAGCTACAATGAAGCTTGTGGCTTTCAGTAAAACTTGCAGTTCCAAAACTTGTCTGTGGTCTAGATTGATGTCTCTGTTCTAAGAAAGATTTGGCTCAGATGGCCTTCAACAAATTGGGAAAACCAGGGGATGTAATAATTCCATTTAATTTTGGTGTTTATGGGTGACAGAGGTTTCTGAAGTGCCTAGCATACAGGTCTTGGGGTGTGGTAATGGTTGGATGATGATGGTAGTAGTTTCTACCTGTTGTAATTTGACCTGACCTAATGGATGCCTGACTCTTGGGAGCTTTAACTGAGGACTGTATTCTGCCAACTATTATTTCCATCAGCTCTTGCTATTTATAAATATGCAAGATAAAAAATTAGAAATAATTTTCTAGTGCAAGTGCTGTGTTTTTGCATTTGTTTTCAGTTCTCTAGTTGTTACCTGTAGGTTAAATTCAAAGTGCAAATTGTGACCTGGAAGACCTCAGTGCCTCAAACTTGCCTGCTAATCCATTAGATTAGCAGCATGTTACTTCATTGGCAGACCTTGCCTTGTTTTGAGTATTTTTGCCATTGAGAAAATTTAAGATTGGTGCCTTGCCTCTGAGATAGTGGATTCCTTGCTGACCCTGTGCAAATGCCTTAATCTGCTCTGTCCTCTGTCAGTGTGACAGGGCAGTAGAGGGGGTGTGGTGTGATGTGCGACTCGGCTGAAAGCAAGTGCTGTAAGCAGCTGAAGCTCTGTTGCCTGTGATTTTTGGTGTGATGATCTGGATGAGTGATTATGTCAGATTTCAGCTGTTTATTCTCTATAATTGTTTTTTAGATAGTTGCAAGTAAACAAGAAGTATTTCCACCACACCCCCTTCTGTTTTCTCTGCTATTTTTTGAGCTTTCTTTCATTTCACTTCCTGGTGGGTAGATGGCGAGTTCTCTGGCAGGTTTACCTATTGAAGTGCTGGTGTATTTTCTCCTGAGAAAGCAAGAGTTGTGGATTCCACTCTTGGCAAGTATACCTTCTTTTACTTTTCTTAATATCCTCCATTTCCTGCTGTGTCTTTTAGTGTTTCCATGAGTACAGGTCTACATCTGTCAGCTGGGTATGTTGCATTAACAGATTTTTGTTTCTTCTTTTCACCTGGGGTCCTGAAAAACAGATGCTTCAAAACTGACTGATTAGGTACCAACACTTGGAGAAATAAAACAATTATTATCTGATCTGAAAGTCAGAGCATTTGCATAGTTTTACATTATGCAAGCTCTACTTTCATTGATAATTATGTTGGATAGGTTTTGATTTCTGCCTATTGTTGATGGGTTTTGTTTGTTTCTGAAATAAGAGTAACCTGTAGCACTTCACAGCTGCAGATAATTTAATTCCAAGTCCTTCACCAAGGTCAGTGGGATTTTTTTGCGCTTCATATAATACTGAGCATTTATTTTTCTTAGTCAAAACTTGTTGCATGTGATATGTAAGATTGTAAGGCACCTTAATATTATTTGCTTACAGAAGAAACACTGTTTATTTAGTTTTTACTGTATTGATAAAACTTGGAAGCTGCTTTTTAATTGTGCAGTCAGAAACATGTTCTTTAAAAAGATGAAAAATATGTTTTCTGTAGACAAGTTGTATTTGTACATTCCAGTTCCTAGTTTTGCATTTGTATTGAAGTTTGTTTACTGGTTCAGTTATTTCATGACTTTTCCGTGGGGTTTTTTTTATCAGTTCAGCTCTTGGTTTTAGTTCTGTGTGTTCTTTTTGTGAAAGGAATCCAGTGTATGTGTGAGTTATTGAATACTCCTGGTGTGCTGGGACTTGTGTTGTGCTGTTCTTCAATGCTGGAACTTGGCTAATAGCAGGTCAGAATGGTTTGCATCTCTTAAGTCATCAATGTGGAAAAAAAAACAAATAAGAGGTAATGAAGAAATGGTTTCAGCTCTGATGCAGATAGGAAAGTGATGGCTTAAATATTCGAGCAGTAACAAGTCAAATGCCAAGTTTGGAACGTGATAATTCAGCCATGCTCACATTTGTGACAGCTCTGCAGAGGTGAAAAATGCTTCTTGAGGAGGATTTTTTTTCTTTCCTCTTCACAGCGACAGCTTCTGTGCTCCCCTGGGTCGGGGGGCGGGGAGCTCTTCCCAGCAGCTGCACAGAAACCTGTAAGTGCAAGGATGGCCCAGATTCGATGCTGGAGCTTCAGGCAGAGTTCTGCTCTGTGTTAGCACTTGGTCCATGTGACGCTGTTTGACCGGATAAAGGCTCTCAATCATGTGCTAATGTGTGATACTAAATGAATACATATCCTGTGTGTAGCTAATAGAAGTGTTTCTCCTGTTAAAAAAATAAGTCTCTCCTATATTAGAAATGATTTTGTACCTCCAACATGGTCTCTTAGAGCAGAAGTTCTAATGTCAAAACGAAACCTGGTCAATATATCAGGACCATACTGCAGACATTTTACAGTTTGGTGCTTAACCTTTGGGTGACTAAAATTAAAAGTGTTATAATAATTTCCTTCTGTAAAAATGTGGTATTCTGTATCTTTCTGTCAGTGTTTTATTTGATAAATGCTGGTGTGCTCTGCAGAGTAATTAAGGGAGGACTCTGAATAATGAGGTAGTTAAGAGTATCATCTGCTCAAAATCCAGGCATACCTCTACCTTTGCCTCTCCCTGTTCTCTTGCTTTGCCCATAGCAGATCTTTATTGTGGGTATGCTGGTACCTGCTGGTAGTTCTGTCTGGTTTCCAGCTGTCCCCACCAATGGAAAGGGAAGACCAATGAAGTATGGACCACCTCACAAAATTTCTAAGAGGAGCAGTGTCAGGATGTGCTTCTGGGTTGCAGCAAACACGCAGTTGCAGCTAAAGTAGGTCTGTGAGAACTTTCACCTACCCCCTGTGGATATGGTTGCACTAGAGTAGCAACAGTCTGGGATTTTTCTGTGGGCTAGCTGCCTAAATATTTACCAAAGGTCTGCATGATTCCCTCTGCCTCCAACGTCAGCTGAAACTTGTTGTGATTGCACCCTTCCTGATAAGTGTTTAAGTTAGGCTTTCCTCTGTGCTTAGGAAAAGAAAAGGATTAATACATATTCCTCCAGCATAATACAGATAACCTCTCTTGACCCTGGTGATCAAGTCTTTTCCCCTTTTATCTTTGCATTCTCCAAGGCACCAATCTGAAGCCATGGAATACATGATCTTAAATGTCCCTATGTTGGTCTGGAGGCTGCTTTGAGAAGAGTTTGCCTTCCTTTCCCCATTAGGCTGGCATTGTCTGCAGTGGTGTCCTCTTGTAGTATGACATAGGAAAGCATTGTAACAGAGGATGATGAAATATTTTTAGGGTGTGCTCCATTAATTTTGACAACTCAGATTTGTTTGTGCTTTTTATATGCCAGTGTGTGTATTTCTAGACATGTCAATATATATGTAGAGACAATATGTGGGATTTTTTAATATATCACTGTCTTTTATGGAGAACATCTGCTCTGAAATTGTTACAACAATATGCAATGATGCTTATTTAAAATGTGTTCTAGTAGTTACTGTGTACCCAGGCAGTTTAATACACCAGTAAAAGATTTCAAATGCAGTTGAATACCCTACACAGTTAATGATACCTGTGTTTGGAATTTAATCAATCTTAACATGTCACATATTATAGACTATAATTGTGTGATCTTTTCCTTAAATTTTCATAGCAAAAGAAAGCCATTAGCTTTAGAGTTTTGAATCTGAAAAATTCATTATATAGATAACATAAATGCAAGGCTTGCATGTGTGTGTTAAAATAGTAAATGGGTTAAAGTAGCACAGGCATACTTTGTACTGTGTTGGCATAGTTTTCCCCTTCAGATGGTAGTTTGGAATGTGAAGCCTCTTCCTATATGTGCTGGAGCAGAGCTCAAGTCTAATGTCACTTACAGGAGAAATTTAATACAAGCAGCTTGTGCAGAACTGACCTGCTGCCATGGTAGCATGTAATATATTTAGCATGCATGTGTCTAGTAACCATGTGATCTTCTACAAGTGAATAAAACAGAGAAGCTCTCAAAAGTTAACATTTCTCTGAATGTTTTCAGAGTTTTGTTCATTAAATAAAATGTTACCAAACTATTTAAAGAGACTCAGTTTGTAACTGGGGTGTAACCTATGCAGAATTTGGAATGCTGCAGCAATGTCTCTGCATATCAGCGTAAGAGGAAGAGAATTCAAAAATAGATGGGTTTTTTTAATCCACCCTAATTTTGTGAGTGTTTTATTTGGGGTTTTTTTTGGCTGTTATGGTTCAGTTTTCTGCTGCCATGATGACCAAAGATTAAATGAAATCTGAAAATAGCAATCTGATCCTCAGGTACTAAATCTTTAAGAAAACCCACGATTTAAAATTTTGGCAGTGCTGTGATGCTGTCAGAGTGTCTTGGTATCATCTGTGCTTAAAAGCTAAAGTGTCACTTACGTGCCTTCTGCAGATTTACCAGGACACCATTTGGGAGATGATAAGCAGGGGAGAGTGGCACACATAAGTCCTCTATCAAGACAACATTAAAAAGTGGATAATCTCTCTAATGGAGTATAATCTCGCTTATGCAAAATCCTAATAAAATTTAGTATTTTCCCTGCTGATTTGTTGCAGAAAGTGTGATGTTGATGTTGGTTTACGGTTTAGGGGTTTTTGATGTCTTTTGCTGAGCAGAGAATGAGGTGATTTGCTCATCATCCCCTGTTTTGTTGCACAATCCCATTTTTCCTGTGGTAGCAGCGTGGTTCTTGCACAGCGCCTGTGGGCCCAGGTGAGTAGAAGTGTCCTGGGCTGGATCCAAGCAGCAAAGTGGAGCTTTAACACAATGTGGGACATGGTTTCTACCAAGGCTAAGGATTTCCTTAGTCTTGCATGATTGTGTTCCTTAAGTTGGAAGATTCAAGTGGGTTCTGAATGCTTTGGGAGTTCCTTTCCTTCCCAGGTCGGGTGGCCCCACATCCTGCCAGTGAGGCTTGCCTGAAAGCAGAGGAATGAAGGGTTCCACCTTCCCCCAGCTGTGATTTTAACATACCTTTTCCAGCTATCAGCTTTTTCCATCTCTTCCTGTTGAGAAGTCCATGTAGGCACTTTCTTCTGAATAACTTGTTGTTGGATTTTGGGTTTTTATTGTATTCTAGATGCACTGTCATTGTGGACCAGTGAACTCCTTCCAAGATTGAAGATACTTTCTATTGATTTCTGTAGCTTTGGTAGATACTGCATTTGCAGAAAAAGTGCAAGGAAGCGCAGTAGATTTTGTGTACTTTAAGGATGCACATAGTAAAGTAGCATTAAAATGTCTTAAACATAATAGAGAAGTGAAATTTATTCCATAAAGCATCCTTTATGTACCTTAGCACATGTCCTGTTTCTAGCCCTGGAGGGTGTAGTTGTGTTATGCTATGATTGGTCTTTTTAAGTGGTTCAAAATATCAATAATCTTCCTGCACAAGTTCCTGAGTTAATGCCATATGAAAACAACAAGGTCCCTTTAGAGTTCCCTTTCTTTTTTTTTCCATAGCAACCTGGATCTGACACACTGCAGAACCACCAGAGCAAAGTCAGACTAGCAAAAGCTGCAGCCTCTATGTAGTGGGACAGTGCTATTGACAAATATTTCTTTAGTTTCATGATTTACTTTTCTTTTCCTCGTGGCTGTTCTAAATAATTTTTTGCAAGAGCTGAGTCTTGTGCTTAATTGATTTAATTTTCAGAAGGCCAAAGAATATTATGTGCATCCTTGAAAGACCTTCCCTTAAGGTGAAATCCTCAAAAGTGAATGAAAATCAGTTTCTTTTTAATGCCTGTTTGAATCTACTAAATTGAAAATGCCAGGTCTGTGTCTTTGTTCTGTGCTATGTGGCATCAAACTAAATAAAATGTCACAGACAAACTTATTGTTAACTCTTTCTGCTGCTGTTCTTTGTCATACTTCTGCTTTTGAGGACGTGTTCTTCCCTTTACAGCCTTTTTTCCAGCTGTGCATGGTGAGCATTTTCCCTGAAGGAACTGGACTCATTGGAAAGAATAAAGCACTGAGACTTAAGAGCATCACTCCTCTGTATGGGAATATTAAGGGGATACTACCGTCCTGTTCAGGAATAATGTGGCTTCTGTTCCACCTAGGCAAGGACACCTTTTTGACTGAAATGAGATTTTTGAATCAGAGGATTCACTAAATGCACGAAATAATTCTTCCTTTCCATGCCCAAGCTGACATCTTGCAGCTAATGCAGATGGAAGGATTTGGCAGCAGTAGGGTGTGAGAGCAGAAGTCTTGGTTTACTCTGTTTAAACCAAAGCTCAGTGCTGCTTTAAATGTTGTTATTCCTGTGCAATGGATCTGGTTCATGCATGCAGATCTCTTCATGAACTGTGCAGTGATGGTGGCCTTAAGGTTTTATGTGGTGCTGTTTCTGTTGTGGAATACTAAAGGGTTTGTGTTATTTTGGGGAAGTGAAGCTTACAAAGGGGAGTGCCTGCCACCTCTAAAGGCTTGCTGAGGTTGTTAATCAGATATTACCATCAAAATGAAGTACATTCAGTGGTAGACAAAGAGGAAGGAAACCTACCAGAAGCTAGAAGGAAGAATCTCCACAAGTGTTGGTTGATGTAACATGTTAAGAGTGGTGTCTGCTAGAAGTACAGGGTAAGCTTGTTTTGATTCCTATCTTCCTTTGAAAGTAGGCAAATGTTTATAGTGTGGAGGATGTCTCCACCCCTCCCTCCATGAAGCTGTGTGCTGGAGAAAATGATGACGCTGGATGTTGGTGAATTCTTACAAATCTAAACATAGCCCATAATCATAGGTGTGTCTGTGCAGGAGTAAAAGTGTATGAGCTCAAGATGAAATCATAATATCAGGTTTTGAGGACTAGGTCCAACTCAGTGCTCAGCCTTCTGGGTTATACTAAGAAGTCTTTGTTTCAAATCTGAGTTTAAAAATCTGTTAACTTGGCAGCAGGATGGAGTCTGCTAAAAAACCAACTAGCAATCTGCAGTTCGTCTGAATGCAGGGAGTGAATTGCTGGAAAAATCCCTTTCTCCCAGTGGGAAGACAGAATTTTGTAGTCACAGTGTTTTGTTTTCAATTTTCTTTAAGCAAGTCTGAATGCATTTCCTTGCAACTTTTATAATCCTGCCTCGAAGTAGAGGATATGAGGTGAGAATTAAGGGAAAAGTAGAATTCAGTCATCAATACAGTTTCCTAATTAAAATCCACTTCACTAATTCCAATTCTCATGAGCTGTCAGGAGTATGTTGTATTTTGGCATACAGCTGTTCCAGTCTTTGCCCTGAGTTGGCTGTTCAGTTTTTATTAAGCAATGTGTGGCCTCGTGCAAGACTTGCAAAGCATCAGCAAAGAGCACGACAGGATGGAACTGGATGCTGGAAGTTTCTTGCAGTATGATTTGTAGCCAGGTAGAGCCTTGTTGCTGTGTGTCTGTGTTGCAGTGAGGTGATTCCCGTTCTCAGGGTGGTATAGAAAAGCAGGTATGTTCAAAGGTACACCAGTATTGGAGGGGAAAACACATTTTCAGTACAGGCCAGAGCAGCAATAATGGAGCTGAAGAGGCCCTGGGTGTGCTGTCCCTTGCAGGCTGGGTCTTTGCTGAGGCAGGTGAAATTGGAGAGCAGAGCACTGCTATCTGCTGTTTGCCAGCTTGCTGTCAATATTTATTGCTTCAGCTGCTGCAAGGCTTCCAGTCAGCATGTGAGAGAGAAATGCTTTAATGTCCTGAAGGCCCAGAGTACTCAACAATGAAGTTTTTTTAAGAGGAGTTAGGATTTCTTGCAGGTGCAGGAATGCTTCTCAGCAGGTTCTTGAAAGCTGTGTATAAACTGTGTCAATTTGCTGTGGTTTACTTTTTGTTCATATAACTGCGTATAATCATATTCACAGGTTAGTTATGTAGAATGAGTAAAATGAGATAATGTAAAATAATTAAGTTAGCATCTGATTCTAGTATACAGAAACCACTTTAATAAATGTATTTAATATCTAATATCTGAGTGGTTTTTTTCCCCAGATAAAGAAGTACATAGGGTTTTTCAGAAAGACAAAATTCCTTATGAGAAAGGAACAGAAAAGATTGCAGATGCTTTCATGTGTGCTCTAATGATAGTGGTAGATAAATGAAAATAAGTTCTGTGTCTAAATAAGTTTGTTGCTTCACATGAGGAGTTCAACACCAGCTTGATCTCACTTTTCCCAGCTCATGGGTTGACTGAGGTGTGCAGACTTACACATTGCAGGCTTTGAGCTACCAGGGCTACAGGCAGCATCCAGGTTTTATGGTGGAATGCAGCTGCTCTTAACCACAATACACCTTCAAGAAGTCATTCACAGCTAACTGCTTTGTATTTGTTTTGCAACTCAAATAAGGTTCCTGAGGGCTCTTAGCTAGGATTCTGTCAGGGATGAAGAAGACAGCATGGATGGAAGGGACCCAGCATTATGTGAAATATGCACTGTTCTGTGTATGTTCTGAGCAGGCTTAAATCAGTGATTCCATAATTAAATGCTGAGATGTCCACTCTGTCTAATAAGACTGTCATGCAGTCTTCTCTTCTGACATGGTTTCAGGGCTGCTTCTTGGTGTTTCTGGCAGTTTCTGGTTTTTCATTTTTAATGCATAATTGTGGGTCTGGATGGCCATGTGTAGTTATAGTCTGATTCCTGATGGACCTTGGTTATTGTCAGGTCTAGGCAGTCATTGCATCAGATACTGCTTGGCCAACTAAGTGGTGAAGATGAAGATGTCTCTCTTACAGTTTCAAACAATTCACATTTGCATCTGATGTTTTATGTCAAAGGTAAATGAATAAACTTGTTTAAATTAAGAGGTTTTCAGAAAGGGAAGCCTACAATAATCTGAAACTTTCTGAGTTTCTGCTTCAGATTCCTGGCTACTTAATGCAGTTGTGAAAACAGCCCAGCTGCCTTTCAAATATGTTAAGAGCCAACTTCTGTGAGACCTTTCTTTTTTCAATATTCCTTGCTCTTGTTGGGCTCCTCAGTGATGTAGTACATTACTCTCCTAGTAGTTTATCAGAAGGACTTTATATGTTTGTGTGGATCACTTAACTGGTTCTTACTTATGACCTTGATTAAAGCTTTTCTGGCCCTTCACTTAAACTTCTCTCAGCTGAATCTTCTAATTCACCTTTTTAGTGGCCTTCTTCATGTAAGATGTTTGTTAGAGTTTGTTGACAGGAAGAGAAATTGAGATATTTTTGAAGTTTTGAGGATTTCTGTTTTTAATACAATAATGGGAACAAATGGATGAGAGTTCTCACTTCTTTTTATAGTCATGGAATATTTCACTCCAGAAGCTGTTGAATCAGATATTATACATGTTGCTATCTAACACTTGAATCACATAGCTTTGCTGTGAAGCAGTAATGTTACTTAGGGTCAAACAACTTAATTTTTCCATTTGCAGCAACTGGCAAGAAAGAGCAAATGGTAAAATCTAATTATTTCACCTGTCTTGCAGGTAATAACAGGTAACAGAGTTACTGTAGCATCCTGAATTTCAACTTCTCAACTAAACCATATTAACTAATATGGTTTAGTTGAGAAATTGGTGTGTGCTAGTTTCTTGCTAAGGACACAATAGTTTTGAAGTATCTGAAGAGTCAGTGTTCTATTATCAATATAGTTGACATTTTTGCCAGAGAATCCAAGTGGCTGGGTTAATGTTAATGACATAAGAGTGCCCAGACTACCAGACATCACCTGCCAAAAAAGAACAATGTTTATAAGCAGAATATATTTTGAATAATATTGTTGGTAAAAATGGAGTTTACCACAGTAAGTTTAGATGTTGGGGTATAGATCTTAATGTACTAAACTTCTGGTTTTAATGGCTTGGCCTGTACTTGATTAGGACAGTCTTAGCTCATGATTGATTTTAAGAATATGGACATCCAAATGGAGGCAGTGACACTGTTAAGATGAAGTACTTGTACTTGGATCGATGAAATGTTTTGGACTGTAAGGAATTTCATTCTAGGTTGCTTTTAAAAGTGGCTGCTGACATTGGAGAGGTCATGGGAGTCAGACAGTTTCTTGCCTGTGGTGCCCAGCACCATTTTCCTCAGTTCATTGATGCTGCCTAAATTCTGCCTGTCTGTAATCCTTTTGCAGATTATCACAGCTGAGGTGTAGCTGAGTGGATTCATCTCACTTGTATGTTATTTTATTATTTGCTACCTGTCTGCCTTGGATTCTGAAATGTTTAGATTACAAAGAAACTGTCTCCATGCATGTCTGGAGAGGACCTGCTCTGTGATCTGCTGTAGTTCCCCCACCAGCAACAATTGTGGTTTATTTTATTTAAATATGATGAGACTGTTTGCTTAAAACAGTGCAGAGATGGGAATAATCCTTTGAAATGTGGTTTTAATATCTTAGAAATACTAAGTATGTATAGTATACTTAGTATAGCTTTTAATAAATTTTTATTTAGAAGTTTGAACTGGTGGTGTATCTGAATTTTAAAAGCAGAGATTGATTTTTGAACAAAGGCTGTGGCAGCCACAGAGTAAGAAACTTGCCACTAATCTTTGTTAGAAACACGTAGGCGTCTTTATGGTTTGCTGAGTGTCTTTCTGAGGCATGCAGGCTGCTTGAAGCATTATGTTGTCGTGTCTGTCTGGTTTATAATTGTTGCACTTCAACAATATGACTGCATGCTGTCATTTAATCAGACATCGAATAAATTATCAAGAAAGCTTTCTGGATAATTGTTCAGTGATTTAAAGCTTCTTATAGATCATTGATGTGTGTTCTCTCTTGAATTTCTTCTTGGGTTTCCTGTCCTATTTCCTTTAAAAGGGGTGGGGGGGCTGTGTCACATGGAATTCTTGGGAAGACTGGAAGCGTGTAGTTGGTAAGAAAGAGAAATGGTGTGGAGACTGCCTGTCACAGCAGGTAAAAAAAACCCTAGCAAAAAACCAACACAGATGGGAGTTGTGCAAGAAGCTTGGAGCCTGTGGCTTGTTCAGAGCACGAAGAAAAGCTGATCTATAACATCAGGAAGAGGCAGATAACTGAGGATGAGCCAAACCTTGGGAAGATGTTTCCCAAGTACAGAACGGGAGCGTACAGCGCTCTGCGTCACGAAGCCGCTGTTGACTGAAGCCAACTTGGAAGCCAGAACCCATCTTGCAAGGGCACAGTGTGCAAAGAAGAATCTTGTTTATAATCCTTCTATTTTCCATTCTCTCATCTACTCACATTTGTCCCTTGCTGAGCACTTCAATAAAATCTGGCATTGTGAGGTTTGAAGCCTGACTTGAGGAAGCTCTCTGTAGGATATAAGGTATAAGCAAAGCCACAGAATGCTGTGGCTGTCTTCGGATCCCATTACATTCCTGAAGTCAGCTGTAAATGTTTTTGATTGCTGTAATGTTTGTTCAGGAACATGTGTTGAAGTTGCTGTCCTGCGGCTGTTTGTTGTATTACCTCAACAGTTTGTACTTCACAGGCACGGGGGACAGTTCTCCTCTTCGTAAATAGTAACAAAGAATTACTAGAAGTTTACTCACTAGTTAGTGTTCAGATGTCATGGAGTTCTAGAACTCTTGCTGCAAATCCAAAAATCAGTTTGCTGAAGTACCAAATTGGTACAGTTTTCTACAATAGGGAAACTCTGTGTTAAATAAGATTACCTCATAATTTATGTTCTGGATTTTTTTCCCCAGTAGAAGAAAGTAAAAGACAGACACACAAATGCCTTTTATTCACACCTTTCTGAGGAAGAAATCTGCTGTGGTTTCTGCTCTTGCTTTGGGAAAACTGTACCAGTTATGCACCAGTCAGTTTGAATATACTGAGCACAGGCACTGCTTTACCTGACTGCAGAATTGCTGCTTTGGCATTTGCTACAAGGAAAGTGAAGTGCAGTCTGCAGAATTTGAATGCAAATTTAAAGAGAATATTTGAAGGATAAGAGTAATAGATTTCATAACATTGCCCTACAGTATGTGCTGTGTTCTGAGTATTTTTTTCTGCCTGTCGTAATTTCTATACATTTTAAGTCTTATGTCAGGAAGCTGCTTGATTTAGCTCAGTTAGCACCTTGTTTAATTTTGAACTGTGTGTAGAGGAAGTGCACTGTATTTGTGCTTTTCAGTGTTGTTTTTGTGTGTTTATTTTTTCTGCAAAATAATCTAGTGTGAAATATGGTTATGGTAAGTTAGAATTTGTATAGATGGATATTTTTGTCTAGTTGTGGTTTATAAATATTCAGTTCTTTACGTGTAGGTTATTGGTTGAGATTCTAAATAGCTGTAAAATAGTGTTCCCCCTCCAAACATGCACACAAAAAGCTTCAGTACTCCTCAGAAAGGATGATCTGCTTAAACTGTGTTCTCAGGGACAACAGGAAGAACAGTGTTCTGTGTGGGTAAGGATTTCTATATAGAAATGCCAGGAACCTGAATTTAAGTTTACTTTGCCATATTGTTGCTTATGTTTGAAATACTTCTCCCACTGAATTCAGCCTGACATGACCATGTTAAAAAAAAGGAACAGAGCAAACCTTTAAACTTAATTATCTACAAAGAGATGAAAATGATTAGTGACCACAGAGACAAAAAGAAAAAGTGATGCTGCTTATCTAGAATTTCACAGAAATCTGACCAGGTGAATTTAGGACTTTGCAGCTGAATTCTGTTCCAGGAACTGTGAAACATCTCCTGTCTGTGTACAGTGAGTAGATCTGGGGATGGCAATGCTGTGTGCTCTGCTGATTGCCATAGAGATAAACAGAGATGTGACAAGTGGGGCAGAGCCATTGTGAGAACTTGGAGATAATGAGCTACACCTTTGCCAGATGCATGTTGCTATGCAAAATAAGATTATCTGTGTTCTCTGATCTATTGATAAAGTTAAATTGAGATGGGAGAAGTAATGAGCCAAGGTAGCAGTAATTAAAGCTTGAGTGTCGCTGCTGTAACTGATGAAATATGAAGACTTCTGGAAAGAAATTTCACAATGATGATATTTTTTTCTTAAAGCCATGACTTAACGGTATGTTAAGTGTTATCTAAAGATGCATCAGTGAGCCTGAGGAAGATTAATGAAGTACAAAGATGTTGCAAAACCAGAAAGTTCCATTCTGGTAAATATATTAATAGGAGACTGAACAATACTGTATATTGTATTCTCTCTTATTGTAAGATGAAGAAAAATACGAGAATTAATCTTTTAATTGATCACACTATTAGTTGTTTGTTGTTTAGTTAATCACCAGTGCTCTGTGAAGGTGTCTTGTTCAGCTGACTCTTACCCAGTCATTATTAGGCTGCCTTTAAAGCATGAAATTTATTTTCCCTGCTGAGAACAGCAGCAAGATTTTGGTGATCCCCATCCCAAGACAAATATAAAAAATACCTTTCACAGGGTTTTGTCTCCTGTACAAAGGAGTGCTGTTTTGTGGCAGCTTTTTGTTGTGGGTCCAGTGGTGTATAATTTAAAGCCATTTCTGGCAGACATGTTCTTATCAGCATTTTGGAAGGTTCTTCTGGTGGCTCCCTTAGTTTGAGCCCAAGAGGAGTTGTAATAACACAGACGTGGCTCTGTGCCATTTTTTGGCCACATGGTAGTTAAGTTCCACAGCCTGATTACAAATTCCTGATAAGAAGGAGGCAAATGCTTTTGATCTTGAAAAACATTTAATGTGTTTTATATGTATATTTTGCTTCAGGAAAGAAACCTTCCTTCTGTGGCTTATAATGTACAGATGTCTATGGGGTTAAAAGCTGGGTTTAAATGCTTTGAGTTGCACTTTGAGATTGTCATTGTGGAAGCTGTCAAACATCAGTTTTACACTAATTAAATACCTGCAAATGCTCTTCTGTTATGGAACAATCATATCCAAACTTAAGTTTAGATTTCTGCATCTAGTTCATTAATTTTCCAACAGCTGTAAATGGAAAAAAAAGGGGAGAATTTATCTGATCAAAAGTTATAAAAATGTGATCGAACTGACATAGTTGTTTTAAAAGCTCTGGTTCATTCACTAGGAAATCAGCCCTTTTGGCCTCAGCTTTTAAATACTGGGGTTTCTTTCGTTAACAGTGTCCCGAATCATCTTTCTTTGTGGCTATTTTTATATACCATGGAAAAGGCACTTCTTTCAACAAATTACATGATAAATTAGGAGCAAGTTTCTTGAGAAACTCTCTGGAGCATGTTTTCCAGACAACTATTCAGTCATGCAGTTATTTTCTTAATCTGTAGAAGTCTGGCAGCAGAATTCTTGTGATTACTTAATATTTTATATTCTGCTTGTATCTAAAATTGGATTTTAATCCAGTATTGAAAGTTTAGTTCTCTTTCTGTGGTCTTTCTCCACTTTTAGCTCAGCAGTTTCCAGATCTTATTTTCTAACTATGTTCTAATGTATTTTTGAAAATGCAAGGATAAATTAGTTTAGAAAATACCAAAGTTATGGATGGGAATAATAAAATAGAATTTAGTGTTACTTGAAAAGATGTAGTAAATATGTATGTTTAAACAGATAGCTTGATAGTGGCTGCTTTGGTTCTAGGGAGTATAAATTGTAAATGCTCAGAATAGGATGATAGAGTTTTTTTGGACCGAAGAGTAGGCCAAGAAAAAGCATATAGTCAGAATACTGAGTATTATAAAAACTTAACCCATTTAGTTGAAAGTAGCTAACCAGAGCAGAATTCCTGGCTGTTCCTGATCCTGGACAAAGCCACATTTGCCACATTGTCTAGGAGTGCATGTGCTGTCATAGGTGATGCTGATAGTTCTGGAAACTGGTCCGTCAGGTCAGGAACATCTAACTCAAAAGTGCATTCTAGGAGTAATAAAACTTGTTTTTAGAGCAGGCATTTGAATCTTCATTTTCGATACAGTTCAGATTTCTGTAGTTCTGTGTGCAAGAAAATGGAGTTCTTCCCCTTCATCTTAGGCAGGACTGAGTGCATGGAGGAAATGGCAGAAAGGGCCTTTTCAGCAGCAGTAGATTTAAGTAGCACGTGGAAGGTGCAGGTCTTCAGTAAGGATATTTTTCAAAAATACTTTATGATCTTTTCTAATATGCCTTCAAAACATCATTTGAAAAGCTCTGTCACGTACAAACTAGGAGCTCAAAAATAGATTTGATGTTAGTGTGGAAGCTGAGGACCGTGTTCGGTTGCAAAACTCCACAAATCTTAAAAGTACAATTTATTTAAATTGTCTTGTACCAGAGATGTGCATTATTATTCCCAGCTGAAAGAAACAAGTATTTTATGATGCATAAAACCAGAATATCAATAAAGAATTGTTTATGGCTTCCTGTTTTTTACGTTGTCCCACTTAAAAAAAAAGTAATTTTGGCTAAGGGCTGTATTATTGTTTTATAACAATGCTTGTGTATCACTTGGTGGCTGAGGACCTTGAAGCTGTGAGGCCACTCTCATTTACTGTGAGGCTCTGCTTGGATGGAGAAGAATGGTTTCTAAACTCAGGATGGAAAAAAGACTTATTTCCTAAGATTGTGGTGCAGCAAGTAGGGAGAGATAAATGACAACATGTACCCTTGTTTTGGAAGGGGGTCGTGTGATTGTTTACAATTATAGCTGACATTACTTACAGCAGTGTATGGTGACAGGGCTATAGAAATGTGGCTGGAGGAAACTGCTTTGGTACTGGTTTTGCACATCTCTGCAAAAACCCCAGCAAGGATCTGAGTGCTCTCTGTTAAGTGCAGACATAAAGGTATGTAAAAATCCCTTTAAAATTCCTACTGGCAATTTTAATTTTCAAATTTAGCTTCCAGGTGGTAGCAGTGAGTTTTGGAGGAAGGTAGAATCTGGTAGATTGTCTACAGCACAGAAATGGTCCCCCATGGACTTCCACGTGTCAGTGCAGTCATATCTGAGTGAATATATTTTGTGTAATTAGTATGGGATTTAGAAAAAAAGGTGTTTGGACTTGTATACTTACTTTATATGGTTTGCATCTTTTTGAAGTTCTGAAGATGAAAATGTTCTTCTTTCTCACTTCTGGACAGTGAAATGGAGTCTGAGAATCATGTTTGACCTTGTTCCACACAGCCCTTTAACCTTTAGATAAATTACTTTGCTGAAGACATTCTTTGACTCCTTTTTTTTTTTTTCCCCTAGCTACTTCTACTCAGCACTGTGGGGCAGGGAGAGAGGACACTGACATTTGTCCATTATTAGTACTGTGGAAAAATGAGATACTCTGTGTTATCTGCCTTGTTGGTGTGCAACAGCCAACACGTGGTGGGGCTCATCTCCGTGTTGCTGTGAATGGGAATTTTTGTGTTCTGCTGATGTGAGTGTGCAAAATGTCAGAATAACCAGTGATCAGTCTGTGCTCACCAGTTCATGCTGAGGGACCATATCTACAAAAATATCTGCACAAGCTCCTTTAAGATTAGAAAAAAACCTATTAATCTTGGTTCAGTAAAAATTACTCTCTGCTATTTAGTAAGCCATAGCCAAGGCTTGTGTAAGATGCATCTCTGCAGATCTGTGTTTTCATGCAAATGATCTGACGTCAGGACACTCATTCCTTTGTGTGCATTGCAGTAAATGAGCCGTGAGGAGACGGGGACTGTCAGATGTAACCTGTAACCATGGTGTTGAAATGGAAGTTTCAAGAAAACAGAGTCAGAGGGAAATAAAAGGCAATTAAATGGAAGGAGTATGATTCTGACACAGTTTTTCCTAACCTGTTCTGCCAGGAGGCTTCCAGACCTTGTGCAGTTTTGCACAGATATAATGTGTTTCCACTGAACCCTTGAAAGAATCTTTTTAAATAGGTCAGATACAGTTTCCTTCCTTTAAAGTTACATCTCTCTCAGCAATTTGTGAAACTGAAAGCAATCTTGACAACGAACTCAGATGAGCTCCTGAAGATGTGCATTTGTGAGGGTATGTTTCTGCATGTGGTTCTGTTGTCTGTCAGTAATTAGTGTGCTGTTTTCACATGTTTTGGTGAAGGGAATAAATCCAGAAAATTTGGAATAGTTTACTTTTAAACAATTAGAGGGGCTATTACCTGGACAAGACAAATATAATTTTTCTTGCCTTTATCGCAAGCTGACATTATTTTCTATTTGAAGCTCATCATGAAGCATGTGGGATTTTTTTCTTCTTTTTCTCTTCTTACTCTAATTATTTTGCTTAATAGATGCCTGAAGATGCCTTCTTTAAGACAAACTTTTTTTTGCTTCTGTGTACCCATGCAAGCAATGTGAAGCAGCTTTTGTGGCTGTGATTGCATTCTGTCACTTAAGGAAGTAGAACTTTACCTTCATCGAGGTTACTTTGTGTTAGTTTCATATTTACTCTCAGATGTAAATGTAGGTTGATCTTCTTATGTATATCAGTAGGTTTTCCTTTATTTGGGCAAAGGTGTGTTGATAATCTAGGTGAAATGGCTTTGTGAATTAAGAGCTTCACCTAGTGTATGTTTGCAACACAACTATGATTTAGCAAAACGAAAACTTTGCTAGTTACATTTCTGATGGAACCCGATGTTGGACCCAGTCTTATATCTTATCTTACCTAGTTTTGTTGCTAGTCAGGGTAGAAAATAAAACCACAACTGTGACACAATTAAGGATGAGTAAAAGGAAAGTTCTTCCATTAGAAATGTAACATGCCTTTGTCACTGGCAGTGCCTTCCCATTGGAATGTTCTGAGCATGAATGGAAAGTGCGTTTTTACTGCACAGTTTTCTCTGATTTTGCAGCTGTGTCAAGGTCCTTTCTGCCCTGAGCTCAAGCCAAACTTCTGTTTCAATTCTGAGCTTTGAAAATCACCTTGAGTGGGACTTCAGAATGACAGGGATGCTGCATCCCAGAGCTGGGCTGCCTTTGGAAAATGCGATTCCAAGGCAGGTTCTGGTGTCCATAGCAACCTGTGGGAGAGGGAGGAGAGCCCGGACCGGGCTGGGCACGGCACACATGCAGATAGGAGTTGGGAATTTCTAAGTGATACAAGTATTGAGGGTTGAAAAAAGTCAGACCTGAGATGAGAGGAGCAGTGAACTCATAAATGGGGAATAGCTGGAGGTTTTTATGCCTTATAGAGCATAAGCATTGTAAAAGACCTGAAATGACACCCCAAAGCTGTAACAAATTGTTGATGAAAATTACTGTTTCCCATTTCCCTTTGTGTGGCAGTACACAGAGCAGATAACAGTGTTTCCCTGCTACTGTGCCTTCCATTAGCTCATACAAAACATTTGTGCATCTCTTATTTTGTGTTCTTTAGTATATATATTGCATAATCTCACATCATATTTATCTTCCTCTCTCCCTCTTCCCCAGAGTTCCTTATTTTATTCACTGTATAGACTTGCTTTTGAGTGTGTGTTGCAGGAAGCAGAAAGACTCCAGAAGTTCCTGATTCAAAAAACACTTAATATGTGGTTTATATTTTTATTATTCTATTTCTGTGTTCTTTCTTGACCATCCTAGTGATATCTGCTAGTAGCCACAGATGAAATGCTGCACCAGATGGATGTTTGGCCTCGTGTGGTGGCCATATCTGTGTACTGGTGATGGTGGGGGGGCTTTTAAAAGCAGAGGAAGGACTCTGGCAAGTCTGTATTCAGAGAACTGTTTCAGTAATACATGGTAGGTTTAAAAAATGAAGCCACACATGAAGGAGAAAACAAATTTTAAGAGCTGGTTAGAAATCTTTTGATTAGGTATGTTCAAGGGATGCAACCAGATTTTTCCAGAACTAAATTTAATGTGTGATCATAGCATGAGCTGAGAAATTTTTTTTAAACAAAAGTGGGATAAATCAATATGCCAACTGTTGTTTCCCTGGAAGATATTCCCTGGGTGCTCTTGGTTGTACAGAGGCTGCTTCATCTGGTCTATTAATTCTTCTTAGCAGCACCTTGGAAGAAATCCTTTTTCATGAAGAAAACAAAAGCAGTGCAGTGTTGATGGATGTTTTCAAATGTTTTGCTTTATAGACAGTGTTTAGTGCATATCCTTTAGACCAGTGGACATCATGCTGTGTAAGTGTTGTTTTAATTTAAATTTCATGAAATAGTATTTCTAAATACTCTTGGGCGTTTTGTGATTTTTTTTTTTTAAAGCAGTCCTTTGTTGCTGTCAGGTAAATAGAAAATGACATCCCTTCATTTTGTGATGTTGCTCCACCTCGGTTTTTTTCCTCCCAAGAGCATCATGTCTGTTTCCTCGGTGTAAATTGAATGTATTGTGAAGTGTAGCCTGTGACTAATCGCCTCTTGCTGTCTCTGCTCATTAACTGTCTGATGGTGATGTGGTTGCACCACTTTCTACACATGGCCTCAAGGATATGGCATGGTGACACCCAGATTAAAATATGCAAGGCTTTACTTCAGAAGATGCTTTGGGTTGGGAAGTTAGAGAGATTATCAGTTAGTACTGGGGCTGGTTTCATCCCTCTGAATGAGTATTAAGTGATAAAATAAGTTGTACCTATTTCATGTCTATACATTCTATTATATCCTTTATGTTCTAGAAGCCATTTAATTTAAATTGTTCTTCAGTTTTCTTCAACTAATGTTATCCTACAATTCAAGCAGTATGTCTGGAATATGGCTTAGCAATTTTTTAACTGAAAATACATTTGAAGTATGTTAAATATCAGGTAGTTCAGTGCAGATTTAAATTTGGTGGCACACTGGCTTTTCAAATTTCCTGCACATTTATCTTGGTGAATATAACAATGAAACAGGTGCTGGGCTGCAGATGGGTATTGGCAGATGTGGCACTTCCAGGTTATTGCAGAGAGGGGAACTGTGTAAGGTCTCAGGTCTTCAGTGGTGTCTTGGTAACCATGGAATAGTTTTGTTGCAAAACTGTTTTCTGTGGTCTCTTTTAAGTAGAGAGATTTCCCTCTTGCCTTCTCCCTCTTGTTTACCAGTGGAGCCCCAAGAACTGGCTCACAAAAGGAGATGTAATTTGGCTTAGGAACAGAAACTTGATATTCTTATGGCTTTGTTTTTAATAATTATCACAAATTATTTTTGTGATAATTTCATCAGAGAAAACAAGCAACACAAAATGTTTCTTTATAAGGTTTTCTAAAATATTGAATGGAGTTTACCAAAACTTGTAAATGTGTGAAACCTCAGATAACTAAAGGTCTAAAGCTTAGAGTGATGAGCACCACCCCTTTGGCAATTGTATTTTTGAGGCATTCAGTTGGAAGTGTGTGAAATTATTGGTCATTTTAAGTCTAGTTTGTAGATAGAATGCAGCAAGCCAGTGGGAGTTTAATTAAAAGACAGTGTGTAGTATAATACTTTACTAATGAAAACACTTGATTTCTCACTGGAATTTTATGATGCACATGTTTTTTGGCTCTATGGGTTTTTAATGATACTTCCTTTTTAGTAATTTGTGCATTAATATTTTCAATTTTCTTTCAGGTGCTTATAAGAAGAAGTAGGAACAGTTTCTCAAGCTGAAGACAAGTAAAAGAAAACTGTATCATGTGTTAGAACACTGAAGAGGGACATTTCTTGGATTAGTTTATTTCTGGATTGCTAAACAAAAGAAAGAAGAGGCGAAAATGGGGAGAAAGAAAATACAGATCACGAGAATAATGGATGAACGGAATAGGCAGGTGAGGAACAAGAAGTCTGCATAAACAGATCCATCAGTAATCTTAAAAACTAATGGGAAGTTTGAATACATTCATCCTATTTCACTGTTCTAAAGCTGAACTTTGTCTTCATATATCCACAGATGCCCTTGCCAGAATATGACTTAAGAAACCTCAATGATTTTGACTGTTTGAGGAAAGAATGTTATTTATAAGTAATAAGTCTTATACTTAAAATTTTAAATTGCTGTTCCTATTTAAATGGTACCCTGCTGTACTACCAGTAGAGTGGAGGGGTGTTTTTAAACAGACACATGACATGATCTCATAATTTGATCTCATAACTTGATCTCATAACATAGGAACACTTACTACTAGAGGCAGAAAAAAGGATGAGAAATTCAGGAAGGATCTAGTAAAGTTATTTTCTGTAGCACTTTGACAGAGGAGTTTGAGGTAGCTGTGGGCATTATCTACAGTGCTTTGGATACAGTAACAAATTCTGTTAACATTCTATTTAAAAACATCAATTTATATTTCTTGTAAGAGCTGTTTGCTACAACAGTCTTTAAAAATTGTCAGTCAGAAGGGAAGAGGGCTCAAAATGAATGTTTCAGGGAAAGCTGCTCACTTGGCTGCTGGTGCCCTAACAGAGAGGTGCCGTGTGAACTTGAAAAGTACCAAAAGTTGATGACTCTTGCAGTAATGTTTCCTCTTAATTTCTGAACTGCTATATGAGATGCAAAATAAAATTTTAATTGGATAATGAAATATATAGTGGGGTAACTGGAAGCTATCATTTTTAAGGCAAATGATTACAGGAATGGTGTAAGATCTTTAAGAGCAGTGATGGTGGCTGAGGCCAAAGGTGCTGCTGGGCCGGCATCTTTTGTCCAGTGATGGTCATGAGCAAATACGTGTGGGCTGGAGATGCACATGTAC
The DNA here is from genome assembly GCA_013400575.1 of Peucedramus taeniatus. Taxonomy (NCBI): domain Eukaryota; kingdom Metazoa; phylum Chordata; class Aves; order Passeriformes; family Fringillidae; genus Peucedramus; species Peucedramus taeniatus. Next base: position 34,941 of record WBNO01011811.1, read on the forward strand.
ACGACCCTGTAATCCTCTTCCAGCTTTTAACTATTCTTAGCTCAGGGATTTCCTGAGCTGGATGTGGTTTCCGTATATTTAGTAACCATTAATGGTTTTTTTGTTTGTTTTCCCTGCCCCCCACCAGGGAAGTTGTTCAGTTATCCTTTGAGCCCTTATAACGTTGCAGCATTTACAACATCTTTTGTCTAGAATATCCTATAAGTCTGTTACCAGTTGTTTCAAGAAACACTGTTCTATTTGCCCTTTGTCATGGTTCTGCCAATTATTTAGCTCTTGTATGGAAGAGCCAACAGTGACTCCCTATCTAGAGTCTGTCCACACTTGCTTACTTTCTCTAAAAGTGAGTTTGTTTCAGGCTGTAGCTGCTTTACTTGCTTAGTTGTTTTAATACCGAATTTGTTTCACACCTCTTGCTCTTTTTCCCTGAACTTTCTGGAGTATTGCTCCATTACTTTTGATGGCCAAGGGACCCAGAATTCAGGCTGCAGGCAAAATATGGACTTGTATAGTGATGTGCTGCTGTTTTGTTCTGTTCCCTTCCTGCTGTTTGATTTCCTTTTTTAACTTCTGAGCAGCAGCTTGACGTTGGGATAGTGTCAGAATTCCATGGGACTCTCTTGCTGCTGACACATCAGCTCAGAGCCCATTGTTTTGTTGGTGAAATCAAGATTGTTTTTCTCCCTGTATCACTTTAAAGCAATGTAAACTCAGAGAAGTCTATATATAGCAAGAAAAGTATTATTGGAGTTTGGGAGAAAGCCAAGTATTGTGTTTGAACAGCTTTAATCACCCAGTGACTTTATGTTTGATGTAGATAAATGTCTTAAGTACACGTAGTAAAAGTAGATGAATTAATGACTTCAGTTCTTTTCAGATCTTGCTCTACAACTTAAAGCACATGGAAGAGATGGAAATTGATCCCGCTTATTCCTTTTTTTAAAAAAGAATCTGGATTAAGTTGGGCAGCCTTGGTTTTGTTCTGCTTGAGAAGCAAATAGCATTACACTTCTACCCTGACTTTGGTGAGGTGTTTTGGTTTTTTTTTCTAGGAGAAATTGTTTTTTTCTTTTGAATCCCCATCCCATTGTTCAGATTGAAACAATGGAGAGGAAGAGAATCAGTGCATTTGTATAAAATTTTAGACCACTTACACCATTGCTGTGACTGAAGCAAAATAGGGAGATTAAATTCCAGTTTTGTTTCTGGCAGGTTTTTGGCTAGCTCCTTTTTGGGCTATTTAGTGACAAGGAAGAGGATTTAAGCTCTAACTTAAAAGTAGAATTAGGCTTGCCATATCCTTTTTCTCTGTAAACTCATATGAAAACACACTGCATCTTGTTTTTAAAAGGTTTTATAGCGATTAAGTAGTTTTTGTTAGTGGAATCTTACTTTATATATGTAGAGGTATCTATGGCCTTTATCCCCACTGTTGTCCTGTGGTTTTGGTAGCCAGGATATAGAATATTAACATGTAAGAATGCCCTGATGGACTGGGCATTTATAAGGTATTTACTTTGAGATTTTTTTTCATTGATCCAGATAAGGAGGGCATTCAGGGTTTGTTTTGAACAGAAAGTGTAGTTCAGTTGTGTTCTGTCAGTTTTTCTGTGGCATGTATAGATGGTGAGTAGGTCACTCATGGACATGCCTGTGATGTCCTGGTTAGGTGTTTAGTTTGAGGTTTAGATTTTCTTTGTTTGAAAATACAAGTAGAATGGGACAGAGCTTTGCCTGCAAAGCAAGTTCATATAACTTGTGTGGGAAGAAGAACTGCTGTTTTGTCAGAAGCATCTTATTTCTGATGGTTTTGTATGTGAGCTCAAAACAGAATATATAGACCATTCCTCAGGGGGATTATGATTGTCATGAGACTGTCATTGTATTATTAATTAAGCAGCTTTATCTTCTTGAATGAGCTGTAGGACATTTATCTTCATTAAGCTGAAGAGAATCCAGCACAGTAAATTAGATATCAAAGGAGCTCAATCTTGCTGCCTTTGCTGTCTCCTCCTCACCCATTTTTTTTTGCTAAGCAATATTAAAATAGTGCTGGGGAAATTATATACCTGCAATAAAGAGACATATTTTTGGGGTTTGATGTTGTCCTAAATGGAAGGGATAAAAAAAAAGAAATTTAGAGAACTAAGACTGCTTTTGGGTTCTGAAATGAAAACTGAGTTTAAAATAATCTCTCTGTGTTGAAGTAAGGCTTGGAGTGCTGTGGTAGAGGGGTTTGTGCTAAGCACTGTCCAAGCACCAAGTGAGAAGGCGATGCCAGCTGAGAATCTCACAAGTGAAACAGCTTTACAAGAGGTGAGAAAGATAAAATTCCAGTAAAGAAATGAAGAGCTCTTGTCCAGGATCCTGCTGGTCCTCAGTGGCAGAAAACCTTCATTCTTTTGTCTGAGGACTTCTCCAGGTGACACAGCACACACACCTCTTGTTTCTAATGCCTTTTTCCTGACAAACACTAAACAGTAATACCTCTCTCTGCCTGCTCATACTCAGGTAATAACCTTTTAAGTGTCAGAAGAACAACAGCTGTGTATCCTCTGAGACTGTTAACGTGATGGGAAGAATAGGATATACTTTGTATTATTAATGGTATTAAAAAAGTAATATGTGTGAGATAATGAGAAGAAAAAAGCCTTCAGGTGTACATACAGAAGAAGTTTCCCATCCATTTTCCCAGAAACTTGCTGTACAGCTTGTTAATTAAACTGCAGACACCCAGAAAACAGGTTTGATTGTTTCTTGTGTCTTACTTCATTCCTCTCTTGCAAAAGCTCATTGACTGTTGTCTGTGGGACATGGGGCATGTGGATCACTCACCTGTCACAGAGGCTCATGCTTGGAATTGTAATAGGGGGGTGTTAAATGCATTGACACTTCTATATACTTAGCTGCTGTCTTGTGAAAGGAATGGTTTTTGAAACTTTTTAAAAATTATAACTGATGGTGATTTCCGTAACTGTTTCCTCCTTCCCTGATGGGCAGATGCTCCTGTGTGATGGTCTGTAATGGATTTGTTTCCTCACAGCAGTTCTAACTGGACAGAACAATTGTTGCCTGATGTTTCCAAGTGGCAGAAAACAAGACAAATTATAAGTGAATCTGATTAGATGACTTAATAGCAACAAAATGGCAATATTTCTTACCTTTACATAATTAGAAATCATAGTGCATAGTAACAGTGTTACTTCCATTGATTGTTCTGTTTTCTTTGATTTTAATATACTTAAGGTTGTGAGTACCACAGAAGAAAATATTGTGATACCTGGAAAGTCAGTCTATTGAACAGAGGAAATAAAGCTAAATTATCCTATTCTAACTAAAACTATAACTAAAATTTAACTCTCCTTGGTAGTTATTTACCAGTGGGAGAATTGGTGGTGTTTTGTAATTGTTTAACTTAGTCTAATAGAGTCCATTGGGCACTAAAATTGGCACCAGATATTATAGGTAGTTTTTGTGTTAAGCTGCACTGTAGGAGTGAATGGTGTAGGCTCAATCTGTGTATACCTTGATTATTTTCCTTCAAACCCTTGTCATGTGTTTTAAAAAAATAAATCAATCATTATTCTTTCTTCTCTAGGTCACCTTTACAAAGAGGAAGTTTGGATTAATGAAGAAGGCCTATGAGTTGAGTGTGCTCTGTGACTGTGAAATAGCACTCATCATTTTTAACAGCTCTAACAAACTCTTTCAGTATGCCAGCACTGACATGGACAAAGTTCTACTAAAATACACAGAATACAACGAGCCCCATGAAAGCAGAACCAACTCAGATATCGTTGAGGTAACAATTTGAAAAGACACATCAGTCTTCTTATCTCCTTAATAATTAAAACATAGAGCAATGTAGAGTATTTTAAGGTATTTTAACCAAATGCTTTAAAGTTATTTAATACTATGTTATAAAATGTTAACTAGTGCTTTTAGTCTGGTTTCTCTAAGGCAATAACTTGTCTTTACAGCCATGTTGTTTTCCCATCTGCCCTCCACCCCCTGCCAGTTTCTGGGAAACATGTTTGATTTCAATCACATTTGGCAATGGAAATAGAGGTGTGAAAAATGGTTGTTTTTCTGGGGAAGGAGGGGGAGAAATGTTCAAGGTTTTAATGGGGAGAAAAAATCGACTGAGTGGGAGAGAAAGGTCAGTAGAGTGCCCTCAGCCTGACAGACAATTATAGTTGGCCCTTTTTCTCCTCTGAGGCAGTAGCCACTTTACCAGTCATATCTTGAACATGGATCAAATCAGCCACCACCTCTGCTGCCCCTTGTTCAGCCAGAAAAAAAAAAAAGGCAAAAAAAGCCAATCTGTGGAATAAACAGATTTAAATTTGTTGTCCAGTGACTGTCAATTAAAATAGCAGCAGAACGACTGCAGTTTCTGCAGTAATAGAATAACATGAATATATTTACTCCAAGGTATTGGTTTCATCTACTTTTATAATGCTTGAGCTTTAAATAGAAACTCTTTTCAGTACATAATTTCTAAATTAGGTGCAGTAGAATTCAAGGATTTTCTTGGCAATTGGAGCCTTGATGTACTGTAACTGCATTTCAGAGCATGTCTCCAGTAGTCCTGTAAATAGACCAAAACAGGTGGCTGACTTAAGGGTTTAATTTAAATTCTGAAGTTGTCTTCTGAACAAATGCCTTGCTTTTTAGGAATGATTTCAGAATAATGATTAGCCTTGAATAGCTGAAGAGCCTATTGCCAAGGGGATCAGAGTACAGGGATGGTACTAGCTGATCTTGTACATGAGTGTGCAAGCAAAAAATCAGATTGACAAAACTGAGATACAGACAAATGCTTTATATTTCTTTCTGAGAAGATTCTCTGCTAATTTGTCAACTGTCTTTTATGATCAGAAAAAAACCCTCCCCAAATTCTGTCTTCAGCATTGAGTTCTAAAGAGAGGGATAATACAAGCCATGAAGAGTTGAAGGCTTAGTCACTGGATTAGCATAAATAAGGGATAGCCACTGGAGAGGAAGGGAAAACCTAATTCCTGCAGAATGAGCTTTTGATGGTGACAGACATGAATTTGAGACAGGGCTGCAAGTTCAGCTGGGTTTTGTTCTGCATGCAGGGCTTCTCTGTGTTGTGATTTGTGGTAATGGTGCTTCTTTACATCATGAGGACTAAGGACCTCTTCCAGAATAATTCTGTGCAAGGCTGCTTTTTTGGTTCTTCATTTTGGTGGGTCTTTTAACCAGGGTCAAGTGTTTGTCCCCTGACAAGTACATTAAAAGTGCACTTAGCACCCAAGGGCAGATGTGCTCTGGGGGAATATGCAAGAACTCATCTCCAGATTCTTTCTCATTTTCTTCTCTGGGTTTAATGTTTTATGCTAGTGTGGAATTTGGAACTTTATTCCCATTTTTCAAATACAGTGTAATTTAGGAATGCATCCTCCTATCTCTTCAGATTAGCCCTGTGTGCTCTTTAGCCTGGTTGTGAAATATTTTTGGGTTTTTTTTCCTTCTGGATTGATGGGTGCTTGGTGTGTGATAGATGTTTAGTGACATCACCAGCATTTTGGAATCATGCTGAAAGAACAATGTAAAATGGCTTCTCTTTTTTGTAACGACATTGAAATTCTATTTTAACAAATGAAAATTACTGCAGCAAAGCACCTAAAATCTGTCAAATTCATACTAAACTGAATTATAAAAAGTAATTCCATTTTATGGAGTTATAGCTAATGTATAGATCTTTGTTTAGTAATTCACGTACCTCCTTGAATGTGACAAATGGCATTTACTGGGACATAGGCTCACCGTGGAACTATTCTGGACCCACTGTGGTCCTGATGTGAATGACAGGAGGGTGGGTTTTCCTGGGCTAGAAGAAAAGGTAATTCCACACAGCTCAGATGCTGGGTAAGGGAGGAAACAAATCTGCTGCTACTTATTTCCAGTGCTGGGTAGATAGCAATGTTGTAAATGATTAAGTGAAATCGATGAGACATCTTCCCCTTGTAGTTGTCTCCTGCTCAGTTTTGGCATAGGAATTGCTTTCATTTGCCCAGAGCTTGGTGTCTTCTGTTGCTGCTGGAATGTTTGTGAAAACATAGTGGGAGGGAGAGCACTGGCATCTTAAATGAATATTAGAATTTTTTTTTTTATGCATGCAGTTATGTCTTTCGCTGAACATGTTATTGTAAATGGGAATGATCTGTTGCTGTCCTGTACTTGTTCTTTTATGAGGTTACTGGAGTGTAAGGTAGTGCTCTTGCACAGCACAGGTGTACCATATAGAGGTATTGAAAAGAGTGAAATTTTTATTCACTGTGTGCTTTGAATTCTTGAAATACTGGGATCATGTATTTGGTTTTACAAACCCATAAAGGCACAGTTGCAGATTGTTACGCTGAAGTGCTGTCTGTGATTTGAAGGACTTGCTGTAGGTGTTAAAGCATTTGATGCTTTAATGTTCATGGAATTTTTTTCTGTAACAGATTATTCTTGACAAGTAATTATTTTTCCTGAAGAAAGAAGTATTTCTGCAGAGTAAAATGGGAAGAATTTCAGGTTTTATCAGGATTCTGTATCCATATGGTCAACAAAATGTTTTAATGTATAAAAGACAATTTGAGACCTTGAACATTCGTTGTTTTTAAATCCAATGGAAAGGAGGAAGATGAACAGGCACTGTATTTTCTTTAGTGCAAGTTGTTAAGATTATTGCAGGTTATTTACAATAAGATATCACTTCCATTTTGGGTCCTTCTGCCCCTCAATAAGGCCTCAGAAAGCAGCAGTTGCACAGTTGTTCCCTCTCTCCCAGCCTCACTTCTGGGAGTCAAGGGCTGAAGATGGCTCTTCCTGCCTGTTTAGCCCAGCTTTTTATCTTTTTTCCATGTTTTAGTTTTCCTCGACTGATACAGTAAACCAGGGTTTATTTCACCTACACTTGGCCGTGGTGAGTTTTGCTTGTTCCTCATCTCACCTCATCAGACTGAGGTGATTTGATTTTTAGGAGCCTGTGTAAAATGTGACCTACTTTCCCAGTTGGCATCTGTGCCCAGGAGAATTCCGGGTGGGTGTCAGTTAATGAGCCTCTCCTGTGCTCTGTAGTTTAATGCTGTTTTCAGTGTAGTGTAATGTGCTGATTAAGGCTTAGGTTATACCCCAGATATTGACAGCTGTCCTTGAAATAGGTAATGATCTGTAATAAAATTGTAACTAGAAAATACAAAAAAATCTCTCTCAAACTATGGCATGTAATTATTGCAATCATACTCATTCTTGTGGAAGGACTGCTCTGGTGTAAATTCCAGCAAATGATTTGGATGTTTGTATTAAAGACCTTACCATGGAAATAGGTGACTGTAATGGGGAGTAACATTTGTGATGGCTTGGTGTGAGGGTGGTTTTGTCATAGTTCAGACAAAGCAGGTAAATGACCCTGTTGCTGCTTTCAGCAGGGTCAACAAGCCAGTTTAATCTTCTGCTGTAATCAGCTGCTTTCTTGCATTAAAATACATTCAATCTCTGCCTTTTCACTAAATATTAATGGAGCTGTTACAGGAGCAGTGCATGTTCCATAGTCAGGAACATCTCTGGGATCAGAGATGGGATTGTTGGCTCCTGGCTCCGAGTGAGCACGGAGAGCTCAGCTGCACGTGGAGAGCCTGCAGCAGGAAGAAGCAGATGCATCTCCCCAGCCAGATGGAGCATATGCCAAGAGACAAGTGTAACAGTGTGGGGAGCATAAACAGAAAAGTTGGTGTTGAAACACTGTGTTTATAAACCAAAAGCTCTCTGGTTTTGTTTTTCATCCAGCTTTCTCCACCTCCCAGCATTGCTTCTTTTCCAGGCTGGGAATAACCAATGTGTATTTTGAACTGTTGTTGGTGTGTAGTAGTTTGTTTTGGTAGCACTTGAATTGGTTCATTGCTTCCTTTTTTTTAAATTTGGGTTGACTTCATATGAAAATGAAGATCTGGGAATTGTATCTAAATATATACTTGGATGCACACATACAAAATTAGATGAGAATGACCTTCAGTTAATTGATCTTGTTTCCTTCCTTGGTGGATACCTGGTGTATCCGATCTAGATAAGGATTTGCAAAGCAATTTGGGCTTCCGTATTTTGCTATTCAAAGCTAAAAAGTAAGATGATGGAAACTGGGCCAAATTCTTAAAAAACAGTTATTTCTTCAAAATGTTTTATAGCACAAGCTACACCATAAATTTTAAAATTTATTTTTAAGAAGAAAATGCCCTGCAACCAAGAAATGAAAACTGATGCTGAATGTATGTGACTAAAATCTTCAAATTTACGTGAAATATCAGCACAGCTTTACAGAACTATGAGGTGGCACCACGAATGCTGATGGTTAAACACACACTGGAGATTGGAGGGAGGCTGACACTGTCATGTGTTAACATTGTTTTGCGTTCCTGTGTATTTGATAGATAGAGAACTGCCAGAAGTGAGCAAGACCTGAGGGGAATAAAGAAAGAAAAAAGCTTTGGGCTGATACAAGAACATGTATTGGTGTAGTATTATGTATTTTTGTAGTTCAAACCACTTCATTTGGTCTCCAAACACTGTGGGAATAAGCGGTGCATGTTTAAAAGAAGGAAGAAGCTTTAAAATTATTTCAGTGAAGGAAGGAAAAGACTTGGTAATCTGCCCATGATGCTGAGAAAATGTAGGCATTATTGGGCTTGATTTGCTAAATGATTATGTAAATGTAATTATACTGCATATAACATTTCAGATAATTTGAGATGGCACACAAATACCTTTGAGACATTTTAAGGAGGTGGTTGAGGAGGATTTATGTATGGTTAAGGACTAAAATTTTCTTTTAGCTTACCTTAAAAAGAGGGAAAGTGCTTGAAAACTGAAGTGGTCTGGAATGAGTCATCAAAAGCTTTTATCTATATGTATGTATACATACATATATATATATACACATATGTATTTTGTGTCTGTGTATAGTGGTTTGAAAATTTTGGGTTTTTTTTAGTAGAAGTGTTTGCTATAAAACTGACTTATAAACAGGTTCTACCTGGGGATTTTAGTTCCCACTCATGGTTTAGGAAAAATGAACTACCTTGAAAAATTTGAAATGTGGTCAAGGTAGCAAATATTTATTTTCAATATTGTGACAGAAGACAGCTGTGCATTTTGTGCTGAACAGAACAATTGCCACACCTGATGGTGTCTTTGTCTCTTATTTCTCTCCCCTCCTCTTTCTTTTTAGTTTGGGAGATTAAATTCTACACTGAATTCCCACAGTATTTTTTTTTTGAGCTGTTTACTGTTATTGATTTTTCCACATCTTGCATTTGGTAATACTGTTTTACTCAACAATATTATTTTGATTCTTTGGCTGTGCTGAAATTGCTTTGGACATATAGATAATTAACGTGCCTCTTTATTTATTTATTTCAAAATGTCAGATTATTGCTGACTTTAAGCAAGTTGACAGTATTGGCAAAAAGTTTTTGTTCTGAGTTAATGTTGTTTTGCATTCCTTCATTACTGATATATAAAGAATTTTCAGAAGTAGGGTAGACTTGGGGGTTTTTTTGAAGGAGCTTTGGTTCGCCTGCAAATAATCTAAAGCTGTACTTCCCTTGTATCTAAAGCAGTGAATAAATTTAGTGATTTAGGGTTAAGAATACATTATTTCTTCTACCTCTTTAAAACAGTGCTGGTGCTTTAAATTTACCATGCTCTGCTGGTATTCTGAATTTTGATGAATTCCAGATTTAGTCACTACTTAAAGCATATAGATATCTGAAGTTTGTCTAGAATGCGTCTTTTTATAGAAATTTCTGAAGTCTTGCTAATAACGCCTGCACTTGGCTGCTGTATTGCCAGCAGTGATTTTGTGTAGCTGCAGTTCAGGGTGCTCTCTGTCCTACGCCAGCCCTGTCACAGTTACACCAGTGACATGACTTTTAAGCTGTGAACTGAAATTTGCTGTGATGTTCTCATTTTTTAATAAACTACCAGAAAAAGCTGATCACTGAGTGCTGAGTGGCAGCTGACTTGGCTGTGCATCATTACAATCTCAGATTGGATCGGATGCTCCTCTGGAGGCTGTGCTGCTGGTAGGGCCAGAATCCTAAATCCGTGTCAAATACTGGTGCAGAGCTTTTGTATGCTCTGTCTATCAAAAATCTCTGCAGAATCAGCCCTGCAATAGGCAGGGGTTGGATTCTCCTCTGTCTGAAAGTTGGCTTTATTTCCCAGCTGTGCAAGTGATGTTTTTCCAACTGTTTCTGCTCCGTGTTAGGAGAATATTTTTATTTTTTAAATTTATAGGGCAGACACACAATGTCCAGTTCTCACACCCACTGCTCAGGAAATGCTTGTCAAAGATTGAGTTCTGGGTTTAGCTGTTCTGGAGACGTTGTGTTAAGTAGGATTGAAAATTGACTCCAAGAAAATCCGCAACAGCTCATTGCTTGTTAGTGCTGGAGTTCATGCAGGCAATCACACAAAGACGTAATTATTGTATGAACAAGTTCTTCAAGCTGTGCTGGTCTCGTGTATTCTGCAGCCCTTGTGTTGCTGCAGAATTTGGTGCTTTTGAAATTCTGTAGTGACAGAAAAGTGTATTTTTACTTTGCAATTTCAAAGTGAAGACTATGGCATCTGTTGATCAAGAGAGAGTGACTTTACACAAGCTGTGCGTGGAAAGAATAGACCCAGAACAAAGCATCTCCTGCAACTACAGCAAGATGGAGTGTTCTTTGTGTGGTAGGCTTGATTTCAGTGGAGACTTAATGTAATCCCATCTCTTGACTTCCAGGCTTGTGGGTTTGGTTGTGTCTTCTGCCAGGGATTAACCACCTTGCAGGAGGGACAGCAGCAGTGCTGCTTCTTGATCATTGCTGTTCCTTAGCCACTGTTTTACATGAACTGCCCAAAGGAGGGGAGGGACATCTCCAGTGTTTCACTACTCCCTGCCTTTTGGACCTCACCATGTCTGCAGTTTTTAATATGCTGCTTTTGAATAATCTTAGTGTTTGGGCCACGAGCTGATGGTGCTTGTGCAGCAGAAGGCTCAGGGAGTCTGTGGCTTGTTTCCTGCCAGGCTTTTACTGCAGGTGCTGTGGCCCATGGGGGCTGTAATGCTCAGCACTCACCTGAGCAAAACACTTCCCTTGGTAATTGCTGCTGGAGTGGTTTGGGGACCAGCTGCACCTGAAGAAAGAAAATCTTGGTGGTGGCAGCTCCTGTGATACAGACCTCTGAATACCCTAACATCCTGTAACATGTGACACACAACATGTGACATACCATTCTTCACAACACTTGCAGACAAATGCACATGGAGTTCATTTAGTGACTTACCTGGGGTTTTTTGGTACATCTTATGTCATATCAGTGATGTGATATTTCATATGGGAGCCCTGTAAGTCATAGAGTAGACTATGGAATTCTAGGCAAGTTAATCAACTTGGCAGTAGGTGAATTTTAACTTAAATTCTATGTTTTACTGGAAATACTAGGTAATTTCAACAGGAAGTGAAAAATACATTTTTTATTAAAAACTCCAGAATATTTTGGGAATATTGTAAAGACTTTTTACATCAAAGCTGTTACACATTGTCCCACTGTAAACTCTTCTATAACTGTAACAAACTGGTACCATTTAAAGCTCTTTCCTTCAAATAACTTAAAATTCAGAACTTGCTGATTACAATGACTTTTTAAAAAGAAAAAAAAATAAATCAAGCATTCCAGAGCCTGTCTTTATCTAATGTTGACATGAATTACACGATAAAGCTTACTCAAATTTTTCTGTCCCTGATTCCTGTACAGCCTTTTCTTTCTACCTCTCAAGGTCCCACATTTGATTTCCCACCCCTTTTCACATAAAGTCAGGACAGTCTTCCAAGAGGTGCTTTGGCTTTTGAATAATTTGCACTAAATGGAGGCTATGCAGGAAAAAAACATGTTAAATGTATTGTGCTGATACACAGCTGAGAAGTTCTGTATTTGAAACATGAATTGTGACATTATTAGAGCTGTGTCTGCAAGTCCCACATTCTCATTATTTTAGTTCAGTGAAAACAGAGATGTAATTGCTTGTCCCCCATTTCCTGATTTTTGGGGAGGCTCTTTGTTTCCTGTTGTACACACGGATCTCAGCTGGTGTTTTCAAATACCTGCTTTCAGTTGTCTTATTCAGCTTGCTTATTTTTGGGGTGTTTTTTGGTGAAACAAGGTGGTGGTGGTTCCATACAAATATTAAAGGTGTTAGAGCTTGTTCTGGGAGATGTAGCCAGTGCCCATAATCTTACATGTGAACAGTTTTTTAACAATAGCATAAATCCTTGGAATCTACTAAACATTTTCTTTGGGAATGGTTGCCGTTCATGTTGTAATTACTGTTTTGATAGCACTAAATTATCTTGAGTACCAAGACTCTGAAACAGTTCTGTTATCCTTTCCAATTTTAAAGCAGTAAAGAACTATTCAGAACAAAAAGTATTTGTAATTGCAATACTACATGAGCAGGTAGACCTAAAGAACCCCATTCTTTTTATTAAATGAATTCTAGTCAGAGTTAAGCCATTTTTTTTCTTGGCAAACTCTGAGTAGGAGATAATATTTTTCCTAAAGAACTTCTAAAAGATTATGAGGGATATTATGCAGATGGATTGCTGCACTTGGAAACTTTTCATGTTCCATATGGCTTATCTGCAGTGCACTGTTGCTGAAAGGAGGCCTTCAGTCAGCTACTGCTGCTGCTGATTTATAATTTAACCATTGCAAGTACATGAAGATCTGTATTTGGGAGGCTGAGTTTGTACATCTGTGTGTTGTTATTTGGGTAAGGACTGAAACAAAGCATTTAGGTACCATGAAATATCTCTTTGAATGTTCTAACACAAAGCTGTGTTTTGCTCCATTTTACTATTAATTTTGTTTGCTTGCAAATTTATAGGCCCTGGAAGGACTATAAAATGTATTTAATTTATATACTAAGGAGTAATTTTTGCTTCTTGAAGTCTTCTATATCAGTCTATTTTGTCCCTTTTTTTTAATAAAAAGATTGAAAAAGATAGAGTTAAACTGGCACTTTAGTGCTCTTTAATGGGAAAATCTAGTTGATGGTTCTTTCTATAAAACAGGTAAAATGCAAATCTGCTCAGTGATATAAAATTTAATGATCTACTGAGTTGGATAGAAAGTGAAACAAAGACAAATGCATCAAAAATTGGACTTTGAGAGCTTTACTAAGCTGTCACTGTGGAAACAGCATTATCAGTGCTAATGGATTACTAATCATTTGAAGTCTCAAGGAGTTCATTTAGGACCAAGCAATCCAGCTTGTTTGTAGGTCAGCAACTGCTTTATGAAGTCCACAGTTCACAGATAGTGTTTCTCTAAAATCACAAATACAAGCATGCAGCTGCCTTTCCCATACCTTCTAGTCCTGAGCTGGGTAATATTCTGGGGGTGAAGAGTGGATTTTATAGCCCATAAAGTTCTAATTCTTTAGTAATTGCTTGTGGTTATCTACTTAAAATAATGTTTCACAGCAAAGATGCTTCAGGCTAGAATTTAAACTTCATGCCATATCAAGTCTAAAAACCTTTTGTATGTGTTATTTTATATAAATGAGAGTTTGAATCCTGAGTGCCATCTTTATCATATCTGGGAGGAATTTGACAGCTAGCTTTCATGTTTGGCAAGCCAGGGATACATGTTAAAATTTGCCAGATACTGGAAGTGGTCCAACATTTGAAACAAGACAGTGTCTTTTCTTAGAGTGGTTTAAAGCAGGGACACTGATAAAATTTCAAATCATGAACATTTTTCATCTATAAATGCTGAATACCTTTGCCTAAAACTGAACATAGAGCATTGCAAAAAGGGCTCTTCTTTTTCTTTGTATTTTATGGATAATGCTAGGCAGGCTTAGAAGTTTTTCATTTATAAAACCCTGTAACAAGTAATTAATCCTGAACCTCCCTTTTTTTCTCCACAGGAAATTACAATATTTGGCCAAGAAATACAGTAGCTGTAGCAAACTTTAAGAACTGCACTCAGAATTTTTCATGTCCATGTATTTTTGCATAATGTCAATTATTTGGTTTTTAAATATCACTGCTAATTGAGCACAAGTATGGAAAATATTATTTAAGTAAGCTGAAAGGAGAGTATGTCAATAGTTCAGATTTTCTTTAGCATGCAGTATTATGGTTGGAGAGCCTGCCAGAAAGATTGGAAAGGTCTTGTTCTTTAAGAAGTTAAGCTCTCCAAGTTGCTTAGCTCATGGAAATGTCTGTCATAATCTAATTTGGCCTCCTGTGCGTTTCAGGGAAGTTTTGAAAGCTGGGCACCACTCCTTCCCTGAGCTGGTTTGGGATGGATGTGTTTGTGGCTATAATTAGAACGTGAAATTTGAACTGATAGCGTGGCAAAATGTAATTGAAAATGTGTCAGGGATACTGAAAGGAATAGTATTAGGGCTAAATGTAAGTAGCCTCCCAACTGAAAGGACAGGAAAGCAGCTTCTTAAGGAAATTTGCAGATGCTTCAGTGGTTGAAGTTGAGAATATTAATAGAGCCTGAGGAAAATATATCAAGTTTGTAAACATCACATAAAACAATACACTACATCTGTCTGTGGAAGAAGGAATTTCAGCCTACAGAAATAATGTTGATTAGTTTAAATAGACAAAACACCATTACTGAGTTGAGTTATCTGTTTTTTCTCTGGCTATTCTCTGATGTTTGTGCTGCACTGGGGATTCACTCCTGCTTGGATTTTAGACAGTGGTAAATTTGTGTACCCAGCACTGTAGGGTCAAGGTCTGACTCTGCAGAGCTGTGTTGTTAATTTAGAGAAAAGAAACAGCAGTGATGATGCTTCTGTAGCCAAACTGACCCGCAGGAAGTTTAAAAACTAAAAATAGCTTTTGGTGACTAAGAATACTCCTCGGGTACTTGAATATGTTTTATACATAATAGGGGAGACATAATGATATCTAAAGGATGAGACACCTTGCTATTGTTCAGGCTGATGAAAGTGGAATATTTTGTGTTATAAAAGAAGAGAAAAACAGCCAGATTTTAGGCTCAACTTCTTGACAATAATATGTATCAGGAAGCAAATAATAAAACAATTGTCTTGCTTTCAGCAGGATGCTGTGCTGCATACAAAGCCTGTAGTGATACATGTGGTCCTTGCCTGCTGTGGGAAGGGAGCTGAGCTGCAGTAAAGGAATATGCCTTGCTTTGTCTCACTGATCTTTCATGTATTAAGAAGGAAAACTGTGTGGGAATCTGGCAGTGTGACTGCTTTATTTGTCCTTCGTTCTGTGACTATCACAGAAAGAAAAGGTGTGGCTTTTCATGTAGGGTGTGATTGTCAGTGGTGGCGTGGCTGAGGTTTGCTGCTGCCAGCGAGGCCGGGCCAGTCCTTCTGCCTCCTCTGTATCTGTGGTGCTCAGCCCACACGTTGGCAACCCACCTATTCCTGCTGCAGATGAGTATAAACCAGCAAAAATAAGTTGAATAATGGACAGGGAGAGTTTTTTGTCATTGTAGTGAGAAAAAAAATACTCTCCACTATTGCAAGGCATCCCCAGAGCATCAGGAAACTTTAATAATTTATCCTTTTGATATCCATGGTGGAGGTGCCTACCAGAGCATCAGTAATGCTTAGCAGTACTAGTAAGGCTTTTCCATTACTTCAGGCCTGAGGAATATTTACACTGTAAAAAGTTATGATATTTAAAACATATTTACTCCAAATCTGTGCTGCTTCGCAGCTTTTCCGCGCTCTGATTGCAAGAGCAGAAGCAGAACTAGCCACAGGATTTAAGTGAAAGGTTTGCCTTTTCCAAGGGAAATCACTTTTCATTTCAGTCTTAGTCAAATTTTGGACATGGTTTTTCCAATGATTTGGGATGAAATACCAAGAAAAATCCTCTCTGGCCAGCTCCAATAGTAAGTGCAAAAATAGAGCTGTTAACATGATACATGGTAGCTTTGACAGCAACAACCATTTCCTTTTTGTGTAATATTACAAGAAACCAAACACTTGAGTGTTTTGAATGACCTGACACTTTTTTACACTTCATAACACTTTTTACACATGAGGTCATCCTACATTCTTGCTTTAAGGCAGAAAAATATCATTTCCTGACGTGACAATGAACATAATCAAGTTCTTTACAGTTCTGCCAGGGCTGGTAAGGAGCCCAGATCACAATATCAGAAGTCTTGGCTTTTTAACCAAACTCACTGATGGGAATACAAAACCCTCTGATTGTGCTCTTTAATCATTAGCAATGTTTCCTTTTGGAGTGGGATGGAAAGCCCGGGGTCTGGATGGGAGGGGGCCCGCTGGGGGCTGTCACTTGGTCTCTGGAAGCAGTGACCCATCCATGTTTATTGGTTCAGAGTTCCTGGTCCCCAGAGCTGCCCCTGAGCAGTGTCTGGAGCCCCTGGGAGCCAGGCTGGAACAAGCCTGGAGAAGGTGGTGGCTTCATCTCCTGCTGTGGAGGCTCAGCAGCCTTCAGGCTCCTGCCTTCCACGTGTCTCTGTTGGATTTTGTGGAAGAAAGCTTGTGCTAGAATTACACTGAGATGGTTGAATATCAGCTCTGCTTCCTCAAGCATCAAACAGTAAATGACTTTATTGTGTTTTTATACTCTTTGCTATTTGTATTATCAGTTTCAGTAAAATTTATATTGAATTGTAGAGAGAAGCCAGTTATTCCTTTTTGTTGTTGTTTTGCAAGAAGCCCTTCTTCTGTTCCTTAGATGCTTCTTGCCAAGGCGTGATTCTTTTCTTAAATTAGCAAAATGCTAATTTTAATTGCAAAGTGCAATTAAAATCTACTTTGCATATGTGTGGGGAAGTTCAGGAAAATATTGGGGCTCTTGTACCATGTGCTTGACTGCAATATTTAAACCCGTCATAGCTGGTCCAGCCATTCTCATGCAATGTTTTCTAAGCTCTGCCATTCAAATCAAAATAAATCAGTACTAGACTAATAGTGGAACAGAAGCAGTTTACAGCTCCTGGGTCATTCTGCAATATCAAGATGACCAGAGCTGTCTGGAACACTTAGGTGATGACTTTGTGTGCCACGTAAATGTATTTTTGTGTTTCATTCATTCTTAAAAAAAAAAATATTCCACACCTGCATTGGTTCATTGTAAATACTTAGCATTATTTTCTGAGTAAAACCAATATTTTTCTCTCATCAGTTAGTGCAGTCTGAGATCAAAGCTGCACAATCTTAGTTACTGGGGCACAATACAATGTGTTGGCAAACATGTTGGAACAATTTCCAGTAATTTTGGCTAAGTCTTAGAGGAAGTGGAAAGTAACACAGATTTACTGAAAGGGCTACGCATTCCCTTACATGATCTGGAAAACAAGACTTCACACCAGAAGGTAATTGCAGTGAGCATCCAATAACAAAACCTGAAATTTAATGTTCTTTTCCCCTCTTGCTGTGGTAAGAAAAAATTATGCCTTATATCTATTAGGCTCCACTGCAAATGCTATGATTTTGTTCTAAACAAGCTTGTGTATCACAGCAGAGAAATAAAACTCTCTTCATGTTATACAAATTACTTGGTCTCACCAAATTTTTTCCTCTGAACAACCTCAGAGTTAAAAAAATTTTAATCCCTGTGATAATATCTTGGAAATTGCTCAGAGAGCCGAGTTATTTGCATTATTTGGAGAAACAACAAATTTGAGCGCTGGAGAATCTCGAGGGCGGAGTCAGCCCTTGTTTGTGGAGTTTGGCTTTGCTGCGTCCCCACGGAGCGATTCCCGCAGCGATTCCCAGGTGCCGGTGCCGCGTCCCTCCTGTTCCCTGCGGCGGGGCCCGGGCCGGGCTCTGGCTGCGCCTGCCCGTGCGAACAGCTCGCAGCATTCCGTGGGCAGCCCTGGCCACGGAGCTGGAATGTTTTACTATTGTGTTACTGGGCACTGATAAAAGTTCGCAGGCTTTTTATGGTCAGGTCCTCAAAGTGGCACTTGGTGTTTTGGTGATAAGGAGGCAGAGCTCTGGCTGTTGGACCCAGCCTTATTATCTGTGACAGGGAGCTGTGGCTTAAGTCCCTCCACAATGACAGGAACCCCATCTGGAGTGACGGTTTCCAGAGCCTGAAACGGGAGATACTGAGGCATTTTCCTTCCTCATGAGTCAAAGCAGAGTTAACCCCATTGTTAGCAAAAATGACACACAGTCACCGAGAGGAAGGAGGCATTTTTATATTTAAATCTCTTCCTTTTTGTTTAAATCAGAGGATAATTTTCAGATCGTTCGGGGGAGGNGCGTTACACTAAAAAGCTTTCACTGGATTGCTTTAGACTATTGAAAGGAGCTCTGCTGAAGCTCCCTTGCTGCAAGACTTCAGTTGCCTCAGCGTGTTTATCACAGGAGCTGCACTCTGTGTGTGCATGTCATGCAGCCCTTTCTTCGCAGAGCCCCGGTGCAGCTCTGTAATCGTGTGCCGGGCACCGCGCGCTGACACTGAACGCGCCTGAAGACATTTGGGTTCTATTTCCAGAGCGCCGTGGGGCTGCAGGGGTTAAGTGTAATCCAGATTACACAGCGTTAACATTTTCCCTGCTGATATCAAAGTGTAGCAGACTGGCAGGCTGACTTGTTAGGAAGGGCTGCGAGAGGGATAACAGGCTCCGACCTTGAGAGGCCGAGCAGCCGGCCCTTGTATGGCCAAGTCCATTTACGTGTCCAGCTATTGGTTGGAGGAGAGGCATCAGAGCTGTGACAGGTGCTGGAGGAGCCTACACCTGTTTTCCCCATATGCTGATTTAGTGATTACATTTTTGTGGGAGCTCCAGATACTGTGTGGGATACGCGGAGCAAGCCAGGAAACTTGAGAAGGAATTGCAGCTTATGGTGAACTGTGATATTAAAGAATTTCAGGCGGTGAATTGGATTTTCAATTCCTGCTTTCAAACTGCAGCAGAAATAAGCAGGATTTTGCATATATATGAGTAGTGAGGAAGTCGTGTGTACTTTTTATTGTACTAAAAACCAGTTGACAGTAAAAAAATGCTGGTGAATACTATGAGCTAAAATATCTTGTTTTTTAAATCACAATTTCAGTGCTTAATGGAAATTGCTTCTATAGGAAAACATGGGGTTTTTTTATGGTGCTGGAAACGTCAGCTTGCAGATTTCTGATCTTTAGGAGTTTTAATGTAAAATTCATGGAATATAGATAATTTCTGGCAAAAAGGAAGTATGCAACTCCCTCGTGCCCATATAGTCCTACTGCCGCTTTATGTACGGATAATGTATATCTGTTTAAAATTTTTACTGCTTTCCTTTTGATACTTTTAAAAAAAACATTAAAGATTATTTTCACAGGTAATGCTTTAAATATTGTTTTGTTATAAATTAGAGTCTGCAGAGAAAAAATTCTGATTGTGTAATAGGGTGAAAAAGAAAAACAAGAAATACAAATATATCTTGTAATTTGGTCACGAGACCTGTAGTTTCACATCCTTTCTTTAATGGCTGGATTGTAGACAAGCCTGCTTTTTTTTTTTTTTCCAGGGGATGTTGATGTGAGTTCTCCATCAGAAAACAGGAAGTAGCTCCATAAAGTTAGTCTGAAGGACTCAGAAAAAGCTTATATTTAGCAAACTAAGTCATTTTAGAGACGGATTATGTAATTTCTCTTTTGCAGTTCTTGTTATCGTGCAGGATGACAGGAAGATCCTGTCTTTGTCAACTTTTGGGACCGAATGTTACAGATATTAACGTCCTGCAGTTATTTAACTGGATCAAAATTTTAACCACTGTGTTTGTCAGAATATAACTGTATGCTCTTCAAAATGTGAATATTAAAATTGGGATGCAAAAATCAATTCATTAAAGATCCAGTAAAGTGGCTTTTAATTACCAGTGAATACATTAACTCCTTTGCCACAAGCTTGAATGCTCCTTGTCAGGCAACTTCACTCCATCAGCCAATGTCTATAAAGGATTTTGCATGCAGTGCTGGGGAGATGAAGTGGTTGTAGGGGGAAGTTACCTGTGAGATGGCACCTGGGTGAACCTTTTCTCTTTGTGTACTTTGCCACTGTCTTGAAAGACTGATTCTGTCTGTTGCACAGTGAGTTTTGTCTGTGAAAGTTTAATGTAGTTTCAGGGGCTCTGAATGATTCAGTACAGTGTACAAAACTTCTTGGCAAGTTAGTATGATTTGTATGTGAATTTTCCAATTGTATTTCAGACCTTAAGAAAGAAAGGCCTTAATGGTTGTGAGAGCCCTGATGCTGACGATTACTTTGAGCACAGTCCACTATCGGAGGACAGATTCAGCAAACTAAATGAAGATAGTGATTTTATTTTCAAGCGAGGCCCTGTAAGTACTTTTATTTTATCTCTACTTTTTATTTGTTGATCCTTTTTATTAACTTCATTATTTAGGCTCTGAACAAGAAGGAACACAGAGGGTGCGACAGCCCGGACCCTGACACTTCATATGTGCTCACGCCACATACAGAAGAAAAATATAAAAAAATTAATGAAGAGTTTGATAATATGATGCGGAATCATAAAATCGCAGTGAGTACTAAAGTATGGTTTGTGCTTCTCTTACATGCATGAGAATTTTCATGGTGTTTGCTTACCACTGAAAACCACTTCAAAGACAAGAGGATGTAATGGCTTGAGAAGGGAAAAGTACTTCTGAGGAAAAATGAGATTGTGATACCTGGTCTTGTTAAAATACATTTTATTGTAAAGAATAAGAAGAATAATATCTAGCTTCAGTTTTGCACTCACAGTTTCTCATACCTTTGGAACATAAGACAACATTTCAAAATTTCAGGAGCCTACTGCATTACCTAATCCTACCTAAAATATATTTACCAAGATAGGTTTTTGTTGTGGGACGTAGGATAATTTATTTACATTTTGTAGGTCTTCATCTGTCTGGTGATCAAGATTTTACAGTATGTGACAAGCAGGCAAATAGAATTGGATCATTTTGTCGCCCAACCAGTAGAATTTATTTTGCTCAAGTCTGGACGTAGAAAGTTATTTAGATATTTAAAATCAAGGCTGCTGCAGAATGAGAGCCTCAAAAGGTTGCTCCTTTGAAATTCCAACAGATAGTTCCTTTAATACTGAAGGATATTTGAAAATTTTCTCCCAAGTGCCAACCCAGTGTGCAGCCATAAGTCACTTGGCTCCAGAACTTCAGTTTGGGAATAAAAGGAGTGGAAATGTTGCATGTTTTTTGTGGAGGTGTTCACGATGACATTTAATTTCCACCTACAAAAATCAGTTAGTGTTGAGTATTACTAAGTATTTTCTAAGAAAACTAATACAGGGCTGTGCCAAAGCCTTTGAATATTTTAAGAATGCAAATCTTGTAGCAGCTAAAGGAGATGGACTGGGTGGGTTAATCTGCACAGACCCTGGGGCACTTGGGTAGTGTCTCCAAGTGACTGCTGATATTGGAAATCATTTCATCGTTCAGAGCCTAAGAGATCTCTGGGGACTGAACAGCAAACTGACAGTCAAGACACCCAGCATCACTTCTGTTATGCTTGAATAAAGCCAATATATTTTAGTTTTTCTTTGTTTTGAAGATTTTGATATCCAACATTTCTGTGTTGAGACATCTTCAGGCCTCATCTCTCAGTATGTTACAGCTAAACGGGTTTTTGGTGAACAGTCCAAATGTCTGTGTGGACATCAATATAAACAAAAAGGGCAACATTATTTTTTAGCTCTACAGCTCTGTATTTGTAACTCAAATTTGACCAATTATGTTTCTGTTTCCAGTACTTCTGGGGCTGTATAAGAACACAGTTTCTCTTGTTCTTGAGCACTCATTGCTGTCAAAGGATAGGAATGAGGCAAAGCGTGAAGAATTCAGTCGTAACCAAATGAGCACCATAGAAGGGCAGACAGCCTTTATTGTAAGGTGTGGGGGGAGGCTGTCACTTACTGGTTCTGTATTGAGAAACCTACAGAAAAAGTGTTCCACCTATTACCTCCTAGCAGTGTGTTCGGCATACTTCAGGTATTTCCAGTTTAGTTTGAGCTGCTTGACAGTGTACTGTGTAAAAACACCCTAGTTTTGGTAGATACTGAGTAGTTTGAAGTAGTTTCCCCTGAAAACAAGCACCAGCAGGGCTTGTCATTGGTTAGATACTGTGAATGATGTACTAGCTTTGTGTTGTTCTGCTTCATTAATTTTTCCTTCCATCTGTGCCAAAAATTGATGATTATTCTTAGAATGCTTCAGTAGGGACATTGTTCTTGGCTCTCACTAGTAAGAGATTTTGTTTCTTGTAGAGAATATATTCTGCTCTTTTAATTAGTATAGTTATTGTTATATATTTTGTATTATCTAACTTTTCATGCAGAAGTATCATTCTAAGTGATTTTTAAGCTACACATGATGAAATAGTGTTTTTAAAAGTGTACCTGCTAGGTCATGTGTGTTGGTCCATTTGCCTTTGACCCCTTAATCACAACTATCGCCTCTCTGTTCTGTCAGTAAATACTACTGGGTTTTTGCCCTTAAATTGTACCTGTCATGGTTTTGTTTCCAGTAATTATGAGAGTTGTGAAAAAAAAGAGTCCCTTTGTTTCAGAAACCCATCACTGTCAAAGGATAGGAATGAGACAAAGGCCAAAGAAGTTAGTCATGACCAAATGAGTACCATAGATGGGCAGGCAGCTCAGCTTTTGATTCAATAGCTGTTGAATAACAAACATATATACTGCAGAAAAACACTTGCCTTTTAAATAATGCTGTAAGAACTAGGAAAAAAGATATATTTGCAAAAAATATGGAGTGGTTATTCAAGCAGGAGTTTGGGGATCCTGAAATGTTTAAATTCAAATTATTGAACTTGGTGATTTTCTAAAGATCTGTTTATTTTTTTAGTCTGTTGTAAAACAAAGTCTTAGAGATTAGTAGCAATATATTGGCAAAGTTATTACTAGAAAATGTTATTACTAACTTGTTTTTTTTGTTTGGTAACTGATTGTAACGTGCATGTTTATGCTTACATTTTGAAGGTACAACAATTCATTGATTTGTAGACATGTTTAGCTTGTCATTGCTTTTTAATAATCCAAATTAACTGTCAAATTTGTTGTATTTATAAACTTGTGAATTCATATGAATACTTTCAGTTTTCTCTGTTTGAACTTTACATATTTGAGAAGTTTGAGTAATTGTTTGGAACTGTAATTATGTGATGTATAAGAATTTAACATACTTTACAACAAATGGATGTTTTAAAACTGTATGCTTAATAGAGTTTAAAAACTAACAGAATTAACTTTAATAAAAACCAACAAACTGCTGTAACAGAATTTTTCTAATGTGCTGTTTCTGCAAACACAGCCAGTGCTAACAGTGTTGTCTTGTTCCTCGTCTTCTCTCCCGCAGCCCGGCTTGCCTGCCCAGAACTTCTCCATGTCGGTGACAGTTCCAGTGTCCAATCCCAACACTTTAACCTACAGCAACCCAGGGAGCTCCCTGGTGTCCCCATCCCTGGCTGCCAGCTCCTCGCTCACGGACACCACCATGCTGTCCCCGCCCCAGAGCACCCTGCACCGCAACGTGTCCCCCGGGGCGCCGCAGAGACCGCCCAGCGCCGGCAACGCAGGTGAGCTCTGCTGTGCTGCCCCTCCTTCCACAGCCCGGGCACCTCTGCCAGAACCCACAGAAACCCTCCCACCTAACCAGTCCTCAGTGGTGGCAGTGCATTTGCACAGCTGAGCTTTTGACGTACAGAATTCCACGATACTGTAATGGGGCAAGTCAGTTTAATGCTCTGGCTTATTTTGATTAGGTGGAATGCTGGGGACAACTGATCTCTCAGTGCCAAATGGAGCTGGTACCAGTCCAGTGGGTAAGTGCAGTATCGTGTCTTTGTTATAAAAAATAGTCTCGTGGTTTCAGTTTCTCAGTTATTCAAAAGCAATTTTTTATTTTGACTCTTTGGAAAAAGTGGCTGTGGGAGAACAAAGGTCGTAATTTTTTTAGCTGCACTGTTATTGTCAAGTTTTATAAATTATTATCAGGCATTTAACTTTTTACTGCTGTGCCCTTTCCACTTCACTAATATTTGCCTTTTTCATTTTAGTGGTTTTCAGTAGTAGCGTGCTGCTGCTGCTGTTGTGTTTCTCTACAGGTGTAATTATAGCTTTCTAAAAACATCTTGTGTTAGCCAAATCTGAACTATTGCACTAAAGGCAACTCAGCTCAGTTCTCAACTTCAGTATCTGCAGGACCTGGATGTTTGATGCTGGTTGTGATGCCAATCAGAATGAAGCAAATACAGACTGTATTGTTTGTATTGCCATGTGTATCTTGCTAATCATTTTCCAGCAATTACATGAAGAAAGCAATAAATCTTGGAAACTGATAGCTAGGATCTGTCTTAGTTTTGGATGATGATCAGAATTTCTTTTGAAAACAAATTAGAGATCTCGCCAAAAATCAAATCAACAGTATTTTTTGGCCTTCACTAAAAATATATGATAGCACTTTTTCATTTCAATAATATTTTGTCTCTCCTAAACAATTTAGCACTCTGATAAAGTGAGGGGCAGGCAGCCACTGAAATGTGTCGTGCCACAGACAGACAAAATAAATGACAACTCACCCACTTTGGTCACATTCCTCCTGTGCCTCTGGAAGCTGTGCTGACTGAAGGTCAGTTTTGCAAACACACCCAACTCCCCTTGGGAAGTGTTCATAGCATGGAATTAGAGAAGCAACTGTTGACCTTTCAGTGTTTGCCCACTGGCTACTTAGTGTGGCAGCTGGGAAAAAGTTCTTTGAACATCAAGTCAGGCAATTGAATTGATGAATAAAAAATGCTGCAGCTCTCCAAGGCTGAAAGCTCAGGATTGACTTTCCACTCTTTATCCACTCCTTGGCTATGTGCAGCAAAGATATGAAATATTAAAGAGTGGTTTCCATCAGGTAAGCAAGATTTTAAATGGAGGAAGCTTCCTCACTTGAAAAAAAGATGACTATTTTTAGAAACTGTAGAGGTCAGATGTTGATTTCCATAGAATTTTTCAAGTCAGACTAAATAAGTTTATTATCAGGCTGTTTCAGGCCTCTTTTCCCAAGTCAGGCTTTATTAGGAACAGCTTCAGATTTAAGATGCATTCCTTCAATAAGCAAATAAAACAGTGGTTACAGTGACTGCTCTAGGGTATCAAACCCTAGAAATGCCCAGTTACAGCAGCTTGGGGGACATATTTAATGCAGTAAAATGTTTTCCTCCTTGCATTTATTAATAGTTTATGTAAAAAGTCAAAATGCATCACTTATCTCTTACTTTGCAGAACATCACACCCAAGATGTTATACATATACCCACTCACTTCTAGAAAGGTTTGTCATGCAAGTGAGAGTTGTGACTGTACAAGAACAGGGGAACATCTTTAAGTACCTCTAGTGAAACTCAAATACCTGGTTAACACCAGAATGCTAAATCAGAGGGGTACCCAGAGTTATCAGAGCTCCACTTGCTGTAAGTTATGGCATAAAAACTTTCTAACTATTGACAGGTGCACAGGAACCTTCTCAGTTACAGCCACAATCAAGAAATCATACGTAACCAGATTGACTAAATCTGCTGTCAACTTGAGCTTGACAGCTGCTGTTGAAATGTATCTCATGTTAATTATGTCTGCAGACAATAATGGTTTTAGTTTCTTGCTGCAGTTATTGTAGAATTCGCTTTTTAAAAATCTATTTTCTTCTTTTAGCTTCTAGGTTTTTTTTTAAACTTCTCAGGAATGGAGAATTCTCCTGTGGATTTAGTGAAAGTTCACGTGCCAAATTTGCAGCTCACAATTTATAGGAGTGATGTCAGAGGTAAAGGTGGAGTACTGGCATATCCATATACCCATATATTCTCTTATAAATAAATAAAGGAAAACTCCATCTGCTTCAATATTATGAAGTTCTTGGGCATCTGAGGTTTTGTTCTCATTTTCTTGAAAGACACTTACATGCCTTTATCTCTTAGTAACAAGCAAGTAAAGGTTATCTTGCTTATTTGGGACCCAGTTCAAACAAAGATGTTGCATAAAATGGCTCATATTGAGTTCACACAAGTCCTTTTCTCAAGTCCTATGTAACTTGATTGGAATGGAAATGATTTGCTTTAGCAGTCAATCTGCCAACTTAACAGTTTTTCTGTGGAAAATAACTTTGAGTAAAAATATCTGCATGTTGTAGCAAAGATTGGTAGGTGGTTTTTTATATCCAGAACAGAAAATTTTGTGATCACTTTATAATACTGAGAGCTTACTTCACATGCAGCTGTCATAACTCTGAAAAAGCATTTTCATTTTGTAATATTTTTAAAATTCTACCCACCACATAAAAAACATTTGCTGAAAATTTTTACTTGGCAAATATACCAATTTTGAGAGGGGAAAAATGTCCAGCATTATAATGGAGTTTGCTCTAGAGCTAATTTATTTTTTCTGTTAATTAAATCAATGTTTCTGAGCTAGAACATCGATGATCCTGTTGCTCCTGGTCAATGTTAAACCCTGTTCAATTTGTGATGGGCATCAAACGTGCTCCAGGAGTCTCATATCACCAGGATGGGGAGAACACTTCAGGAAAAGTAGAGCCTCACATGCCCAGATACAGGGGAGAGATTATTTGGCTTAAGGATGATGGCTGGATGGATGATGGATGATGGATGGATGGATGGATGGATGGATGGATGGATGGATGACATTCCAGTTTGCCATGAGTTCTGCTTTGCTGTGTTCCAGTAGATTGGTATCATCCCATGAATCATCCACAGGTTCCCAGTGAAATGCACTTGCAGTAACCTTGTGCCATCTTTAAAGACTCTGAAAATCAGAAAAGCTCAGCAGTATCACCAGTTATTCAGTCTCTTCTTTTTCTTCCACACGTTTTATGTGTGGTTTTGAGCCAGAACCATGCCAAGGACCTGAGCTGGTTTTCATTGCCAAGGCTGCATGAAAACCATAAGCTTTGAGACCTAAGTTCTTCCCAGTCCCAGGGGATTTTTAAGGAATTTTTGGAAGTGGAGGCTGTTTATGATTTCACAAAGACACTGTATTTTCTGTCTGTTCATTTCTGTGTTAGTGAAATAGCCCTTCTTATCAATAATGCAGATTATGGACACAGTTCATCTTCTGGAAAAGAAGAAATTTTTTTTTTCTTTCCTCTACATTTTTACCATCAGGAGAACGGATAAAAATGATCTGGTTTGCTTGAGTACTGAATTTCTCCTCTTTGTTCCAGAGCTGTATCTTCTCTAATGTCCTTACTAATCTTCAGGTTCTGAGAATGTGGAGTAACCTCAGGAATACTGATTTTCTTTGAAACAGAACTGAAGGGTGTATCTGCTGGAAAAGCTGTGTCTTGTGAGCTGTTGGATCTGTACTGAGAGTCAGTCTAGATCATGTGTGGTCTTTTATCCTGGCCCGAGGAGGGGTTTTGCAGAGGTGCCACTGACAGCTTGCACACACCTGCTTGGAGTAAACTGCTTGGAGTTGCCAGAAAGGATCAAGACAGAACTGGGAATAGCCACACCTGTAAATGGTTCCCTTTGTCTTGAGGGCTTGGCTGATGGGGGAAGCTTTTTGTGTGTGAGGATAAAAGAATCTCTGAGCTTGGTTTTGCACAAGTCTGAATCTGCTGCAATCTGGAGTGCACCAGAGGCTTCAATAACAGAAAGGCTCTCTGTGCACACCTTTCTAGTCGTGTTTGGTTTGTGAAATGAGAGACACCCCAGCAGGGGTATCCAACTGACTGCTGAAAAACACCTCTTGCAGTTTCAGGCAAATTTTCTGCATTGATGCTATCAGCCTCTTCCTTAAGAAAGCAGCTTTCTTCTGTCTCTGCCCCACTCTGACATTTACACAATGTCCCCTTGCCACCCTATTAACCTGCATCAGCTACAAGCCTTGGCCCTGTGGGAGAGGAAAGCAGCTGTAAATAAACCCTGAGCATGTTCCTACTTCAGGCTCTGCACTCCTGGTGATATTTCAGGTCTGTGCTTCCTCTTCAGTGTGACAGGTAGGATCAGTCCCAGGCAGTCTTTCCCTACTCAGAGCTCCTCACTTCCCAGCTGTATGGAGAGGGATCTGATTTCAGGAGGTTTGTTCCCCTGCTGCTAAATGCAGCACACAGAGGTTGCTGCTGTGCTGTCAGTGCTGTCAGGGCATCGTGGCTTGCCTTGCTCTGATCTCTGACAGGACACAGGTCAGTGCAGCAGTCAGGGCTTCACCTCCTCCAGGGAAGGGGCTGAGGCATCCCTGAGGAACACGAGTCCAGCCTATTGACTGCTACAGCTTCCAGGCTCTCCTGAAGGAAAAGGAGTTGTGGGAGTGGGCTGCAGAGCAGCTGTTCCACAGGGTGTGAGCTGAACCCTTTTCCTTTGCTGGCCGTTGTCAGCACATAACAAAGGCTGATCCATCCATCTCTCTCTGATTAAATCAGCTCATAAGAAATGACTGGCTGAAATCAGCATAAAAAACGTGCTGGTAAGAAGAAAGAAAGTATTTGATTTTTCTTTTAACTGTAGCTCTTTCTCCTTGGAAACCACTCATCTGCATGACATGAGGTCAGTTCAGCTCCTGAACTACCCTTGGTTTCAGTTTCATATCTTGCCCTGTGTGTTTGTTATCTTAGCAAAATTACTGATTTACTGAAAGGTACATGACAATTCTGGTTAGAATTTGCCATACAGAGAACAAATTATTAATCTCTCATCTTGGTTAAAGTAAATCTCAACATCTACATAATGTCCCCTTGCCCAGAATACACTGCCACATCCCAGGTTGTAAACATGTCATTTCTCTCCTCCTTTCTTTGCCACTCTTCACGTTGGCTTTGTATAGACACAGAGAAATCAGCAAGTTTAGGAAGTAAACTGGTGTAATTAATTGTAATCTGTTTAACTGACAGAAGACCTAAAAGACATCCAGTTGCTGTTGGTGATGTTTCACTCAAATACAAGAGCAATATGCCTTTATTTAGGTTTGCTATTGCATTCTGAATAATAACCACTCCTTTAAATTCTAAATATCCTTGAAAATTCTTTCTCCTTTTATGTAGCGGTAGGCAAAAGAAAATTTCCAACAACCTGGGAAATGAGCTCTTTTTAAAGTTCTGTAACATGACTAAGCATTCCCTTGACATTTAGTCATGTGTATTTCTTTTTTGCTGCCTTTTAATATCTAAAGTCCTGCCTTAGAAGCATAAAGCTTACATGTTAGACATGTTTCAAGACCTTATATCACTATCAAAGGTATATTTTAATTCTAATTGTAGTATTATCTGAGATACTGATTTGTAAAGATCAGTAGAAATACATTTATTTCAGATTCCTTGGGATATTACAGTAAATTCTTTCCAAAGCTAATATAGAACTGGAGCTTTTTGAAACTATGGTAGAATCAGCAGTGATTGCTGTACAGAGCTGAAAATGGTAGGAATGGCATATGCTGTTTTTAATTTCCACTTGAATCTGTCATACTAACCCCAAAGTAAACAAATTGAGCAACTAGTGCACACAGAAATGCTATTGTTGGTTTTACTTGCAATATGTCCCCCTGCCCAAGGTTCTCCATGTAAATGTTTTCCTTCAGTAGATCTTATCTGGCCTCCTGATGCCTTGTGAATCAATGGTTTGTTGCAAACACGATTTTCAGTTTGCTTCTAACTGTGTTGTCTTAACTGTGACGTCTGTTGGGTTTTATGATGTCACTGGAGGCATAAATATTTATTTACTACAACCCTTATTTTTGCTTAATCTTACATGGCTTAGCTGCTTGCCCACAATTATTCCAAAACTGTGTATAACTGTGTTCAGTCTTTCTCCAAAATGAACCATGAAAAAAAAAGAAGATTAATGTCATCAATGCCTATAATTTATTCCTTGAGTAGTAATAAGTACATGGAGTACTTTCCAGCCACGTGTGTTCATTGTTTCAGCTGATGTGATTTATATAGTGAAATATGAGTCTGGCTCATGTAATTGAATGCTGTGTCTTGGGCTGCAGGACAGTAAATGAGATTAAGCTGTATTATGTCTCTGAAGGCAGAATATCCAGTTGGTATCATGGGTGGGTTGTAGCATTTCACTTCAGAAAAGAAGTTGCTTCAAAAGTAAACACTTTCTGACTAAGCAAGAAGTAAGCTAATGTACGTTGGCAGGTTTTGTTATCATCAAATCTAATTAAATTATGATTCATATAATTGAGAGCTTATATTTGCATTGGTGTCTGTTTTCCAAAGGACTGTTTTGAACATGCTTTCACGTCTGTTTTAAGGAATTAGAGTTAAATAAAACTCTTCCTTCAGAAGTAAAAACAGTTGTATTTTTACACATATGTAGGTTTTATATTCTGTTTCGATTTCCAGTTTGAAAACATTTTTAAACATAAAGTATTGTCTTTGGGGAAGATCTATAGCATGTAGGGTAGAAACAATTTCTATGTTATATGAAATAGTAAGTAGAATTTATGGGGTTATTAAGCCCTTGGTTTGGCAAAGGGCTGTGTAGTTGCATCATCCTGTACTCATTATCTTTTTCTGGCTCCTGACCTTGCTCTAAGAAATACCACACATTTAGTTATCCTTTCACTCTTAACTGGTAATTTGATTTTCTTATTAGATTATTAAAAGGAAAAAGGCTTGAAGTTTTATACTAAAAATGAATATTCTGCACTCTTATTGCAGCCCCAGCATATGATCCTTCAGATGATCAATACAGACACTCCAGTGTTTGCTCAGTGTTCAGTGCCAGCTCTTTATCACAAAGGGCTGCTATTGGATTCATACCCATAGTATTGCACACTTAGGATATTTTTTATTACTGTTTCTCCCATTTTAATATATTCTAAACACTCCTTTTGAGAAGTGCTCAGCCTTTTGTCAGAAGAAATGCTTTGACTCTGCCCTGCTGCTGCCTGATACTGCGCAGAGCAGGCAGTGGCAGAGAGTTTGTTGTTTTTGACAGCACCACTAAAAGCATGAAATGTTTCTGTAGGATTGGCAGAGCCTTGGAATAAGGGCTCAGGAAATGACTGGATTGGGTGTGGAAGAGAGACACTGTCCAGATTTAACACAAGGACTACCAAAATACTTGAACCAGAGGACAGGAAATGGTATCATAGGATGGCCCAAAGTGCTGTACAGAACCCCACTGTTTGTACAGAGTGGGATTGTTGTGCAGCTTAAACTGCCCACAACTCACAGCCTTGCCATGGAAAGGTGACACTGACAGCCCCAGTGAGTAATAAAATGCTATTTATTATTGCATTAAAGCCCAGACTTTACTTCCGTTGTAACAGTAAGGTCTTTAAATGCTCTGGCATTTTTGCTGAAAATGGGAGGTGCCATAACAAAGTTTCAGATATAATTTGGTGAAAATTATGCCATTTTCTGGTATTTTTCCTCCCTAGAGTGTTTGCAAATCCATTTAATTTTTACCCTGTCCATTGTGTAGGATGTCTCTCAATCTCTGCAGGCTGGCTGTAACTCATGCTGCTCTCATTTATAATGGATAGGAATTTGTGCATAACTGTGTTAACAAAATCATGATTCTACGAAAACTGTCTCCATTTCAGGAACCTTAAGGGTAGCACAGAACTAAAATTCTCCTTTTGGCTTGTTGGTTTTTCCATGTGACCCAGCTGTGGAGAGTTTTCTCCTACCAGTCAAGACTATATTTAGCTCTAGTGTGTATTCTCAGCTCCAGCCCAACTTTTCAACCACTCCACCTAAATTTTATCACTAACCTAGAAGCATCTGAATAAATTCTGCTGTTTTCTGCTGAGGAATGTAGATCCTTTAATCACAAAATGAACTTTTACTGTGGTTTTTAATACAGAAGGAAGAATGCTGACATTAAAAACTTTACTTTCTGCTGTGTTCCTTCTTTCCCCCATAAGTTCTGAGTTAAAAGTCATATTCCCATACCTCCTATGCAAATGCTTCAGGAAAGTACTAAATTAGAATGACTCCTTCTTGCTCTGTTAACCTTGGAAAACTCAAGGGACATATCAGATCATCCATGTATGGTCAGGCTTTTGGCACAGTGAGAAACCCACATAGTGAGTAAATCCAGAGGAGGCTTCCTCACAGCATCCTGGTGAATTCCCACTGAGGTTCTCAGTGTGCCCTGGCTGAGTATCTTGGTAGTAACAGGCACCTCCATGAAGTTTTTTGCCCTTGCTGAGACATGTTGCTGTTCTTCCTCCTTGCTGTGCTTTTAAAGGCATTTAAAATGTTGCTAAAGAAGGTAGAATGTGACACTGACAACTTTCTTATTTTAATTGCTTTTAGATTAATATGTATTTAATGCAATAAAATTGGATTGGGCATAGGGGCCCATTCAAATTAGAATAATAATACAAAATTCATGCCAGCGTGGCGCTATGGGCGATTAGGAGAGAATTTCCCACACACTGAACTTTGTCTCATAGACTTTTCCCTGATTGTGCCTATAAAAGCTGCTTTCAGACCTGCAGTGTTAGTGCAAACAGAATCTTACTATGAATTGTGTTTATTTATACACACACACACACAAGTTCTGTAGGGTGAACTATGGGGTTCCCTGTTGCAAAATTCTCCTTAACAGCTTTTTTTCTGTTTGCAGCTGAATAAGGTTTGTGTATTTTGGGAATTGTTGCTATAAATATGATTCTGTGATTGGAATGTGGCTTTAAAAATCTTTCTGAGAAATATATTTTGGTTAACATGATTGGTGCTTCTGTCAGGGTGGGAAAATAGAATACTGGGCACTTCACTGATTTACTGCCTTGGTGGTGTTTTCTGGTCAGTTCTTAGTGTAAGCTGAGGCCTCAACCTTGAACATATTCAACTCTTGGAGATTTCAGAGCTGAATCCTGGACCTATAGGCTTTAGCTTGTCCAATTCCACTTAAAATGAGTAGCAGGAGTAAGATAAAGACTTTGTTAAATAAAACCTATGGGCATAAATTATGTGTATATCTGGAATTAATTTGAAGGGTAAGGATTTGTTCCCCTCCTTGTTGCTAAGTATAATAATCAGACAGTAAATATTGATACTGAAATTAGTCCTACAGATCTTGGAGGTATATGAAGAATAAATTTTAGAAACAGACATTAAGAGCTGATCTTTTGTTCTCACAGGCAGCAGTTCAGTGTAGTCCATGCTCTCTCTGTGGGGGTGGGGACCGAGTGGGGTTGTGCTAAACCCTCACTTTTCTGCAGGCTCAGCCTGGAGGAGCTTCAAAGGGCAAACTAAACACAACGGATGTTATTAGAAATAGTTCTTTGGCAATTTGCTCTTCTCAGCGTTTAAGCTGCCACAGTGTGCCCTTGAAGTGATATTCCCTTTCCATATTGATCCTCTGGTCAGAGTGGTTTGTGTTTGTTCAATTGTTCAATACTCGGCCCCTTGTGGGAAGTTTGTTATCGGAAGTTTTACAGAATAAATATTTCATAACCGGTACATGAGCACCAAAATTTTGTATCGTCCTTCTCTTCAGTCTTACAGTCCATTCTTTTTTCCTCTTTCAGGAAATGGGTTTGTGAATTCCCGAGCTTCACCAAGTCTACTTGGTACCAGTGGTGGTGGGAATGGCCTAGGCAAAGTCATGCCTACAAAGTCCCCACCTCCACCAGGAGGAGGAAACCTTGGCATGAACAACCGCAAACCCGACCTCCGTGTCGTCATCCCACCCTCCAGCAAGGGCATGATGCCACCACTGGTGAGTTAAAACATTTAAAGTTCTGGTCTGGCTTTGTGGGAAAGGGCTGTTCTGCCCACATGCACATGGAGAAACTGTCTCACCTGCTTACCATAGGATACAGGAATAGAGGGGTGTTTGCATTCTGAAATGTCACTGATGAAAATCAAAAGTACAAATTGTGACCTGGGGAGAAGTTCAGTTTGTAAGGAATTTTTACAGCTGTAAAACAGCAGTCTGACCTGAATGTGGTAAGAGCACAATTACAGAGACAGGGCCGGGGACTTTGGTGTTTTGATCTGACATCCCTCTGACTTGGTACTGAGAACTCCGGTGGTTTGGAGGATGTGGGTTTTAAAAAGGGTTATCCATTATTCTGTGGAGGAATGGCTGATCTTATTGGTGATGTGAGCTCTATTAATGTGCCCTAAAGCACACTTTGTACCTGTTTTTCCTGGGTCGTAATGGCTGTGGGATGTGAAGTGCAGCTTCTGTGGTGAGGAAGGGCTGAGAGCAGCACTGCTCTGATGTGGCACCATGGAACGTGACCTTGGCTGTCCTCGGGGCCCTCGTGTCTTCAGCAGGGCCATCAAAGGGCACTGAGGAGCTCTGCAGTGCTGCTCTGCACTTTGGCATCTGGGCACCAGTGTTTGTCCAGCCAGGCTGGGAATAGCACACGGGTTTCGTGTCAGCCATGAGGCAACCACGGCCTCGAGCCCAGAACAGGTCTTGCAGGAAGTGTTACTCTGTTTTTCCTTTAATTTACTTGGCCAAATCCTTTGGTCTTAGTCTTTTGCTGCCATGTAGAAATTTTCTATGTCTCTGTGGATGTTTTCTGTGTATGGAGGAATGGGCCATAACCAGGAGGAGCAGGATATAAACAACACAAGTACTCTCTGTATAATTCCTATTTGTCTTTAAGCTACAACAAGTGCTTACATTTGTTACTGGTACTCATGATGAATAATGCCAAATTAATCCAAGTAACAAAAGCTATAATTAGCCTCAGAGTAATGATTCTTGAAAAAAAAAGGTTTTTCTAGGAATACTGAAGTGTAGGAGAGATAGGAAGTAAACTGGCTGATCATTACAGTGACAATTACACTTTTAATAAGAAATAGAAGCAGTAATGCAGTTCTGATGTTAGTGATGCACAGCACCTATTTAATGTTGTGTTGTGGCAAACAACATCATATTCAGCTTTGGGTTTGTCTGTGTTTTGAGGGAATTAGGAGATTTCAGAGTAGATGCTGGCATGGAATGATGGTTGTATGTGAAAAGTATTTTGTTGCTGAGCTGGTGTATTGGATCAGTGCAGCCAGAGACTGCTGTGCTGCACATCCACGTGTGCAGCCGTGTCCTTGGGGTCACCAAGCTCTTGCTGCACCAATTTCCCCAAAGCCATTGTTCTCTCAGTGCAGCAGGTTTTATGTGGCACGAATTTCATGAAGTATTACATTTCTAGCAGTATTATCTTCAGAATTAGGTGGCAAATCCACATTATTAATTAAAATGAATCAAAATCCTGAAGCACAAACGTGACTTTTTCTTTCATTTGAAAGCAATGCTATTTTTAGTAACTGTGTTATCCCTCTTGTTTGCTGAGTACAGTCGGAGGAGGATGAATTGGAGTTGGTGAGTTTGGGCTGCTGTTTGCTGAGAGACAGCAAGATGCTGGAAATGTCTTTCACTACAGCTTTTTAACTGTAGTTTCATTACATATTTTAAATAATTCCAGTGTTCCCTTGGTAGCAGACAAAAATACATTTGTTTTATCAAACTAAAAACCCGACCAATTCAAGTTGAAAGCACGTTCAAAGTCAGCGCTTGCCATTTGTAAACTTGTAATTTTTCTTCCTGAAAATGTTTCTGTTTTTCTTGGAGGGAACATTGGAAAAGAGCCTTACAAAGTAACTGTCCATGTGTATAGGATGTGTATTGCCTTCTGTATGAAATACAAATAATCACTTCCCATCCCCTAAATTACTGGAATATTTTTAGGAAGTGGCTTCACTTGTGAAGTTCTTCACATTGTAACACCAGCCCTGTGTTACTTCTCTTCCTTTCAAGGAGATGACATCATTGCTGGTGAGGTCACCTTTTTGGAGGTTAGAATTATTTCATCCTGCGTGAGATTATCAAACCACAGGGGTGTTCCCTGTTTACCAAAAGGAACAGAGAATTGCAAATGAACAATTCTACCTTTTTTTCCAGTGGAAAGATATTCTGCTTTTAAAAGGAAACTCTTGGGATTTGTGTGTTTTCTATTTTTTTTTCCCCAAAGGTTTTAACATTTGGCATTCTGTCTGGAAAATTAACGTAAGGCTAAAATAATTCATAACTTATTTTTAGAGCAAATTTCAAATTGTTTGGCTGCTGTGCCACAAACCAGGCAGAAGATGCTGTGTCAGAATCACAGAGAAATAAATCTACCTATTGCAAACCTTGACTTGTTGTTGAACATGGACCTGTTGCTAATATGAGGCTCTAATTGCATGAAAGCATGGAAAATTTAGTGATTTAGATAAATTTCTTGATGAATGCATGCTGCTGGTTGATCTTTACCTTGAACATGAGAAATAGATTTAAAAAGTAAGGAAAAAATGGGTTTTGAAATTCAAACTGAAGTTTTTAGCATTATTGGGATGTCTTGCTCATCGAGCAACTGAAGAGCTCTCCCACTTTCCTCTGGCCTTCAGAGAGGAGTGTCTGGTTTTCAGTGCAAGAAGGAAATCTCAGTGTAAGAACACTTAATCAGATGTCATTGGGATTGGGATTGGAATTGGGATTGGAATGAAGGCCCTTGGCCTGGGGTATTCCCCCTGGCCGGGGCGGACGGAGCCGCGCGGATCCCGTGTGCGGCGTGGGCCACCTAGTGATGGAACTGGGACCAGCTCTGACAGGAGCACTCACAAAGGAACGGTGCAGGGTCTGCCCCAGTCGTGGCAAAGAAACACAGGCTACACCTGCAGGGTCTGGTGCTAATTCCTGTGCTGGGAAGCAGCTCCAGATCCCAGCTGTGAACACTCCTCTGTGTGGTTGGAGCTGAGCACTGAATGTGAAAAGCGGCTACCGACGGTAGCAGAGCATGAAATGAAGATACTGAATTCTTCCTGCTACATTGGCACCAGTTAAAAAGATTTTGTAAAAATCCTGAAATTTGTCATGCAAGGGCAAATATTGGGCTCATCTAAGTATTGCTTAGTGTCTTTGTGTGGCTAAGTGTTCCAAGGATTATATTCAGAAAGAATTCACCTCAGAAAACCACCTTTATTAGCCACTCAAAAAAAAAAAATCCCATAAGGAAATCCTTTGGTCTGGATTGTTTCCCAGTATATTCCTCTTTACTTTTCCATTATGTAGTAATCCCAACTTTATAGGCAGCCATCCAAGAAAGCTTTGGAGAAAGGTCAATTCCTGACAGACACAAAAATCTGCTCTAATAACATCTCTTTATGCCAGATAAACTTGGTCTAGGGGAGATTTTCAGAAGTACGTAAGTGATTTAAAGGGATCAATTACAGAAAATCAGAGGGACTTTCTCTGGGAGCTTTGAAACCTGGGAGCTCTGAAGCAGAGTGGGCACATCTGCCAGTGTGTGTGTTTGGCAACAAATGCCAAAGAGCCCCCACATCCTTGGGAGGCTCAAAGGTGGGAATTCAAGAGCAGCCAGACACAAGAGAGATCAGAAGCTGGCAGCCAGTGACAGCTGTGGCTAATTTTAATGTGGGAACTGTGATATATATTTCTTTCTTTAAATGGGAAAGATACAAGATTGATAACCCTCAATTCATCTTCATAAATTTAAGCTTAAAATTGAATACAGCCCCATTTCTGTACCTGCTCATTCTGATATTTTTAAGGGAATGATGCATTTTTAATGCTGCTCGTTCTCTCAAGATTAGAGTGGAAAAAAAAAATTAAGTGCTGCAGATCCTGAAATACCTGTGTCTGAAATAAGGGAAAGGAGTAGTAACTTCAGTCTTGTAAAGTTATGAAATGGATCCCTACCAAAGAGATGAGAAACTACTCCTTTTGTAGCAAATGTTTTTTCAGAGATAGAGAGAAGTTTGCTTTAAGAAAACATATTTCCAGCAGATTGAAACCCAGCTCCTTGTAGAAATACAGGGTTTCTAAGAATTCTGCAGATACAAGTAAATATCTGTTCTTGAAAAATAAAACCCTAGCATTTTCTGTTCTTGACAGTATTTGTCATGGCTGAATGGTGTTGAACCTCATATTTTTCAGGAAGATTTGCAGTTGCCACCATGGACAGCAGAACGTTCTGTGGCAGCAGCTTTGCTGTCTGGTGCTCTTCACCACAGTTTTTAATTAATTTTCTAACCAGCAAATTTGGTTACAGCTTATTTTGAGTGATATGTTTGATGCAGATGTTCATTCCAGTGTACAGGAAAGAAAGACTGTTATTAAAAAGCCAAATGGTGCCCACAGTTGAATTATCTGAGACAATCTAGTTTAGCTATTTTCTCTGTCAGAAAATCACCGTTGCTCTTTGTGAACTCCAGTGTCATTTGCTTGGAAACATATCTGCATTATAACAAGTATTCTCTCAGTTTCTCAGGAACCATGGGAACAGCAAGATTATTTTATCACTGAAGTCTTATCAACACAAATTTAGAAGATCTCTGTGTTCCTTTCGGGACAGGTGTAGTCAGCTCAGTGTCAAAACTGGCAGCTGAAATTTGGAAAATTGGATAAACAACTGTGAAGTGGGAGAATCTCTTCTAGTGGAACTGCACCTCACCATCTGCACTAAAACCTCTTTAAAAATAAGACTCAAAACTCTTAAATCACTTAAGAACTTCTGAGAATTGTTGTGTGTATCCCTAAGAAATTGCTTTTATTTTTGTGTGTCCTACAACGCTAACACTGTTGTTGAAATCTGCATGCTTGGGAAGTGGCCCAGTGAGTCTTCAATTAATTTTTCATTTCAGTTTGCCAAGATCATTTTGGTTGTCTTGAAATAGTTTAGCTTTTTTAGAAAACCAATCCTGATAAAAAAGATGTGTTCCTAACTCAAAGATACAGCAGAGCAGCACACTGGAATGCAATGCTCTGTTACACTGGCACTGCATTTCCTGTTGTTCTCCCTGGTCTCACAAGGTTTGTTATTTCCCTCCCTTGCAGAACACCCAAAGGATAAGCAGTTCTCAGTCCACGCAGCCCCTGGCCACCCCCGTGGTGTCGGTGACGACTCCGAGCCTGCCCCCGCAGGGACTCGTGTACTCGGCCATGCCCACTGCCTACAACACTGGTAAGCCCTGCTGGGGTCAGGGCTGGGACTGTGCCCATGGCAGTCAGAAGCCCAGGAAATTCACATTTCTGTGACACCTGACTTTGTTTTCCTCTTCAGTTCAAATGAAGGCTCTTACTCATCAAAACTGAGCCTGTAGCAATCCCACCGGGAACTGGAGTGCCTCACGTTTAGGCAATAGCTGATCCTTCAGTATTTCTGCTCTTCAGATACTTTTATTGTCTGCAGGACCTTAAAACTATTTTTTATCTAAACTGGGTGTGATGTAAGG
Organism: Peucedramus taeniatus; assembly: GCA_013400575.1. Taxonomy (NCBI): domain Eukaryota; kingdom Metazoa; phylum Chordata; class Aves; order Passeriformes; family Fringillidae; genus Peucedramus; species Peucedramus taeniatus. The sequence goes on from WBNO01011811.1 coordinate 74,221, forward strand.
TATTTGGTAATGTAAAAGTGATGAGTGGTTTGCTGGTTGGGAAAGTAGTTCATGAAAGTCAAGTAATAAGTGATGGAACATGAGGCAACGGCAGCCCCAGGTTGCACAAGGGACGGTTTAGGTTGGATATTGGGGATAATTTCTTCACCAAAAGGGTTGTCCAGCATCCACCAGGGCTTTGGTGGAATCCCACCCCCCAAAAGGTGGGATTTGATATATTTTATCATCTTAGCTTTGAAAGTCTTCACTGCAGTTTTTAGTTTAGTCAGCCAAGCACGTGTTGTATCTTTTTGTGTTAATGAGCTCATTAGCTGGCAGTGCCCCGAGCCCCTCTCTGTGCCCTGGGCAGTGTCATGGCCAGGAAGGTGCATGGAGAGGGATTGTCACCAATGTCACCCACCAGCCAGGGGCTGTCCTGGGACCCTGCACTCCTCACACCCCTCACAGAATAACCTGTGAGCTGCTGGCTGAAACACCGAAAGCTGAGAGGGGCTGGAATCTCAGGAAGCAGCAAAGGCAATGGGAACTGGTGTTCTACGTAATGGACAAGTGCTGGGGTGTGATTTTAAACTTCAGTCCATTTCCTTTGATAATGCAAATAATTTGTGCAGAGCTTTTAGCCTTTAGTGGTTTTCACACACTTCAGAATCGTTTCTATTAGATTGAACCTTTCAGGGGATTTGCAGGAAGAAATTTGATGTTGAAACCAAATTGTCGCCTGGGGATTCTCAGTGTAGTCACCACTTACAGCACAATTTCAGTTTTGCAATTCAAGGACTAAGATAAAATTTAAATACCTTAATTGTTTTTCTGGATTGATAAGGTTGTTTTTTTCAGGACTGGGAGGGATAGCTTCAGCTCTTGGATCCTTAATTAAAATGCTGGATGATATCAGTTTTCCACAAATACCCTATTTTATATAATCTGTTTGGTATTCTGTAGATTGTTGGAGGAAGGGCCAGAACCAGCTGAGTTACTGGTTCTAAAACAGTCCAGGCATTAAAAAAAATATTAAAACTGCCTGCAATCAGTTAATTAGTAATTGACACTTGAGCAGAGCACACCAAGCATAAATAAATTCCTAGCTTCAGGTAATTTGTTTTGCAGAGGTACAAACTTGCCAGTGCTGCTTGTGGGGGTCACAGCAGTGATGGTTTCTGTGGTGCAGGAGGTGCTCCTGTGTGTACATCTCACATCAGGTCACTCCTGCAGCAGGGGTGTCCTCCTGTCACTGCCAGCAGATATGTGATTATTTAGGGAATTAATGCAGCAGCTAATTGTGTAGTGACATATGTGCTCTTTGGAAAAATACCTCCTCAAAGCCCCGTCACCAGACATGTTCTGTCTGAAGTGTCAGAAGTTAATTGTCCATGGTCATAAAAGCTGTAATTGCAATGGAAAAAAATTACATGGGAACTGAATTCCTATCAGTGTTTCCTTCAGGTCTGCTCTGACAAATCCCATCAGCCCAGCACATCCATCTCCAGGGCGTGCCTGGGCTGCACTGGGCAGGCGTTGGAGGCCTGGCTGCTTTGAAAGCTCAGTGCATGTCTGGGGCACTGCAGGGGCTGCACAGTTGTTATTTTTTCTTTATTTTTAAAATTCAATTTTAGTCTTGCAATAGGGGCTTTTTGGGTCAATCATCTTGGGACAAACCTTTCTGAAGCTGTGCAGAAATACGTGTGAGGGTTTTCAGAGTTTCAATAGAAGTGACAACTGAGAAGAAATTAACCTAAAAGAAAAAGGCAGCCCAAGAAGCTTCACCTGCTGGGAGCAGCTGGGACTCCTGAGGCCTTCAGGAAGGTTCTTGCAGGGATGTGTGTGGGTCTCTGACAGCACAGGGCCCTGCTGGCCCTGGATTCTCCTCCCAAGATGAGCTGTTTTAGGAACATCTAGAATTTATCCATTGCAAACAGGTCAGTGGATGGGAGGGGGTGATTGTTCAAGAAGGCTCATCTCAGGAGAGAGAGAGAGAGATTGTAATAGTGGTGGCATTTTAAGACAATACTATGAAAAAAACCCCAAACTTACCAAACACAAATCAAAGCCAAACCCAGCTTAATGGAAAGTTTGATTCCTCTGCTGGCAGTACAGCCTGAGTTTGCCTGCTCACATTTTGTCCCATTCTCAAGAGACTAAAAATTATTTTAAGGAAGATTTATTAGAAAATAATTAAAAGCAGAGAAGAGTTTGACTTTGTTTTCAAACCTGAAAGAAAATATGAGTGATAATGATCAAGTGCAAACAACTTCAGTTCTGTGAATGAAGTGAGGAGTGAGGGTGCCCTACAGCAGCCAGAGCCACCAGCTGGCTGGGGTTGGAATAGATCAAGTCCTCTGGGCTCCATTTAAGTTGAATTTCTGAAGAATGGTGTTTTTTGCTCCACACAAAGAGTTTTCTTTTGTTCCTGTGATCCAGAGATGACAGTTTAATCAGACACTGAGGATACTGTGGGGAGGGGCAGGATGTGATGTGCTGCAGTAGGACTGCACTGAGGGGACCCTGTGCCTGCTGGGCAGCCAGTGCTGTTCAGGGCTTGGGTTTGGATGGAGGTTGTAAGGACCGGGAGCTCTGTGGCATCGTGAGCCCCCCAAATGGTACCTGTGTCTTGTTTGAGGAGCTGCCACCTCCCACCTGGGACCTGAACCACAGCCCAGGTGTCTGCAGTGAATTCAGGCAAGATCCACCATCCGTGCCTAGTGACTCACATGGATTCTTCTTCCCTTTTTGTTTCATTTTGAAATGTCTTCAAAAATGCCACATCTTACTGTAAGGTGCACACCTCTGTATATACACTGCCTTAATGTGTTGTACCTGTGGGTTTGGAACAAGCTCCCAGACAACAGCATGGAGAATCTGAAAGCAGAATGCAAAAAAAATTTGTAATTTGGGGGCCTCTGTTCTGTTAAGCTCCCTGTGAGCTTGGCAGGATTGCTCCCAGACTTCAGAGTTTTCACATTTGGATTCCTTTGGATCAGCTGCCTTTATTTGTTTTGGGCAGAAAGCCTTTGTATTTGTTTATATATGTATGTTATATATATAAAACCCCCTGTACATTACTTTGTTGTTTGTTTTTCCCTCTTAGATTACTCCTTGACTAGCGCAGACCTGTCTGCCCTGCAGGGGTTTAACTCCCCAGGAATGCTGTCCCTGGGGCAGGTGTCTGCCTGGCAGCAGCACCACCTCGGTCCCGCGGCCCTCAGCTCTCTTGTGTAAGTACCCAGGGCACCAGGGCAGGGCAGCACTGGGGGGCTGGAGCAGCTGCACCAAGGGAATATTCAGCACATTTTAACCTCTTGCACATGCTGGAAAACATTTGTGTGTCGGGTTGTTTGTCCCTTCAGTCACCTCCAGCCTCTAGCCAATGAGCTGTGTCTCTGCAGGCTCAGCTTCTCACCAAGGGGGCACCTGTGTGATGACTGAAATGTTTGGCAATAGAAAATATTTGTTCTGAACGTCTGTAAATGCAGCTCAGACCTTTAGTTAATGCTTTTTTCACCTTTGCTCTTCCCAGTGAACTGCATTTATTTCTGTGCTGAACCCCAAGGCCTCACCATCATGGATGGACACGTGAATTGTCTCTCGGTACTCACTTTCTGCATTTTCTTATTTGCACCTTTTGGCTTTCTTTCCCCAGCACTGGCAGCCAGCTATCTCAGGGTTCAAATCTCTCCATTAACACCAACCAAAACATCAACATCAAATCTGAACCGATCTCCCCTCCCCGGGACCGCGTCACCCCCTCCGGGTTCCCGCCGCAGCAGCCGCANCAGGAGCTGGGGCGCTCCCCGGTCGACAGCCTGAGCAGCTCCAGCAGCTCCTACGACGGCAGCGACCGCGAGGATCCGCGCAGCGACTTCCACTCGCCCGTGGTGCTGGGGCGGCCGCCCAACGCGGAGGATCGGGAGAGCCCCTCGGTAAAACGGATGAGGATGGACACGTGGGTGACATAAACCCGCGGTGTCGCCCTCTCTGCTTTGTGTTCTCAAAATGAACTGTCCTGACATATCTAAATTTATAAATAAGGACATGAATAAGTATATTTATATGTATATACATACGTGCATATATATATCTTCACATGCATATATATGTGCTAGTGTGTGTAGCATACACCAATCATCAGGCACTTACGACAAACTCTTGTATAGCTGCAGATGTCCCTTGGTAAAAGTAACAGAACAATCCCGTAGGTTTGATCTCTAGTCTGGCACTTACCTGGACTCGTGTGTAACCCCAGCCCGGCCCGCGCAGAGCGGTGTCCCCGCAGTGTCTCCTCCTCCTCCACACCCACCCGAGCGAGGGCTCGCCTGTAGTACCGTCCCTGTGTGTAGTCAGCTCTATGGTTACTCGTAGTTAAGAAATAATTGCTTTGTAGCAGCAGAGCAGTAGAAAAGCAGGAAGAAGAAAGCAATACTGTACATAAACTGACCTTTCTATTACCCAACCTGGCATGGGTCTCTATTGCAGAGGGTGCATGGAGAAGGGCTGATGCTATAAGAAATAAAAAAAAAAACAAAAACCCTGTTTTGCACGTGCAAAAAAAAAAAAGTGTATTGGGTCAAAGAAGTGATTTTTTTAATGAGTGAAAGAGAGCATAGAGAACTCGCATGAAATATTCAGAAAATATTAGCCTAGAAAATAGAACATTAACAAAATAAAATTAATATATTAAGTTATAATTGGAATATGTTTGACAAATTTGTTTTTACGTTCATACCTTTGAAAAATATAGAAACGGATTTTAGCTCATGTATATTTTATATTAAAGAAAACAATACCCTAATGAATTGAAGACTATATATAAAGTTATATACAGTACTTTTGAACACATTCTGCTATGAATTATTTATATAAGCCAAAGCTGTATGTTGTAGCTTTTTTGTAGAGTATAGTTTTATCTTATTTTGACTTTCTAGTTTTTGCTTTCAAAGATGAAAAGGAAAAACTTGCAGGCGGAACCTTGGGGGAAAAATAAGCCATGAACACTTATATGTAAATTTAAATTTGAGCCAAACTCTTTGTGTATATAGCATCCTAAATATATTATCACCTTTGGTGTAAGTACCTATGTATTGTACGGTCACCAGATTAAAAAGTATATTTTTGTGGATTGACGCCAACTTGAAACAAGGCGAGGTCCTTATTAAGTAGAGTATTCACTGTTTAATATTTACTATTTTGTTAAATATACTGTACTTTCTTTGGATTTTAATTATTATTAATATTATTATCCAGATTTTTCAGAGGGTGTATAAAGGGGTTGGCCCCCTCACTGGTGGTGAATGTGTGCCGTTCAATTGTAATCTCTGTGCTGTATGGTTAAGCTTCATTATACATTTTATATATATGTATATAAATAGCAAAGTGGCAAAAAAAATTTCGGTGTTAAGTTCATCCTGCATAAATATAAAAAACCTGTTACAACACATTTTAAGGCATCATTTTAAAGCTGCCTCTTCCGAGGAGGAAAAAAAAAACCAGTGGAAAAACTTGACCTAATTTCTCATGATAGGGAAATGACACATATCAGAGGAGCACAAAAGGTTTTGTGAGTTGGCAAGTGGTTTGGGAAAAATTTGCTGCTCCCAAGAAAGAGAGGGAGGAATGCTGAACCCCCTTATGCCGTGAGACTGGGCTGGGAGCAGGTTTGGTGTTGGATGCGGGGCTGTGATCCCACCAGTGCTCCTGGTCACCTCCAGGCTGGCAGTGCTGGTTCTGGGTGGAAGCTGCAGAGCCGTGGGATTGCCCAAACTCTTCAGAGTTAGCCCCGATATTTATTACATTTTTTGCTTGGGCTTTTTTTTTTTTTTTTTTTTTTCAGATTAGAAAAATCCCTTGATGCAGTTTAAGGGAGGGGTGAGAAGGGCGGTGTCCCTGTGGTACCTGTGGCCTCCAGCCCTGTCTCGTTGTCCTGGCAGCGTTCAAACCTGCAGGGGCCTCCAGTGCCCTCCAGCCCTTCCCTTGGAACTGCTTCCCCTTTCCTGGGTTCATCCCGGCTGGCAGGAGGGTGGAGGCAGAAGGGACCTGTTCCCATGGCCGCTGTGTCCCCAGTGACCCAATTCACTTGCTGCTCCCTGGAACCTTTTGCTGCTCTGACCATGATGTGAGTTCCATGATTTATGCACCTGTATGAACTTTGCTGTACATCCGAGTGGGAGTTCTGCATTCACATTTACTGTCTATTTTCTTGTGTGCCTTATCAGATGGCTTTGCTGACTGTATCTCAATAGTCTTTTATTTCTATGCAGGTTTTTAAACAGTACTTAACTACTGTTTTCTTAAAGACAAAGCTACACAAGGGTTAGAGTTTGTATTGAAATTGCACCAATGAATTAAAAAAAAATAAAAAGAATCAGTTCTAAAGAGCTGGGAGAGGGCGTGGCCCTGTGCTGCCCCAGCCCCAGCAGAAACGTCCTTCCACAGCCCTCCGGTCTCGGGGAGCACCTCCTGCCACCGAGGACATGGGAATCCTGGTTTTTAATAACAAGTAACTCACTTTGAAACATACTTTTTTAGAAATTGTAAAAATGTTTTATATAAAAAAAAAGAGATGACATAGCACAGATATTTCAACAGGTTAAAAAAAAAACTTTTTAAAATTATCTCTGCTGACTGAAGTGCAAGTGGATCCAATCCTGGGCTGAACCCAGTCAGGTCTGAATGATTTAAGATTTTTATCTCTGTTGTGACAAATCACCTCCATCCTCGAGCTCTCACGATAGTTTTGAGAACGCCACGTTGTCAGGGACTCGTCAGAGAGAACTGCTTTAGCCTTGCCTTCCCTCTAAGGACACTAATGCATCAGAAACTTGCGAGTTACTGTGCGCACAAGAAATACATAGTAAATAAGGAACAAAACAACTCCTAACAATTGATCCTGGGCAGAAGTTAAATCCGAATGTGAAAGAAAGACTTAACCAATGTAAACATTTAAATCTTAGTAGAACCTTTCTTCACTTTGCTGTGCAAGAGAACACTGCTTTGCTATATTTAAAATGGCTTTTTTAAAAGAGATTTATGTATTTGGTAAATGTTTGTAGTCAACAGTTCACAAGAAGCTGTTCACGGTTTAATGCTGATAAGCCGTTTGGCGGCACAAGCTGGACTTTGTTGCCATCCTTGAGACGAATCTTTTAAGAAAAAAAATAAGTTAATCTCAATTTTTTTCCCTGAATGTGTTGTTTTTTCTTCAATATACAATAAATATTCTAGTGAACTTTTTATCAAATGGTTAAGAAAATGCTAGAGGTTGTTGTAAAATATTTGTATCCTGCATTCACTAAAGTAAAGATACTGGCTTTTACTGTGTACTCCGGCCTCTCTCGTGTTTGCAGAGCACTGGTCCCGTCCGGCGCGTCCTTCCCCCTCCAGGTGTCAGTCCAGCTGCGAGGGGATGGTTTTTAACTGCAGCCATGAGGATTTCCAACAGCAGGGATGCACACGCTTGTTACTGCACTCCAGGACTGATGCCTGCTAAGAACCTTTCTATAAAACATGGAGAAACTGGCAGATGAACCAGGGTCCATGCAGACTGGAGAGCCCAAGGGCAGTCCTGCCTCTCCAGCCCTGGTTCCTCCTGGTGCTCCTGCTTACTGCAGAGGCTGAGGTGAGGCTGCAAGGGGCCCCTCTTTCTAAGGCACTTCGTAGCAAATAAAGCACAAGCTCTGCCTCTTGTGCTTTTATTTCATGTGGCTTTATTTAAAAATGTAAGAACCTGGTCCCGCCCCCCTCCCCAGAACAAAGAGATACAGCTCTTCACAGAAGAAAAATACAAGTTTTTGTTCATTATAAGATACTTTGGAGTGGTCCTTTACAAAATTAGGTTCCCACTTTTGAGAGCTGCAGGGAACACAGGTTCTCATTGTAGCAGCACATGGTTCTGTTTGTGTGGTGTGGGGTCCTCACCTTGCTGGAGAAGCTTCAGTCCTCCCTGTCCAGGCAGACACTGCCAGGCAGAGGCAGTCCTCCAGGCCAGGCTGAGGCCACACCCGCACAGCAGGTGCTTGTACCACAGCCCCTCTCCAGCCCCAGCTGGCCTCAGGCTGCCAGGGGAAGCTGGAAAAGCCCTGTGGTCCACCTGAGAAGCTGCAAATGGGGCTGGGCCGAGGTGGGGATGATGAACAGCGGCTTCTTGCCCACCAGCCCTGCCCTCACCCTCAGCACCAACAGTACCTGCCCACACATTTAGTGGTTGGTTCCAGGAAAGCCTTTACCTCTGCCCAAAGGCCCAGAATTTGCTGAATCAAATTTCTGAAGCAAGTTCTTCTCTTTAGCAAAGCTCCCATGGCCTCCCTTGCTGCTCCCTTGCAGCAGGTAGTGTTTGCTGAGTGGCCCTGAAGAGCATAGCCCTGGGCTGACCGACACCTCCACTGCCCTGTGAAGCTCTTCAGTGCACGTGGTCGGTTCACAGAAACTTGTCATGATCAGCAGCTTCACAGTCCTCTCCCAGAAAGGCTCCACCCTTCTTTCTTCTTGGACTTCTGTCCTGGACCTTGCAACCTGCACCCAGCTCAGCACTTCAATCCCGCTCAGACTGCACACAAAGAAGTAATTCCATGACTCAGCCTGGTTGTCTGAGAAGCACCACTATAGATTATTATTAGTGTTTTTAGTAAATAATACTGACTAGACGTCCTGCCAGCAAACGAGCCCTTGAGAAGTGCCTGTGACTCCTCTCTCATGCTCTCCCGTCCTCATCCAACACCCCCTGCCCACCTGGGGCCATGCAGGGCTGAGCAGTACCCTGGGACAGCACAGATCCTGCACAGATCTCTGAAGGATTTCACTGAGGGGAAGAGGTCTGGGCTCACCCTTACCAGGGGTGGGCCTGATGCATCCTTATTGAACACAGCTCAAAGGCTTGCACAGGGGGGTGACAAGGTGGGGTGCTGGCAGTGTCATCGTGCCCTGGCACACCCAGCTTAGAGCCCCAGAAGGCATCATTAGGGTCAAGCAGGCCAAAACCACCATGGTCTGCAAGAGACAAAAATGACACTTCTGAGAAGTGTCTCCCGCTTCTGTTCCAGCAAAAAGTGTTTCCTTAAATGCAAACAACCCCCAGCTTTCCAACCACATTAATACTGCACTCTCTAGCTCAGCAACAAAGAATTTGCTTCTAGACGCAGCATTAAGAAATACCTGAAGCAACCATAATGAGTAAATTGCTACAAAATACTTTCCCTCAACAGTTCCCAACTCTGAAGCCACCTGGGTGATGATCTCTGTAAGCAACAAAGCATCCTTGTTTTTCCATCAAAATCACATCACCTCATTTTCAGTCAAATTCAGGATTACATCATCAGCTACTTATAAAAATAAAAATAATCTGTATTGTTGTATCCCCTCGGGTGCACTTGAGTCAGTCACGAACATATGGGCATCACTGCTGGAGAGGCTGGAGTGGGCTGCCCTTTCCCCTTAGGATTTTTTTCCTACGACTGAGCCTTGTGGTAATTATCCTTCCTATCCAGCTGTTGAATCGTTTGAGTTTGTCATGTTAGAGGTGTGGGCCACCAGGCCTTGTGTTTTAAAATAGATGATATAAAACACTGGCAGGACGATTCCTATCAGGAGCATGATGAACACGGCGTTCCACCACTGGATCCCGCAGTCCGCACCGTTACCAGTGTCCTGCTTCCCTGCCTCGGGCAGGGGCCTCTCCAGCCCCTCCCTGCCGTACTCGGCGTTCAGCTGCCCCTCCACCTGCACGGCGTCCTGGATGCTCTGGTCGATGCCCCTGAAGTACTCACTGAGACGCCGGCCGCCAGCGGAGCTGCCCGCGCCGGGCTCGGNCCGTGAGCAGCCCGTGCGGCCGCACCGGGATCTTGATGGACTTCAGCGCATACAGGTCCTGCTCCCGGATGAAGTTGTTGACGCGTTTGATATCTGCAACCTATGGAATCCAGAAAGGACACAAACAGTGAGGGCAGGACAAGCCAGGAGTGGGGCAGGAAGCAGCTGCAAAAGCAGTGTGCAAGGAGCCGTCAGGGAATAAAAGCAGGCCCTGGATGCAAACGGTTTGATGTTCTGAGAGATTCCCCAGCAGTTCCAGGGGTGCTCCAGGTCCTGTAGGATAGAGGCAGTCCCCTGTAAAACCAGTTTACAACCTCCACCTCTTGTACCTGCTGTATTTTGCTCCATACTGCTTCTCCTTCCCTTTGCTTTCTTTGCCCTTCTCTCAGTTAAGGCAAGAAGAATCTTTTTTAACTAACAGCTCCTTTTAAAAACTATTTTCATACCTTACGCACAAGTGCTTAAAGTGAGAGCACAACACCAGTGTGAGCATCTCCTGCTCAGGAAATGATTTTAGAGTGATCAGAGCTCCATTTTGGGAGCACACCAGTTCTGAAAACAAGGGAGAGCAGGTGAGCATCTCCCACACAAGCATGAGTATCCTTTGCTCAAGCAGCACCTCTCTTCTGCAGGACAGCAGCTCATCCAGCCCATTGCTCCTGAGCATGTCCTGCTGAAGGACAATCACCTCTGTGCTCCTGTCACCACCATTGGTGGTTCCCGTGTAGGGCTCCTGTCTGTGAGCTGTGTCCCCACCCAGCAGCAGGAAGGACAAGGAAGAAGCAGCCACATGTGCAGCATCAGACACAGGGACGGGCAGTGCCAATGCAAAGACAAAGGCAAGGCAGCATCCCTTGTTTAACATCAAATAAGAGAAGATGCTTAATCCAGTGGCCACTCACAGCCACCCAGCAAGCACAGCAACTCCTCAGTTGCACTAAACCCTCTGCCAAAGGAAAGGAACAGGATGTCAGTGTGTGCCAGGAGCTCTCTGCTGCAGCTGAGATGTGAAAGAACCTTGAGGAAAAGGCTGGAGGGCACAAAACAAAACAGCGATAGCCAAAGCAAAGAGAAAGGCAACACAAACAGGTAAAGCACCTCTCATCCATCACAGCAAAGAGACACAGTCCAGGGACTGTGCTTTGCTCTTCAAAAATCACAGCATGACCTGCATTCACTGCATACTCACACGCTTGAGGCTGCCAAGGAAACTGGGGAGTTAAAACAAAAAAACCACTTCACTTCCTAAGCACTCTGCTCAGAGGTAGAGAGGAGATGGAGGCCTGAATCTCATGTTTATTCTGCAAAGCTTGAGAACTCTGAAAATGGCACATTTAATCCAGAACCTCATCTGGGGACCCTGAGGCAAAAGGAATCCTCAGTCGCTGCTTCAGACTCCTCACAGCCAGCCCCAGTGTAAACTCTGGACTTAAACCCTGCAAAATTTCTTAGTTATGAAATAACAATCTCACCCAGAGCCTCCTAACTGAGGTGCTGCTTCAATTTCTGGATTTGTTCCAATGAAAACAAATTACTGGGACAGTAAATATCCCCCGTGGTGTCTGCAATCAAATACTGCAGTGTGGTGCTAAGACTCTAGAAACAGAAAGTGGAGCAGCACTCACACAGAAACAACAAACAAAGCTGATGGGAAGCATGCGAGGGATTGGGCTGCACAAGCATTTAGGCTTATTTTCTGTACTCATTTTTTTGGCTGCAGTGAGCTCCTCTTGTCCCAGCCTAAGAACAATGCCAAAAGCAAGCCAGGACTATAAATGGTCAAGAGTAAAAATGAGAATTTTGAAGTGCTTTGCATCTCTGCCAAGTTATCTGTGGCACACACACAGAGCTATTTGTTGCACTGCCTTACTATCCCCTCCCCAGGCAGATTCTGAAACCAATGTCAAGTTCTCATTGATTTCAAGGAGAAGTTCATCCTGGATTTTTACACACATTTGCCTATATATCTGTGGTTACAGTTCTCACTGCTGTCCTGGTGACCTTTCAGGAGCTGTTTAATTGCGCAAATAAAATAAAACACATGAAAACTGTCATGCCAGTCTTTAAAGAGACAAACCTCCCACAACAAGGATTTCTGTACCTGTTCAGTTTAACTGGAACAAGTCAGAAGGGCCCTTTCTGGAAGGGAAGGAGGCAGCAGGACAGTTTTTGTCCTGTGGGAGGAGAGCACTGACTATATGGTCCCTTTCATCAGCTTGCTTTTCCCCTGGGCAGGCCCAGCAGCCTCCAGAGGGGCTAAAAGGCTCTGGGAGTGGGGCAGCAGAGGAGCAGCCACAGCAGGGACAGAACTGGGCCCTCTGCCTGACAGTGCAGAGGCACAGCAGGACTCTTCACACCATAAACCAAAGAACTGTCCAGAATCTCCCTCCTCTGAGTTCACCCGACTGCTGAGAGTCTGCCCAGGTGCTGCTGAGAGCAGCACACAGCTCCCAACCAAACCAAAGCTCAGCTCTGCCTTCTCAGGCTCTCCTGGGGCCAATCAAGGCCTATTCAAGTCCTACCAGACTCACATCGGGCTTGTCAGCAGAACCTACAAGGATGCCTTTTTTTGTTTTGTTTTTGTTTCTAAGGGCATGGGAGGGGAGGGAATTGCTGCAATCCCTCTAAGGCCTCTTGCCTCAGCTGCACCATACAGCTGCTGTGTGGTTAAGCAAGACAGACTGCACTGGCATGGCAGCACTGGAGCCAGAGCTGTGTCATTATCCCTGCTGCAGTCGCTGGCCAACTGTTTCATCATGGAACTCTGAAATCACAGTCCAGCTTGCAGATAAAGGGGACTCTAAAAATACAGCTCCAACTGCTAAACAACAGGGGGCTTCTAATGTTCAGAGCAGGTAATTAAACTTTCCAGCAGTTTTGCTCTTTTTTGGAACAGAGAGAACATGTTATGTACTTGTTCCAACTCAGAAATCTCACTGTGCAACACCCTCCCTCCTGCCCACAGGCACCTGAACTGTGCACGCTTTGGGATGACAGCAAACAACCAAAACCCACACACAGACACCACCTGGACTTTGGGACTGAACTTTGGCACCTGGCCACATCCACTCCTGTTAGACTCAGACCTTCCTGAGTAAAGTGATACCTTCCAAAAATAAACAAAGAACCTGACCCATAACTGTGGTGTTTCTTTGTATTGCTCAGTTTGCTTCAAAAACTCCCAATGTTCCTTGAGAGCAGAGCCCTGGCCCTCATTTCTACAGTCAGCTCCCTAATGTTTGGCATCACTGAAATAACTTAGTACAACCTGCACTTAGTCACCGAAATTAAACAGGAAAGCAGGTCAGGCAGGGTGGGAGGCTGACAACATCTTCCCAGGCTGTTGGCTGAACAACTCTTTCTCATGTTTGTCTCGGGGTATTTTTTTGCCTTTCTCCAGTTTTACCCAGACAATGACCATTCACACAATACAAGAGCCAACACTTGCCAGTGTCAGAACCACCAGACCACAGGACACCCTCTGGAAACTGCTGCAGGTGAAACCCCTCGGGGGAGATTCACCCTCACCTAACAACCCTGAAACCCCTCGGGGGTGATTCACCCTCACCTTACAACCCTGAAACCCTTCGGGGGTGATTCACCCTCACCTTACAGCCCTGAAACCCCTCGGGGGAGATTCACCCTCACCTTACAGCCGTACTGCAGGGCCAGCTTGTTGAGGCTGTCCTCCTGGGTGAGCTCCCTCTCCAGAAGCACCACGTCCCCCAGCTTGCCCCGGGCGCTGCCCCGCTGCTGCTCCTTCCCCCGGGGCCGCAATTCCATCACGTTGAGCTCCTCCTCCGAGGACTCCTCCGAGTCGGAGCGGCCATTGGGGAACACGAACACCTGCCTGCCCGGGAAGGTGTGGACAGTGGCGGGGGCCTGGAAGGGTCTTGTCCTGCTCTCATTCAGCCTCATCTTTCACACCAGCAGCACCTGGAACAAAACCCAGACACTTTTAGTTTCCTCACGATCAGTGTTTAGCTCTCAGCATTAAAGATTCAGAGAATGCACAGAAGCTGGCAGGCGTGAACGCTCAGCACATAAAGGGGCAAATCCAGAAGGGCCATTCTACCAGCAGTATTAGAAAAGTTATGTACTCAAACTGCAGTGATCAATAATTTTTTCCATTTTTTTTGTCTACCTGTGAACAAACCAACTTATAACTATGTTGCTCATTTTAAATGCTACATTCCATAACTTTATTACAAAAGCAACACAGTCATTTGAGCGAATTGTCTTTAATTATGGTCAAAACATACATCAGGTCTACCAACAGACATTAAAAACTGAGCAGTTATCCTTTTCGTAAGTCTTTAGCTCTCTACACTTTAGGAATCCACATTTTAAGTTCTTGGAAGAGCACTATTTTTTTTTTTTTTAACAAGGACAGCTCATGCTACACTTAAGTTCAACCCTTCAACCCGAATAACAAGGCTTCATTTTGCTGCATGAAGACTAGAACCTGCCTGAGCACTTTAATTATTGCTCAGCTGCAAGTTCGGGTTGTTGGTTTTTGGTTTTTTTTTTTTCCTTCAATCCTCAGCTCCACAAACAATTTGTTGTCAGGGTCAGGTATCGGTACGAAAATCCCACATTGTTATGGAACCTTGACCTTAACGTTCTCCATCTACCCCCAAGGGATTCTTCAGGTGAAACCACTACGATTTAATGGCATTTCCTTGGCCCCGGGCAGGCACCCACAGCGGCGGGCTGGGCTCAGCTGTGCCGAGGGAGCTCAACAAGCAGGGCCAGGCTGGACGCTGCTGTGGGACACCCCGGCCTCCCCCGCCACTGCTCCCTCCTCAGGGCTGCCGAACTCTCCCCAGGCTCCTCGGGGACCCGGCCTCGTCAGCACTTCAGGAGGATCCCCGTGCCCTCAAGGGACCCCGGTCCCCTCAGCATTTCGGGAGAGTCCTTCTCCCCTCAGGGTGCCCTCAGCATCTCAACGGGGTCCCTATTCCCCAGGGAGTCCCCTCCCCTCAGAGCTTCCTTCAGGTGACCCCCACGCCCTCAGCACTCGAGGAGGGTCCGGATCCCCTCAGTGTCCCGCTCCCGCCTGGGGCCCCGCTCTCCTCAGCGCTTCACGGGATCCCGCTCTCCCCAGAGGCCCCGCTCCCCTCAGTGTGTCCCGCTCCTCACGGGGGCCCCGCTCCCCTCACGACGTCCCGGTTCCCGCCCCTCTCCCCGCGCTCCCCTCACGGACCCGCCGCCATCGGCCCCGCACCAACCTGGCCACGGTCTCGCTCAGCGCTCCTCCCATTGGCCGGGCGGCGTTGAGGTCCCGCCTCCCCCCGCCGCCAGCCAATGGGAGCCCGGGAAGGGCGGTGGGGAGGGAGGAAATGAGCGGGCGGGGCCGGGACGGGCAGAGGGCGGGGCCTCCCTTAAAGAGCCCGCGCCCCCGGGCCGCACACCTGGACAGAGGGACAGAACACACCCGGACAGAGGGACAGAACACAGCCGGACAGAGGGACACATCACATACCTGCATAGCCCTGGGCGAGGTGCCACTGCCCCGGGACACGTCACACAGCGGTACAAGGGGTCAGGTCACACGCCTGAACGATGGGTGATGTGACACACCTGAACAGGTCACCCAACACACCTGTACAACCATGGGGAGGTGCCGCTGCCCCGGACACGTCACACAGCGGTACAAGGGGTCAGGTCACTGCCCTGCACAGCCCCGTGCTACAGTAACACCTCAGTTACTACACTGTCCACATGTAATAACACATATAATATGGCAGCGTTACAATGTGTCAATATTGCCATATGACCAGTTTTCCGGTGTGTCCCTGTTTCTCCGCTGTGGGTGCCTGCAGAGCTCACCAGCTGTGCCCCACACTGCCCTGTTTGCCTTGACCCACCCTGACTCACGGCTGATGTTTAAAAACAAGCTCAGGACACACTGCTAGCAGGTTCCACATCCGAAGCTTTTCTGAGGCGCAGGGACAGGAGAAATGATGCCCTCCTTTCCAGTGTCACAATTCACCAGGCACTCCCCCAGGTGCCCAGGGCTGAAGATCTGCAGGGACAGCTTGGGGTTTGGCTCAGCCCGGGGTCTGGCTGCTCTGTGCCCTAAGGGTGATGGACAAACCTGCTTTTAAGTGAAATTAAAGCTCAGTGTAGTCATTGGCCATCCCTTTGCCTTCCCCTGTGCAACTCCAGTGCTGCAGGCAAGAGGGGAGGGCATTTCCTCTCCAGCTCTGGCTACCCCTGGATTGGATACATCAGCTGGTAAATGTGACACAGTGAGAGGAAAGAAGGCTCCTCAAGCATCAAGAATTTCTTTAAGCAACAGCTGTTGTTCACAGCTCTTACCTGCCCACACACCTTTGTGGGACTGAGGGATTTTGGCAGGGATGGAAGGGTGCTGGGAGAGTGGCCAGGCAGGACTGTGGCTGAGCCAGCTCCCCCCCTCCCAGCAGGTCACAGGATTTCCTTCCCTCCATCCCTGGGCCACATCATGCCAGGAGCAGATGACTTTGGGCTCAGGCAGCTTTCTGACCCAACAGATGATGGATTTAGTGTGCTGGTGAGGGCTTTACAAGCATGGGGAGTAGATGAAAGGTGCCAAAATGCCTTTCCTGAGCCACTTGGAGCCTCTTTGTGACTATTGAGTTTCAAAAGTTACAAGCAATAATAACATTTTGCCAAAGAGATCCAGGTTACTCAGGGTAATCTGCTCAAACCTGGAAAATAAACTGCCGAGGAAATGCTGGAAATGTGGGGGAATCAACCAGGCTTTGCTGACAGGGCTCAGGCTGGGCAGGATCACTGTCCTCAGTAGTGTTTAACAAGAAATAACTGTTTTGTGGGAGTGCTGATGTTGGATCTGGGTCAATTGCATGGGTGATGTCATCATTCCAAATAATTGGAATATTTTTGTAGTTAGCAGACAGACTGTGAGAGTGCACAGCCCCAAACAAGCAGAGTCTGTCTGAGAGCTCAATGGTTCAGTCATTATCTGCACTCAACCACCACAAGGGTCATTCTTGCCCTGAATTTCAGGAAGAATCCTCTGCCCTGACTTGGATCAATGCAGAGAGTGACAGAGCTGAGAGCCTGCTCATTTGCACTCAATCCAAAGAGCAATGTGTCCATGGTGCTGGGCACCAGCTGGAATTCACATCCATGCCAGCTGCTCCCCAGAGTTAATCTCTGTGATAAAGAATCAGAACTTTCATTAAGGACTTGGCTGGGGCTCTCCAAATAATCTAGAACAAGGCTCTTCTCCTGTGTCCCTGAGATTCCTGGGAGCTTTTGCTCAGACCCAGAATTGCAGTTTTCCTCCTCACTTGGGATTTGTCCCTCTTTCTTCAGGCTCACTTGAGAAGTGTGAGAAGTGTCAGACACACATTCCCTTGCTCCTTGCTTCTCTTTCAGCTGCATTCTAAGCTGTGCAATAAAACCTCTCACTCACTGACAGGCTGCTCTCCACCCTTGGGAAAAGAGTAACTTCAGGAAAAACTTCTTGAGCATCTCCTTAACATCAACCAATCACTCCTGTTTAGTTTAGCAGATATCTGGGAAAGGCTCCTACACAGCACTGTGAGGCAACAGGAATCTGCTGGTATTTCTGAATCATACACACAAAAAGAGAAGAAGATGAGTATTCATTTTTACCTTCATTTCATTGTTCCCTAGTGGGAGACTGGGAAGGCAGCTGGAGCAAACCCCACCCATAATCTGAACATGGCATTATAGAAATTATGATGTCTCTCTTGCAAATAATGAATAAAACCTGGGCTCTGCTCTGCCTTTGGACTAATGCAGCACAACCAATTTTAGTGGAGTTACCCCTGTGTTAAGTCAGAAGCACAAGCCAAATACAACAAAATAAACCTCTCCCTGGTACCTGGAGTGACTCAGCTTCCGTGGGTACTGCATGTACATTTGATTGAATTATACACACAGCCATAATTTTAAGAGGCTGATACAGTAGGCACCCAACACAGGGGAGAAAACCTCAACTAAATTAGATTAATTATAGGTAAATACTTAATAGAGTTAATTGAGCTGTGGAGGTTACTCAGAGTGCACATTTGGTAGCATCAGGTTACCCCTTGTCTCTTTTAAGGCTTTCTCCCCTTGGAGCTTGTGTAACTCAGCAGGTTCCAGATTTTGCCATGGAGCCCAGGTCCTGTAATTGACTGTCCTGGAAGGGTCTTGGGCTGCAGGAAGGAGCTGATGGTTCAGGTGGTGACATCTGGAAGGAGCACAGAGCCTGTGTGACAGCTGCACACCTTCCCTGCAGGGGCATCCCTGCCCAGGGCCAGCCTGGGTACACCTTCCCCCACCCACTGCAGTGTGAGCCCAGCCCCTGCCAGGTGACGGCCACTGTGTCCCTCCATGAGAAGAGGGATTTGTCTCCTGGAGTCAGGGTGAGAGGAGCTGGGTACCCTGCACCTCTGGCTTCTCCCAGGGCAGGAACAGCTCCTGCCTCCACCCTCTGACGCTTCCTCTCCTGTCTGGAACAGAGCAGGTGTGACAATAAAGGCCCAGCTTCATCATTCATCCCAGACATCAATTTACTCCCACCTACAGGGACTGCATTTGCAACTCTCTCACGTAGGCAGTGACTCAGGAGTGGGACTTTTATCTGGGGAAGCAGAATGCAGATCTGAATGGCACTGCTGTCTCCTGGAGGAGATAAGGTGTCTCTGCTCAGAGCCCTTGTTCTGGGCTTGCCTTCTATCACACAGCTCCATTTGGCAGGGGCTGCCTGGAGTGTGTGATAGCAGGCCCTGAATTACTTCAGAAAAACAGACTTATTCTTTCTAAAAAAACAAATTACTAATTAAAAGTGGTTTTAATTCTGTAGTTCATATTTTCTTGGGATTGTCCCAGACTCTGGAGTCCATGCTCCACACCCTGTCCTTCTGGAGAAATTTGGCGAGAGAGAGAGCACATTGAGATTTGTTCCCTTTCCTCTCCCTTACTCCTAAAATCCCCACTCCCCCTTCTCCCTTCCTGCAACTGGTAAATTGTGAAGAACAGGAATGTTCCTGGGAAGAAACCCAGGCAGAATTGCATTCAGAACAAGTCAAAGATTTCTTGCATAGCTGGAGCATGTGTTTGCAATCCCCAACTGCCGGAGCACGTAAGCCCTGCCAGCGAGTGCTGTTCCCTTCAGATGTTCTCACAGAGCTCCAGGCAGTGTCCAGGGCAGCCTCTGGACAATCTGAGCTGAGGAATTGCTCCATGGCCCATCTGTTCATGGTGCCATGCCAAAAAGGTTCTTGGTGAAAGGATGGCAAAGAGCCAACCCTACCACTGCAAGGAGCTGTGCTAGGGATGGTCAGAACACTGCTCTGGGGCCTCCACCAGCCACAAACTGGTTCCATGAGAGAGCTTGGCTGCTACTACCAACCTCTCAGCCCAGGCTTCAGGCAGCTTGTGGGATTGATGCTCTCCAGAACAGTTAGCATGTGCTACCCCAACAAAGGACAAAACCACAAGATCCCTGATTGTAACTTCTGGGAAGCAGCAGAGAGCCAGCAACTACAGCCTGCTCTCCCTTCAGCTTGAGAGGTGCCACTGGTCCAGAGAGAAAATCACTCTTCCAAGGGGTGCTGTGCAATGGTTCAAAACTGGAACCTGACAAGGCCAGTAAGGATGGGAGTTGGGGGCTGGGACACTGATTGGGAAGAGCAGCTTCAACCTATTTGTGAGGAAGGTTTTGTCCTTGGCACTACATGGAGCATGGGATATTACAGGAGCACAGAGTGAGCCCTTGCTCGAACTGGTGCTGACTCTGGGGAGAAGCAGGTTGATGAAAGCATCACTTGTCTTTCCAATGACCTTATCATGTGAGCTGAGCCTGCCAAGAGCTGTCTCTCACTCTGTGCTCCTCGTGGCCTGAGCCAAGGCTCCTGGATGCTCTGTGCCGTATCCGATATCGCTCGGCATCGCTGGAGGCTCCCAGGGCTCACACACGTCCTGGGTGGGGCCAGGACACCTCTGTGCTTTGCTGTCTCCAGATCACCTCACTTCCAAACAGATCCAATCTGTCTTTGCAGTTTTTTGAGTATAAGGAACACCCTGAGCTTGAGGGAGGAACAGAAGGAACAGCAGAGTCTTCCAAAGCAAGATCCTTGACCTCCAGGGCTGCGTGGCTGTGCTGGCTCCTCTTCATGCTTCCCAATAGGGTTCCCAGGTCTTTACTGGTGCGTGGCAACAATAATGAGCAAGCAACACGTGGGGGCAGCAGAAAGCTTTGCTTCTTTGTCTGGGAGTCTGTGGTTGGAGCATCTTTGCAAGGGTCCTGAAGAACAGAGGTGCTCCCAGGTTTGAGGGTCACTGTGGTGGGCACAAGCTGCAGCCCTCAGACTCTGGAGAAGGATGTTGTTGGACAGAGGGGCTTTGTGGCCTCCTGGGACAGGATGTCAGCACTGAATCCTGGGATTTTGTCACTGCATCTGGTCCTGCCCCAGTTCCTGCAGGCCCAGCCCAAGCACTGCCATGCTCATGTTCAAAGCATGTTCAGCCAGAAGACAATCACAGTGTTGCCCACTATGGAAAACTGGCTGGAGTGAAAATCCCAGAGTCAGATCCCACTGCATCCCACAGGACAAGCCTTGCTGAGCTTGTTGCACCACAGGCAGGATGGGGCCCAGCACATCCCTTTTAGTGAGGTGAAGGGGGAAAAAAGAAGCTCTCACCCGTAGCTCACCACTGAAGAAAGATGAAGGTTTCAGCTCCTACCATTCATTCTCTTGGAGACTTGGAATTTTCAGGTAACAGGAAAAAGCCTTGATCTTGGCTATGGAGGTCTTGAAAGCCAAGTTTTCAGAGTAGGACTATTTCAGACAGGGAAGTGGCTACAATTTCCACTGTATGGCTCTAAGATTTTCTGGCAGGGCTATCTCAGAATAGGTGTCATTTTTCCTGCTCTGAATGAGCAGAAATTCAGGAATTGCTTGTCCACTTGATATTTGCCTGATTGCTCACATCAGTCTCCCCATCATCAGCAATGTGGAGTCTGAGTGGTATTGGCACAAGCTGATGGAAATGGCAAGAAACAAAAAATTCAACAAAAGCCAACCTTGTCACCAAAAATGATGATGGATTAATTATAATAAGGGGTGGGAAACAAAACACCCCTGTGCTCCATGAGTAATTTAAAAAGAGTAAAATCAGATACATTCCCAGATAAGAAAAGCATTTTCTGTAACTGAGGCTGCTACTTTAATTGGAAAATGCTGTTAACACAACTCTGACCAAGGCGAGAGCAAGAGCACAGCAGGGCTGGTGGAGAGCTGCAAGTAAACAGCTGAATTGCTTCTCTCAGCCTCAATCTGCAAATTTCTGAAGCCAAAAGAACAGCTTTAAATGTAAAACTTCTGTTGGAGCTCAATTGCTTCAATTGGGCTGTGTGCCAGGACATGCAAAGACTTAGGGCATTAAAAGTCTCATGGAGATGAAAAGACAGTGGGGAGTCATTTGAGTTGGCTTGTAATGCACTAAGCTATAGCAGGATCTGCCTTTATTCCCTTTAAACCAACTTGAGGGGAGGCAAATGGAGAAAACTGATATTTTATCACTGCTAATTGTTACAAAAGCTAAGGCTAAGCATGGCCCTGATGGAATTCCTGTGTCCTACACACAGCCCTGCAGAGGGGTCCCAGCCCCAAGCTGGCTCAGCCTTTCCAGTACCTGGGAAGTGAAGTAGCCCCTGAAAATGCCCCAAACTATGAAGAGACCATCTCCAGGGATGTGTGAGTTGCTCTGTTGGCTGCTGTTTTCTCTTCACTTCAAACCATGAGAATAACAGAACAGGTTTGCACCTACCCCGGTCCTTTCAAGGAGCTCAAAGTGCTTTAAAAATCCCCAGCCAAGCAGTGCTATTGTGGTTCCTATTGCACAGTGGTTCCACGAGTTACAGGGCAACAAACTGCTTCACTCAAGGCTACACAACATGTTGGCATGACAGGACAGCCCAGATCTGGGAAGCTGGGATGAGCATCCATCAAGAAATGAAGGCTGTGTCTGGCTGTCAATAAAAAGTGAAAAAAGCTGTGAGCAGCAGCAAAGTGACACAAACACAGTGTGGTCACCAGATACCACCAAAGCAGCCAAATCCAGCTGTTGTAAAGAAAAGGAAGAGGAGCAGGGTCATGTCTTTCAGTGGTTAATGCTGCAGTTCCCTGCATGGGCTGGCTTCAGGTGGGCAGCATCACTAACAGGGGTCTGGGAAATGCTTTGCTGGGACTCTTCACTGCCAGAAGCTGCTTTACAATGTTCCCAGCCATTCCCCTAAGTATCAGCTTGGACAAAATTAAAGGCAAATTAATTCCCTTAGGTTTCAAGGACCCTGGGAAGTCACTAATCTGGTTCCTGCTGAGCGAAAGGCAAGGAAGAACATTGTTAGCAACAAACACAGAAAATGTTCTCTAATTGGAGCCATGAAATGGGTATGTGCTTCTGGGGAAACCTTTGTGTCTCTCAGGAGCATGTTAACCACAAGGAGAGGAGCCCCAGTGGGCAGTGGGGGCTTTTATCACAGTGCCAGGGATCTCCCCAGCTGACAGGAAGAAAAAAAAGACACACCAAAAGCTTTATTAGCCTTAAAACCTCACCCTCAGTCTTTGTCCTGCTCTGAAGGGGGAGGAAAGTGTTTCCATTTGTTTTGGGGTTGGTGTTAGGAAACTCTCCTAAAAGCCAAGGGCCAAATGCTGCTCTTTCTCTTCAGGAAACAGTCCCAGGGAATGGTAAAGGACATCGATCACACTGGGAAGACTTTGTAGGTCCAAGGCCTGGGTGCCAGAAGGGAGTTTCACCGTGGTGTCCTCCATGAGAAGCTGGCTCCAGGGTCACACCCACAAGGACACCCTCAGTGTGGGATGTGGGTGCATGGGAGCAATATTGGCCTTTAAATCTGCCAGGATCCTGGGAAAGCTATCCCAGGACCCTGTGTTTGGAGTGCTAAAATCAGAGCCTGTATATGAGACAGAAAAAAGGGGAAGAGCAACCATTAGAAGAATTAAAGGGACACATGAACAGATGAAAGGTGCAAAGTGTCTTTTGTGTTCCCAGGTGGGACATCACCAGCAGCAGAGGGAATACCACAGAGAATCAGTGGCAAGTGGATCAAGTACCCCCACCTCGCCCCATTCCTTAAAATGCAAAACACACAAATGCTGAGCTCTTGCCCAAAGCAAAGCACAATCTTCTCCTCTCATTGTTACCTGTAACCCAGAGTCTGTGGAAGCAGCTACAGTGAATTAACATGAGAGAAAGGAGCTGGATTGAATTTGCTAAGGGAGACAAAAACCCCTACAGGCATGTTGTTAAGAAAGAATGAGCACTAATTCTGTTTATTCTGATTTGTTTTGTTTGATTGTGCTTGATTGTGCTTGCCCTAGGAAATGTGAGAGCTGGTGAGGATCATATCAGCAAAGAAAATGGGAGAGCAACAAGTTGATGGTTTAGAGTTCATGCAAACATTGTGCCAGCCACTGAACCAGAAGAAAAGGGTTGGCTCAGAGGCAGCCACTTCTCTACTGATAAGATCCTTTTGGGGAAGAATCTCAGAATGATGTGGAATAGAGAGGGAAATTATGCTGCAGAGCTAAGGCAAACAGTCAGCAGAGAATATGGCATTGTTTGGGTTTTCCTTTGCTTTCCTCCCCGTTCTTCCCCTTTTATTATTAGAACAAAGAGTATTTTTGGCTGTAAAAATCTTTGTGCCTAAAGAGGTAACACCGGGGTGCGCTCCTGCACCAGAGCTCAACTTCTGGGTAGCTTTGATTCAAATTTCTGGAGAAAATCACAGTAAAACTCTTAGCTATGGATTTCTATGTGATCATTATCTCAGCTTTAAACACCTGCATTTGCAACTCCTTGTTTGTGGAGATAAAATATATCACCATGGTTTCAACTTACCAGAGTGTCTCCCAGCAGCTGCTCTCTGTGGAAGTGTCAGAGAAAGGAGATCAGGTCCCAGGTGGCCAGAGAACTAAATCTGTGGCTGGCCAGGAGCAGAAGCTGTCAAACACGAGGCATCTGGAGAGGTGTGGAAATTCAGGAACAAATTCTTGGTTCAGCAGAAAAAAAAAGCTTCCTGCCTTTTTTTTACAGATGTGATGCACTTACAGATGTTCCCTGAAAGGGGCAGCAGAGACCAATCCCACACGATGAACAGAGAGAGCCGTCCTGATAGGGGAGAAATATAAATTTAGAGCAAGAATTATTTGCAATGATCCTTTTCCTTGGCATACAGAGGCTCCACCATGTGTCCACTCAAATAAAAACAGCTTGGACCTATAGAGGCCAAACTGGGGCTGCTTGGTAGAATCTTGATCGACTCCGGTCACTTCCTTCAGCTGCTTTTGAGAGGAGGGACCAACCCTGCCCAGATGTGGGTTGGGCAAACACTGTGGAGCTCTAGATAACTGATGCACTGATGAACACCTGTGTCACTACAGCAGCACAGCAGCCTTTGGGCTGGCAGGGCATCAGTGTAATTTGGGAAAGGTTCATAACAGGCTCATGAGTACCTGCACCACAGTTCATCACTAAGACAATTTGGCTCCCACCTAATGCTGAAAGAGGGAGGTGAGGAGAAAGGCTGATTAAACGATCAAAGTTCCCAACAGTCCATGTTGGTGTGAAAGTGTGAAGCAGGGAAGCCCACCTTGGACCACCTTTACAATGTCTCCAGACTCTCTTGAACCACTCAAGAGTTAATTCTAGAGCTGATCCAAGTTGCTGCCTGGAGAAGAAGGCACAGTTATTTACCTACAGCAAATCCCGTTTCTGTTCCTTCATCTATGTCTCTTACCCCAGCCTGTTCTGTTGTTGTAATTGCCTTATGCCCCCAATGGAGAGGATGTCCAAGAGCTCCAATCATGGAACAATACCACAGGCACAAACCATGCACCAATCTCTTCATCAAGGATTTGAAAGAGGCCTAAGATTTGAAAGGAAGGAGGGGCCAGTGTGAGGTGAGAAGGCAGCAGAGGAGCTGAGGCAGCAAGAGCTTTATCAGGAAACCAAGAACCCTCTCTGCTCCTGCTCTCAGGATAGAACAGCACACCAGCAAATCTGGCTGCAGACTGAAATCTTGGCTTCCCCTGGAGCCAATGGCAAACATCCCACTGGCTTCAATGGGAGCAGCACTTCATGCCAGATCTCGTGCTTCCCATTCCTCTGCTGTAGCCATGAGAGCAAGCTTCCCTTCCAAGGCTGTGTCTGCAGCTAGAGCCTCCAGCAGCAGGAGAATGGCTCTCCTTGCAGCCTGAGGAGTATCAATGGGAAATGAAAGACTTATTTTTAACAGAAATGGTGACTGTCATAGAGAACAACTTTCTTAGAGTTATGGGGATCTCTGGAGCCATTTCTTTCTCCCTTAAAATTTCCCCTTAGGCTTTAGGTGCCCACAGGACGCCCAGCAGCTCAACTATAGCTTCTGGCTGTGACGAAATCACGAGTAGGGGAAGTGGTTTGAGCTGGGTTATGAAACTAACAACACTCATTTCTCCCAGTCTTAACATCCCTCATTCCACACTTGCTCACACAGCAGCACCTGTACACAGTGGAACTTACAGCAACACAGCAAACAGGCAGGAGAAGAATACGTTTGCCCACTTCTGTTTTTAGCACAACAGAGCTGATGAAGGAAGGGATGCTGGAAGAGCTGTGCACTGACCACACAGGGCTCTACGTTTGCTCTGGCACGAGCATCCCTCTGCTGAGATGAACATCTTGAGACCCCCGAGCTGTTTGGGAGGTGGCAAGGTCACGTCTCTCATTTCCTGAAAATCTTTGCTTTCCTTGGCAGAAATGAAGGACTTTGTTAGGGGAATCTTGGTGGGTGTTTTGTGATCAGTCAAGCACAGCAGATGACTCGAGGGTGTATACAGGACCTCCCGTCTTGTTGACGTAGGAAAATGATTCTGCTTGCTCCAGAAATTCAGGAGTCACCAGCATGGTGCTGACCACCTGTATTATTCCTTAGGTCACACTGCCTGTCTACTGGACAGATTGATGTCTGTACAGCTGACTGTTTGCATATCAATTCTAGAGGCAAAGGAAATTCTTCAAATCCCAGAGCACAAATGTGCACTGCTACAGAAAAGCAGGTGGAGATGTGCCAAGTTATAGCTCCTTAGCTGCTGCCCCTGTAAGGAATGCCCTGCGAGGAAAACTGGAAAATATTTCATGAAAGAGC
This sequence comes from Peucedramus taeniatus, assembly GCA_013400575.1. Classification (NCBI taxonomy): domain Eukaryota; kingdom Metazoa; phylum Chordata; class Aves; order Passeriformes; family Fringillidae; genus Peucedramus; species Peucedramus taeniatus. The sequence continues at coordinate 100,193 of WBNO01011811.1, forward strand.
AAAGATAACACAAGACAATCTGGCAAAGGGTAGAATTTAATATTAATGGCTTTCCTTTAGTCACTGTATTTCCTGTTCCTAAGTTAACCCTCTAAAATCAGCCATGGTCAGAGAAAGGCTATAAACTTTTGCACATCTAAAAGGTGTTTCACTGAAAGATCTCAGAGCACTTTGCAAATATCAAGGACTGTGGATGGATGGCTTTTCCCTGAGGAGACTGTCCAAGCAGTCAGTGGGCAGATGCTCCTTTGGCTGCTGAGGCCAAAAACTGAGAAATTTGGCTATTCTGTAAGAACATCCTCCTTCTTTGTCTCTCAGGTTCCTGTCATCACAGGAACCCAAAAATGAGAGGAGCTGGGTTTCCCTTGAGCTCAGTGTAAAAAATCCCTTCCTCGTGGACAGATGGGTAAAAGATACACAGCAGGGATGCACTGGTGTCATTTCAGCCACTTTAGGATCTTGTCCTTGAAGATCTCTGGGTTCCATGGTGACAGCTCATGGCTGTGCCTGGCTCAGCTGCTGGTGTATCTGAACATCACCATTAAGCACACTGAAACTCTCCTTGAAAGGGAGCTGGACCAGCCCCACCTCCCCACCCTTCCTTGCCAACTGGTGCTTGCCTGGAGGAGTCCAAAATTAGTCCAAGCAGATAAGAGATGGACAATGTGGCTCCTCAGAGTCCTTTGCTCAGAGGAGATCCTTCTATGCCCACCCACATCTTCCTTTAACCTGGCAAAGTACCTGAATTACTGAGCTGACTTGCCAAGAGAGATTTAGGCTGGAAACCTCTCTAGAAAGATGTCTCTCATTAGGAGCAGGGAGCTGGCTGGGGCACAGAGCTGGGAGAGGAGTGTTACTCATTCCTGCCTCACACTGGGCCCTTCAGACACTCTCCTCTCCTGCAAGATGCACTGTGCTGTGACTGCTGGCAGAAATTAATGAGCAGAGCTGGTTGAAAAACTTTCCATCAAAACAGTGCTTCTGCTTTGCCAGAAGATAGTTGAAAAATTAAGTGGAAAAATTAGAGAAGAGAGCCTGGGTTTTGGCTGACATTGTTGGTCCAAAAATCCCAAACTTAGGATTTTTTAGCCAAAAATGGAAGCATTTGGGGAAGGCAGGGGAGGAAAGGGAGGTGCCTGGCAAGATTTAGTGATACCCTGAAAAACATCTACAAAAATTTTGACAAATATGAGGGTGTTTTTGTCAATTTTATTTTTTTTTTCCATAGTGAAGGATACTTCTGCTTTTAGAACCATTCTATAGGGAGGCTGAAAACAAGCATATAAGCTTTTTTTTTTCCTCACAGATATGGCTACAGATCCCCCATAGATTGTGGCATAAGCACAGGCAGCAACTCCTCTGGAGAGACACAGCAGAAGGACCAGAGCTTTGCTAGGAGCTGCCCAAGAGCTGATTACCCCCAAAGTGTAACTCAGAAAGGGACACACACAGAGCTGATGCTGCTGAGAGTTTGTACAGCTGATGGGAAGCCTCGATAACCTCTCAGCTGCCTTGCACACAAATAAACTGAGCCATGGGGACAGCCAGGGAACAGGGCTTGTGATGGAAGGTACTGTGCACACAGCTGCAGCAAAACCACCCCTGCTGTACACTCAGGCAGCCACACCACAGGCAGAGAGTTGTTGTTGCAGGGAGAATGGCACATGAATACCCACAGAAAGCTCTTTTCCATCTTGCTTACACAATAATGTGGTTTTCCTTTTCCCCTTTTAAAATTGGTTCTTCAGCAAAATATGGTTAAGGAAAAAAAAAAAAGAAGAAAGAAAGAAAGAGATGGAATCTTCCTTACCCTCTGGGAAATGTGGCTGACAGCATTTCTTGGGCTCAGTGTCACTGTCCCCTCCTCAAGGCATTGCTGGCCAGTGATGTGATGGGGGAAGAAGCCACGAGCAAGAGCAGCTCCAAGGTGATGCTGCCTGAGGAGAACAGAATTCCAGCAAGCCCTTCTTCCTCAACACAAACCTGGGCAGGGAACAGAGCTGACAGTGCTGAAGCCAGTGAAGCACAGGTTGCTCCAGCTCTGTGAGAAAACCAAGTGTTGTTATTGAGCAGTGGGGAGCAGGGGAGGTTCAGTTTATAGTGATTTTATAAGGAATCAGACCGTGATTCTGGATAGGATTCCTATTTTAAACAACATCTAATCTTTAAATTCAATCTAGAAGTGGATTTCATACCTTTTCCTGAATGAGAGCAGCACTGGAGGAAGCAGGCTCAGGAGTTCTGATGTGTCCTGGCAGGGAGCTGCTGCAGGTCCCCTTGCTGACAGCCTGTGCTTGACTCTCATCCCACCACAGCCTGGGGTTACACTCCCAGCCACTTCCACCACAAGCAGCTCTGGCTCAGAGCCCCCAGAGTGATAAAAGACTTCTTGTGTGATCATCTCAGGAGGGAAGTCTGGTGCCAAAGAAAGCTGCAGTCTGGTTGAGTCCTTTAGTCATCAGAGACAAAATCAAGGGGAAAACTGCGGAGCTGGGGAAAGAAATGGAAGCTGAAAAACGTTCAAATAATGTCTTTTCTAAGAAAATGAATGAAGTCCAACCCAAGAATGGCTTGTCTGGTTTTGCTGGACAGGCTGCACTGATCTTGGTGCAACATAAATGGCACTGTTAGAGGATTCCCCTTTTTCACCAATCCCTCAACAGTCTGAGTACTTTCACTCCCTGTCTCCAGAAAGGCTCCAGTGATGCTGCAGTGTGCAGTGACCTTCCAGAAAGCTGTCAGTGATCCTTCAGCAGCTGGTGGTTTGTGGGGTGGTGGGGCCAGCCCTGCAGATGGGTGAGCTGCCAGTGATCCCCTGGTGAAAAATGAGTGTTTTCCTCCATTCCAGGCCACATGGAGAGCAGCATCCCATCCCATCCCATTCTTCCTGACACCATCAGAAGTGTGAGTGCATGGAATGGGAGCACATCTGGCATGGATCTTCCCTGCCTGGAACTCCACGGCACACTGGTGTTTGCACTGACACTCTCCAGCAAGAAGAAAACCTCCCTTTCCCCATGGAAATGCTCCATGTGGTGTTGGGGAAAGCACAAAGAAGATTTGGTTTTCACTACCAGAGAGCAGAGTCCTCAGCAGTGATACTTGGTGAGCATGGGGCTGATGTGGGGATAAAGTGTTCCACATTTTGGAAGGAAAATTCCTTCCAGAGCAAGCAGGGTGCTGCCAGCTTGATGCAAGAGACAGCTGAGGCTGCTGTAGATACCAGGAGAGTGAAGGGAGCAGGTGCAGTTGGTGGAGGCAGAAGTGACCCCCAAGGAGGGGAGGAGGGATTTTACTTTCCTCCTGATCCTTTTATGCCAGAGCACCAGAGCCATCTGACCCCACCTGCCTTTAGTGACCTTGGCTGAGGTGTCTTAAATAAAAAAAAAAAACAACTGAGCTCACAGGGAAGGGCAATGGATTGGGTAGAAATGGGGATTAGGAATTAGAGAAAAACAGCAAATGGCTACATGCAAAATAGGCAAAGTAAGTATATAATCCTACTGGATTTATAGGAGAGATATTGGCACATACCAGGAACATTTCAAGCCAAATGTGTGACAGCATTCCTTACACCCCTCCCACCCACTGCCACAGCCCAGCTTAATGCAAAGCCCTTTGGCTTCCCCAGGCTTAGAGCTCCATTTTATTGTTCAAACAGGTCAACAATTGCAATCAGATGTTGACTGCAGGCAAGGCACAAACACGATGATGTGTTAATGTACAGCACCACTTGGATGGAGGTTCTGCAGTGGTGCTGTATGGATGCTCCTATGCAGGGTGGCAGCTGGGTTGGATCTCCCAAGGCTTCCTCAGAAAACTGGGAATTCCATTGGTGTTGCTCCACGGATCCGGTGTGAGATCAGGAATGAGCTCTGTTATTAAAGTATAAACTCCATTTCTGGAAATCCATCTGGGAGGAGGGCTATCACACCAACTCTGCTTTGGTTTGTTATAAAATTATAGAATTGTTTGGCTGGGAAAGACCTTTAAGATCATCAAGTCCAACCCAGCACTATCAAATCCACCCCTCCACCATGCTCCTGGGTTTTTAAGGCTGCTTTAGAAAGATGCTGCTCCCACCTCCAAGTGCCCTTTGAACAAGAATTGAGCTGGAGTGGGATACAGATGATGGCATCTTTGTAAGACAGGCTGGGAGAGGATCCTCCAGGTGTATCTGACTGCAAAAACAACATTCACTGTGCTGGGGGGAGCTAACAGTACAAAGATTCTGGCTAGTGCCTACAACAAAGACATCCAAAACACGTGGCACTGAAGTAATTCTGTTTATTTCACACCAGGGGAGAGTGCAGCTAGGTTATGCAGATACCTTCCCAATGGATGGGATTGTTTTGCTCCAATATAAATTTCCACATGCTCAGCACTGTCCATTGTCAGAGGGTGCCTGTGGAGCTGCTGCTCCCTCCCAGCTCCAGCACAGCAAGAAGAACCTTCCCCAAAAGCACTCTCAGAACATCCCTCCCCACAGCCTGCCCAGGCTCACTCTCAGATATCCCAAACACAGCCTGGCAAGCTCTTCCCAGACAGGAATTTTTTACTGTTGTGTCACTGACCACAGACCTGGCAATGCATTACTCAGGTGTTAACATCCCCGTGCTTTATTTTGCAAGCTGACCAGGACAAGACCCATCTTTTCTTGGTTTGTTAGCACACTGAGAAATCTGAGGTGCCAGAATTTTACTGTCAAATGACCTTTTACACTGACCACAGCAATTAAACAGTTGGCTTGGATTTAACCAAATACCAGTCTCAGTCCAGTATTACATAGGTGCATAATATACCACTTACAGCTTCACTCCTTTCTCCTAATTTTTATGCTGTTGGGTTTGCTTTGTATTTTTGTTTCAAGTTCAGAAACCTTATTAAAGTTGTTATGGAAAAAATAAATTTATTATTCAACATATTCAATTTGTTCAAAATGGAATGATCCTTTTTTTTTTTTTTTTGGCTTTCATTTACAACTGGTTCCATTCAGTTTGACTGTTTTTTATCTTTTTTCTATTTATAACCAGCACCGTGAAGAAAATTACCATGGATACAGTACATATGCAAATTAGCTAATGGAAAAATATATACATTTCACTCTGTAATGAGAAAACTTAAATGATATTATTGCCATGGAGAATATATCCCTGTATTATAATAAAATATCAAGCAATAATCAACTGCTAAGATTCTTTTCCACCAACAAAAAATAGCACCATACATGAGATAGTGAGAATCTACACTCAATAACACAATTGTGCAACTAGAAATGTACAGTACTTTAGTAACAGTACAGAGTATTGTTTACAATATGGAAATACCACCACTGTAATCAAAAGAGCATCAATCTCTTATGACTAAGAGAAGTATTGTTGTAGATACACTGAAAGAAACAGCTTTTCTTTTCACCAGAATGTGGGAACTGAGGGCAGAGCATAGCTGTGACTTCATTGTAAAGCTCCTATAAAGTGATAAAAACCAGAAGTGCAGGAATATTGAACAGATTTAAATTTTTTTTGGTTATTATTTTTCTGGCTGTTATGTGATGGGATGGTTGTCACCATGTGAAGTAAGAGAATTGAATAAAATGGAGCTGTGTTGTGCCATCAGTTCTTAATAATGCTGGGGGGTTTGATTGTAAAAAATAAAAGGTTGATGCATGCTAATCTGTGAGCTGTGAGAGCAAGTGAGGTGGTTTTTTCTCAGTGCTCATACAGTTGGAAAAAAATCCTTGTAAATTCCTGTTTCCTTAGGTTGGACCTCAGTGTCCTTTGGGTCCAGACCCAGCAGGCTGGGTCAGGCCAGAGGTCTAACCAGCCTAGCACCCTGTTCTGGACAGTGGCCAGTAGTGAATTATTACTGAAAAACACAAACCCTAAAATCCTTCCTCTCCTATGTCCTACCTTTTGCCTAGGGAGGGTCACAGACCAGCACCAGAAGGAAAACGTTCCTGCTGTGGAGAAGCACCTTTGATTGCCAGCAATGATAATTCACACAATTCTGCCAAGGTAACAGAGAAAATGTTGCCCATGAGAAGAAAAACAGCAAATTCCAAACTGAGTGAGGGGTGTCAGGGATGGCTGTGGGGGCAGGGAGGCAGCAAGGACAGTCCCAGTGTCACTGCAGGCTAAGGGAAACACCACTGTGAATTAAAAACATAAACCAGGTAGATCCTCTGGGCTCTGTCTGATCTCTTGGAACTTTCTCATTAGCGGTTCTTCTACCTGTTAATTTGCCTAACTGAGTATCACCTGGTATTGTCTGAATCTCCCCTGTCAGCAGTTTTCCCTTGATTACTTGCTAAGTACTTACACCTCTGGGCTGGGCAAGAGGGTGGGAATAACAGAAAAAGGAGGTCTAATCCTGATTATAAATTGCCCAAAAAATCCAGTATAACAAAAACCAAGCTGGAATCATTTCCCTGATAGAGAAAATCATCTGATGCATTGGAAAGCAGACCTGTTTGAGACAGGCACTTGAAGAAAAAAGGTGTGCAAATGTGCCCTTGTGCATCAGGCCAGCCCTGGTGCACACACACTCATTTGCACTCACAAGCACAGATGTAAATGTGAAGCCCACACAGGGTTAGTCTGATAATGAACATTATCTCCCTGTGCTTGAAAAATTTAGCCCTAAATAAAATGCTAGTAGGTTATTCCAGTGAGGTCCTGGATATGGAAAGAACTGTACTAAGCAAAAATTGCTTTGAAGACATGTTTGGTACTAAGAGTCTTTATCCTTCCTTGCATTGACAAAAAGAGACAACAGCAACAAAGACAACCTGGGCCCAGGTGGGAGCTGCAAGGCAGCCTGGCCCAGGGGCTGGGGGAGCAGCTGGGCTTGGTTCTGTGCTCAGCTCCAAGGAGTCAAACAGGCCCATGCAGTTCCAGAGCGAGCACAAAGCTGCAATTATCCAAAGGGCTCTGTTCCTGTCAGAACAGAGGGGGCTGAAACTCAACCCTGGCCTTGGGCCCTGGCAGGGGAAATGATGCTTGTTGGAGCAAGATGTGATAGGGAGACACTGGTGTGTGTGACAAGGGAGGGGACAAGCCCTGCCCTGGGCAGAGCTCCTGTTTCAAGTCTCACATCACAAAGAGGACTCTGGTTTAAAGTGCAGAGACATGGCAGGGAGTATTGTGTGTGCAGCACCTGTAAGTGCTCTGACAGCACCAAACCTATAGCACCATAGCTGACAGCACCACAGAAGTGACACAGGGAGCATTCAAAGACAGCAAGGAAATTCCCAAGCCCTGAAAGCAATGGAAGTCTGAGCCCTCTGGCTTCCCAGGTTACACTTTGAATGTCTTGCATCCCAGGCAACTTCTGGTTACTCCAAAAGCTACATAACCTCAGCTGTGTAAAAGAGCCCAGAGATGGGAAACACCTGTTCTGCTCCCCACTACATCCTTTTCAAAAAGATTGTTCCAAATTCAGTTTCTGTTCCAACCCTATCCAGTTTCACAGCCCTCTTATAAGAACCAACAGTCTCATTATCTGATTGACTTCTAAAAATTGGAGAGAGCTTAGGCCAAGCAATCCCTCAGTGAGCTCTACTGGATGAAATGATTTCTGGCTTCTCCCATCTCATGTAAATGGTTCTTGTTTAAAAGTAACTATCTATGGCTGTTAATAAGCTTCCATTTCATTAAGCTCAGAGAAAAATTAGGTTTCATAAAAGAAACTCTATTATTCTGGGCAAAAGACAGAGAGGATTGTTTTATAAAATTAGAAGGAAAAGCACTCCCTATTAGTGGCTCTAAAAATATGACTTGGAATCTTGGATATAATTATACTGAGTTTTCTGTAGGAAATTCAGAGATGTCCATCCTCTGCTATCAGTTTTCACAAGCTTTTACAAAAAATCCTCTCTTTAAACTAAGCCTTTCATTGATGCATGTCCCTCCAAGCCCACTCTGCAGTGGGATAACTGCTGGGAATTGAAAACAACAGATGAAAGCCAAGATTAAAAGATTAAGTAATGTCTCTACCTTTGCTGAATTATTTTGCCAGAGGCCTTCCTCCATGGAGGTACCCATAACCTTATCCAATGTAATCACTTTGCAACTCTTGTCCTTTCCTTTAATGGTAGCAAGCCATCCAGTGGCTGGTGATTTAATATATTAAAAAAGCATTAATGAAAAATGTGAGGATGTAAAAATATTCAGAAATGATTGGCTCCTTGAGATGACCCTTTCTGTGTGTTTTTTTTAAGGTGGATGAGTGGATGACTTTGGTATCCAGTCTGTAGGATTAGTTTCAAGTCTCATTAGGTGTGCTTTGGGATCCACCACGCTGTAGCAACTCATGAAGTTCCAGTACTCAGACCTACTAGTCTGTGATTTCCATACAAACAGCTGGAAGACTCTAAGGAGTGGCACAGGTTCATTAACTCTTCTGCTGCATCTTGTTTGCATAAAAGTCTCTGCACGTCTGGCAGCAGCGCTGGTACCACCGCATGTCCTGGCACAGGTTCTTCTCACGGATCACCCTGCAGTACACTGTCCACTGGTCCCCCGTGCACTTGTAGGTGAGGGCAGCTTGGGAGGAGAGAAGAAAGGAGAAACTGCCAGGTTAGCCAGGGAACAGCACTGCAGGTGTGCCCAAAAGCCCTGCACCCGAAGGGAGGGAGGGCCACGCTCGCTGCCGGCACTGGAGCGCAGGTGAGGTTCTCTCTGCCAAAATATTGGGCTCTTGGAAGTGCTTCCTTCCTTCCCTGGACATGAATGGGGAGTGCAAACCTCCTCCTGTTGCACCTGTTTTATCTCAGAGGCAAATTGGTCTGGATGAACAAAACATCCAAAGATGCAGCCCAGATTTAAGGCCATGAACTCCACACCGCAGTCAATGGGATGGAGATGAATAAATCACACACCCGGCAAGAACACCTGAGACAGACCTTATGAATCTGAGATGGGAGAGTTCACATAAAAGAAACTAAGCCACAAACAAGGCCAGGACTAATATTTCAGAGGTCCAAGGTCCCTCACAGGTTGTGAAGGAAGACAGGAAAGAAGCAACAGGATAAATCCCTCTGAATGTGTCGTCAATGAGAGACACTGGACACAGACATAAAAGCCAGGTGAGGTGAACTCCACACTTAGATATTTTTGGAAATGTTATCCAAGACAAAAAACTATTCTGAAGTAGGGACAAGGCAGCATGGGGTCTGTAGACTACTGGATTTTTTTTCTGTTTTTTTTTTTGCTCCCATTGCAGAAAACAGAAAATTCTGTTTAAAGATAATCCAATTAGAATTGTTTATAAGCAGAAAGAGCAAAACACTCAATGATATGTCTTTCCACTTATATCAAATATCATTGTTTCTGGCCCTGGTGATTCCAAGCCTGGTTTAGAAACAAAAGCATCCCAAATTGCTTGCAGATTACTTTCAGCAGAGACTTGAGCCTCCTCAGTCTTCTAAACACATGAGCATTTTATTGCTTTGTCCTAAAACGTGAATTAGGATGGATTTCTTGTCTCATCAGTGCATCAAGAGCTTACTTCTCAAATGAAATGTTTTCCCTCCACTATGCTCTTAGTGCTAAAATATCTGGGAAGTACTCTCATACCAAAAGAGGATAGAAACCCCTCAGCATGAGTGCATTTGCAAGAATGAAAGTCCCCATTTTCTCTTACAACATCTGGTAAACTTTTGGGGAACAAATTTCAGTTCAGAGGCTTCAAGTCCAGTCCTAGTTTAAGTGTTATTTAATACTATTAGAAAATGGTTCTCTATTATTTAGCAGCTCTGTGTTTTCACATGTGTCAGAGGTTTCTTAGCCTGTAAGATCAGCTTTCAGATCAGCTCAGCTGTGACAGAGGAGGCTGTTTTTTCTGGTAACCTCTTCTTGTTTACAACCCAGCCTCTTGTACCAAAAGGGGACAGGAGGCACCCATGAGGCTGGGTCAGTGTAGCTGATACTTTAATTTAGCTTCATCTTACTGGTGTGAAATGTAAAGAAACCATCCTGGTTCTTGGAGCTGTGGTGGAACACAAAGGGCTTAAGTTTGGAAAAATATATTTTTAGTATATTTATATTTTTATCCCCTTAAAAACCAAGGAAATACAATGTGGAAAATCACGAGATTCCCCACAAATTTGTATTAACAGAGGCACTCTTAACTAGTGGCATTTCTTAAGTACAGTGTCAGGTTTTTCAGGAAACAGATGGTTATCACCATATTCCCATCCCACCCAGGGACACAAGGAATGCAGGAAGGGTGAGGAGGAGGACAGTGACAAAAAATCACAGGGTCAGGAAGAGGCTGGATGCTCTCCTGCCCCCCATGGCAAATCAATCCATCAAACCCCCTGTCAGGATCATTTACTTTCTTGGGACACAATGAATACATGATCCTGCTTCACACCACTGCAGCACCGGCAGCGTGTGGAGGGTTTGTGAGGGAAAAAGATGCACCTGCCAGCTCCCTCACCTGTGATCAATCAATAAATCAATCAATCAATCAGTCAATCAATCAATCCAAACCCACCATTTGTGTGCTCCTGCTGCTCTCTCAGCTCCATCCTCTGCCATGCCAAGCACTCCACCTGGGCACAGCCTGAGGCAGGCCTCAGACAGGACCTACCCACACCAGACCTTTAGGCTGGAGTCTCTCCCGATATTTGTGGCCCCGCACAATCACTGCAACCCCCCGGGCAGCCGGCACCTTTCCCCGGGCCCCTGACTCACCGAGGCGGGGCGAGGTGATGGTGTTGACGTTGATCCTGTCGTTGCAGGCCTCCTGGTGGCACTGCCTGTAGGCCGCGGGCTTGGCCAGCGCGGGGCACTCGCTGCCGTGGCGCCCGGTCACTTTGTGCATGCACTGCACCACGCGCGACTGCAGCCCCTTGCCGCACGTCGAGGAGCACTGCAGGAGAGAGCACACTGAGCTTCCATAGCACAGCAAAAGTCACTGCCAGAGCACAGGGTGCAGCCAGTGTGCTCACAGCTGGGTCACCGTGGCAACCAGGGACACTCAGTGTGGCTGCTGTGCTGTCCGTGATGGTTTTGCACCTTCAGGGAGTGCTGTGAGCAGAGGAACTCTCCTGGCACAGGGAAGGAACCTGTTCTTTCTGCCCTGAGTTCACCTACTCTGTCCTCTGTGGATGCCCATGGGGTTCAAGCAAGCAAAAATGCAATTCCTTCCACCAGTCATGAAGAGGCAAAGCTGAAAAATGTGTAATGCTCAATTACAGACCAGCAGCTTCCACCTCCCTCTCTGAGGGACCCAGTGGTTCTTGGTTTAAAAGCCTTCTCCAAGACTTGGATAGTCTACATCCATGACCACAGCCAGGCACTGACATCAGATAAATGCCAGGATTCCAGCAGAGGCTGGCAGCTCCTGTGTGCCCAGAGCTCTGAGAAGCTCTGCTCTGGAGAGAACACATCAGGTATTCCAGTGTTCACTCCCACCCATCCCTGCTAACTGTCTGGCACTTGCCTGCCCTCCTGGGAGCAATTGCAAATTGTACTCATGAGTTTTGGCTGCTATTAGCCAGGAGGCCCAGCCTGTTCATGTGCTCTCTTTGTTGTCATAGAGTCAAGAGTCCCTCCCTCTCCCTCCCTCTTCCTCTGGCCCAGTCACTTGTAATTTACAATGTCCTACTTGCACGCTGTTCAATTTTAATAAAGCAAACACAGTGAGCACAGGGAGGTGCAGCAGCTGGAGTCAATAAAAGAACCTTGTATTTAACATAAAGAAACAATGGCTTGCAAGACTTGGGTAAGATTCCTGTTTCTGCTAAAGCCACACACAAGCAAATGATGGGGGAGAGGAGGAGGTGAGGGAAAGCCCAGGAGGTATCAACAGAATGATGTAAATAAAGGACATGTTTTCTGTCCTCTGCTGTTTCTCACCAAAGTCAGGGCACTGGAGCTTTCTCCCTGAAAACCACCATCACCTCATAGAGGTAATTCTCAAAGCAGAGATGCCACACATTGGAGAGGTTCAGAAGATGGGCATCACTGAGGCTGGACTGAAGTCCAGGTACAAATCCTGTGTGTGCAGTGTGGATGCTTGTGAGACCCAGATCCAAGGGCAGAACATGTGGATGCACACAGGGCTCCACCTCTACATCCAAGAAGAGTGAGTACAGAAAAGCTGTGGTCATTTTGGTCTGGAAGTATCACAAGAAACCCTTGCTGTTTGGGTTTTTTTTCCTTTACAATCTTCTTATTTCAATTTAGGTTCAACACACCAGTTTATGACAGATACTTTTACACTGAGATTTTTCAGGTGTTGAATTTACATAAAAAAATTTTTCACTATCAAATAATACCTCAGCAATGGTTATAGTATTTAGGATTATGCTGAATGAACACTTCTCCTGCCCTACAGTGAGCTATTCCAAAAATCAGGAATTAAAGTCCCTGATTTAAATCCCCTTCACAATTTGAATTTATGCTGTGAGATCTGGGCATTACATTAGTTTTGTGTGTCCCTCAGCTCTTTTCTAGCACTGAGTGCCCTCAGTGACTTCCACCAGCCTGGAAGCCAGTCAGGCACAGCCTCTGGATTTAAAGTGAACTATTTTCATTGTGATAAATGTAACTATTAGGCCCTTCCACTTCACCAGTCAAATGAAACCTTTAATCCTCAGGATTTCAGTGGCACTTTTAGTCTTCACAGTGCTTTACTAATCTTAAATCTCCCCAAACTCTTTGCCTTGGGAGGGGAATTGTACATCCATTTTGCAAACAGAATTGCTGTTATCACACAGCTTCCTTCACATAATTGTAGCAGTGAGCCTGAAACCTCTGTCTCTGGCTTTTAAGCATTCTCTGTGCTCTTAACAGGGGGGACATGTGGAGAAAGAAGGGGAAAAAAAGACAAAACCAGCATTTTTCTCATAAGATGAATTAAGTTTTCAGATACCAACAGACAAACACTCACCTACCTTTATCTGTGTTCCTGTCTCTGCATTTGTTAACCAGCAAGGAGGGCAAGCAGTGAAACTTTTTTCCACAGGCACTGCCAACTCCAATCCTCAGACAAATAACAGCAGAGCTTTTGCCTGAAGCAGTTTTATTCCTTCTCCTGGGAGACTGGGATCATCACCTATGCTATGCAATTAGTTTTTCACAGCCAGCAAGACAGATTTTAACATCTTTCTTGAACTCTTTAGGGCTTGGCAGCTAAAGGAAGGTTGGACATCTGGCTTATTTTAAGACGAAATTTTCAACTCAGTACTTGGATAGTCTCTTTCCTTCCAATTTCAATAGGAAATAGGAATAGATACAAAATACATACAAAGGGGGAATTGTTACTCATGCTGCACTATGAGAAGAGGACATCATTAAAAGAGGCATAAAATCAAACTCCAACTGTACAGCAAATTCCCATAAATACTTTCTCTCTTGCTCTGGGCAGCTAAATGCACTGCTATGGACTCTGTTCCCAAATGTTTGTGGAGCAAGGAACCATATCCACAGAACAATTTTCAGGGCTGGATTCAGCAGAAAGACCCCCCAGCAATCTGCCTCCTCTGGGAAGCTGGGGCTGGGACAAGGGGTTGAGCAGAGATTCTGGTGCCAAAGGAAGAAGTGGATTTTCCCTTCCACCAGGCACTGCCAGTGGTGTCACTATCATTAAAATGCATATGCAAAATGCACAGAATTTAACCATAATGCCCTAAACTGGCAACACAAGCACTGTAAACTGGAAATCCATCCCCAGGCAAAGATCAAAGGGTTGCTCAGCACTGTAAAATAGAGGTGGTTAATGAACACCTACAAAAAGGGAAGCTAATGAGAGCCCCTGTAACTCCCAGTTCAAACACTGCTTAGGAAGGCAAAGGCAAGACAAAAATGCCTGCATTCACATTCTTTGGCAGTAACATGCAAGCCAGTGGGGATATCCAGAAGGAAATAAACTCACAAATTGTCAAGGCAGCAGCTGCATTCAACAGCTTAAAGAAGATTTACTCACTGAAAAACTCTAACCTTAGGAGCAAGCTATGATTTTTCAACTGGAATGCTATTTCCACCTTAGGATACTGATATGAAAGCTTGAAATCTAGCAAAGGTGATGACAGATGTCTAATTGCTTTGAAAGCAAATGCCTCAGGAGAATATTAGGTATTAAAATAGAATGAATTTACAGAAAGTGCTGAGATCTGTCAGGGCCTTCATCAACTCCTGGTCTACAAAAGATGGCAGAGAAAGAGAGGGGAATGAGAGTGACTTAAGCCAGGGCAGGGCTGCTGTTGGGCAGCACAGCAGAGTCCAAAGAAACCCTCTATTGAGGCTTAATGGAGGCAGAAAAGATACAGATTTACCAGGACTGAATGGGATAATGGATCATTGCTGAGGGCTCCTGGGAGGCTGGGATACATTTTAGACCCCAGGACACCTTCAGAAATGTCACTTTTCTAACCTCCAAGGGATAGATGCAAATATTTTTTTTGTAAGGGACTTCTCCCAGCAGAAGCAGGAGGTCACAGCATCCCTCCAGCCAATCCTGAGCACACTCCAGTATGGAGAGGGCTGATCTGTCAGAGGGACATCCAGTTCTAGATGACTGCCATAACTAAGCTGCAGGCAAGATGGGCTTTTCTCTTTATTCATCAGTCTGCAGTATTCTGATGTTTAAGGATACTGGTTTGTCCCCAGTTTGCTGGAAGTTGCTGGAGCCAAGGATAACACCATGGCTAAAGCTCCAATATTGAGAGATAGAGTCATGCTTTACTGACTTCAGAGTTCAAGTATTCAAGGCGTTAGGGTAGAGTGTTTTTCCCCTCGGGGGTCTTATTTCTTGCCTCTATGAAAGTCAGAAAGAAAGCAAGAGAAGTTCCTATTAAAAACATTCTAACACAGCATCTGAGATGAATGACAAAGGTCCTGTAATTGCTCCCTTCCCGGGACCTTAATAGCACACACATGTGTGCTCTGAAAGCCAGTGCTCCACACACCTTCACATCAGGCTTTTTATGAGGATCACTAATTTAAACCCCATAGTTCTAGCTGAAAAGCAGCATGCAATATGCTTTCATAAACACCAGGTCAACTTTCACCATGGCATCATGCTAAAGAAAGAAATATCTGTCTTTTCACTGATAAGATCTAATTAGCCCAAAGCAAACTGTAAGCTGTTTTTCAAGCTTCCTTGTTCTTTTCTTTTATTTCTTTTTTTTTCTCTTCTTTTTGAACCCCAGATCTGTAAAAGAACATATCTGGTCTTGCTTACAACAATCTTTCATTTGGAAACTTTTGTGAAATGACTGATTTGTTTAATTTAGCCAAGAAGAAAAAAATGCATACCCTTCTGACTCAGTATGGGAAGAAACAATAAATTATGGCAGCAAATGCTCGTGGCTGATGTGACAGTATCTTAGCAGGAAAAGAGAAGCAATTTTTGCAAACTGCCTACAGCTGTACTTTCAAACTGCACGACCCCAAGGAACAAGACCTGACCAGCACATCCAGCATGTCTCACTGCATAATTAAGCTTGGCTTTGCTATTCTGAAAAGTTCCATTGTGTACAGAGAGTTCAGAGATTACAGTCTGAACACATGAATATTCTGGGTAGTGACAGTGCCCCTAAAGTACTTGTGCAGTGGAGCCCAGGTGGATGCTGATGAGAAAATGCCATTTAATCCAATATTCCAATCAGGCAGAATTGACAAGGTTTCAAACTGGATTTCAAGAACAGGCTCCAGCAGAGCTGTGAGGTGATCAGTGCTGCCCACTGGGGACCATATTCTAGCAGGTCACCTACTGCACTTGTGCCATGGTTGGACCTGTGGCAGAAAGTGGAAATACTCCAGAGCTTATTCCACCAGGACAACTGCAAGGACCTGATGGTGAAAAACACCTAATCCAAAAGGCATAATCAAGGTAATTTAAAATAGCCTCAGTAGTAATGGACAGCTGTGGGATCACAGAACTTGGGTCAGGCTGGATGCTGGAGAATCCCCCCTGCTCCTACAGCACTGTGAGCTGCTTCTGCTGAGCACCCTGTCCTCTCAGGGCTCACATGAGCTCTATTCCCACCCCAGATGTTATCCTGAGAGGACATCCTGGGAACTGAAGCCCCACTGAATGCATTATTAGTTACTATTAGTTATTCATCAGTTAATGATCAATGCTCCCCAATGCAATTTATTAAAGAAAATAATTAAACTAAGGACTCATTTGGGATTTTATAATTTCAGCAAGAGGCTACTTCTCTCTCATTCAGTCTTGCCTGAGCATTTTCTAGACATGGAGCTACCCAGCTCTGACATGTGTGATACTGGCTAACACTGTTTCATCTCTCATTGTCATGAGTCAAGGTACTCATTCCTCCTTAAGATGTTCTGGGAGATTGTCACCTTAATGCCTTGGCAGTCATTATAAATCTCAAAAGGTTATTGAAAAGACTGTGAAGTTACAGCAGTCCCTGGTAGCAGTACATACTGTGTGCTGTAGGTATTCAAGGGGAAAATCCTCTTCAGACAGGTACTACAGAGCTTAAATGGTGAATTACTACTCCCCATATTTTCAAAACATGATCCTGGACACTGTAACATCTCAGAGTAACTCAGAGAAAATGATGAATGCCAATACTTGAGCAGGCTTGTCTTTCACTCCTTCTCCTTTTTCACTTCAAAAAACAAGAGTAAAAAAATCACAATTTAATTTCATTTCCAATCCACTGGTCTTGGTGGAAGGCTTTAACTCTCCATCAAAAAATGCACTTAATGGACCAGGCTTTTAAATAAAATATCAAAAAAGAGAAGTTACTCTTCCAGTTAATAGGATAATTGGAGGCTGTATTGGAATATGAGGCAAAAACACTGTGGCAGAGCATGCTCCACTTCAAACAAAACACTGATCTTTTTCAGTGTTCAGATCAATCTGATCTTTTTGCAGCACATTCTCCTTTTCTACAGAACCTTTACAACAATTTGTACCATGGATGTTCCCAGAAACTCCAGTGGAGATGAGCTGTGCAATTTGTTGTGCAAAGAAGGAGCAGTTTGAAAGGCACAAACAGGACTTGGTTTCTGGAGGCTGCAGTGCCCAGGGGAAGGACATGGCCAGCATTGCAGTCAGCATCTCTTCCCTTTCCATGCCCAGTTCCCAATTAGAGCTGCATCCACTGAGGCTGGCTCTTAGCCCAAGCCTAGGCACAGGCTCAACCTTGTTTTAGTGAAATTATGCAACATTTCCATCTCTGCCCACAGCTAAAGACATTCCACAGATGTGGGGACAGACAATCACAGAGCAGAAGGGTGGGGTTCATTTTACTGAAGCCCTGTTCAAATCCAAGAGTGTTCCTTGCTGGTAAAACCAATTTTGGGCCATTTGATCTCATCTCCTGTAGGAAGGGGTGCTTTGAGATTTAGCTGTTGGCAAGAAAGGCTCTGGTTTGCACATCAGTGATCATGTGCCAGAGCCACAAACCACAGGGAACCACAACTCAGAGCAGTCCATGGGGCAGGACTTAGGTCTAGGACAGATGCTCTGGCTCCTGGCCATGTCTAGGACCATAGAAGCAGGGAATTTGACTACTAAAGCTTGTTAGATCCTCTCCTGTCCCACCCAGCTCCATCACCTTCTGAAGAACAACTGATGTGCATCTGTGAGGCCTGTGGAGAACCTTCCAGTGCTGCTGAAGGCTATAAATCACAAAGTTGTTCAGTTGCAAGGAAGGGTCTGTCAGCTCTGACATGCCACTGCAGTTTTAAGCTACCACCCCTCCTGCAGAGTTTTCTCTCAATCCTACAAGAAAAGTTATTTTCTCCAAGGTAGAAGAAGATGAACTTAGTTCTGACCTTTATGAAGAATAACCAAGTTGTCCATAGCTTATCATAAACAGATGTCAGGTCAAGCCATGAATTTGTAATGAATGTTAGAACAAAAGGCAGTTTTGCTTCTATATTTATAACAGCTTTGAATACACCTCTCAAACCACAGCTGTCGTTGATTTACTCTTCTTATTATGTAATATGAATTAATCATTAAAAGTGAGGCACATAGAGGATTTTGTTGATGTTCCCAATCATTTGGAGCTTGGAAAATATGCCTTCCTGGCACTGGGAGATTGTATTTTTGGAAAAAAAGCCCCAAAACCCAACATGGTTTTTGGTGTACTGCAAGGCTGGGGGTTTATCTCTCAGAGAATAAGACCTCCTGTAATCCTGCCAAAACAATTAATTTGCAATTACAAATCCTTGTTACCACCCACTGTGATGAATGACTGCTGATCTTCAGTGTGAAGCACCTCAATGTCTGGCACAAAGCCAGTATTTTTCTTACAGGAAATTAGATTCTTTTTTTCTCTCCCTACTGTTAATGTCCTCCTGGGATGAGAACCCATCTCCAGCATTTCACAGGCTCAGCAAGTTCTGGAAAGGAACTGGCAGCTCATGATGCCCAGGGAGGGCAGGTGGCTATGGGTGATTTTTCAGATGTGCTTTATCACTATTGACACTATCTGGCAACACAAATGTTGTTTAACATTACACTTTGCCAAGCTGATCCTTACTGGTGCTTTCCAGTTTCTGGAGTGTACACTCTCTCTGAATCTAGTGAAAGTTGTGCCAGGTGGTTATACAAGATGTGAAGTGGTAGAAATAGATTTTTCCTCTACTTTCTTTGCTAGTTGAAGCCCAGCTTGATGTGTCATAGATTTGCTTCCTCCTGAGAACACGAATCTGTGATGGTTCCTACCCAAGACCCAAAGGTTCTACACAGCCCACCAGGTCAGATCCTGCTCTGCATGGCATTGGCATAAACCTGCACTAACTCAAGTGCCTGAATTAATCTGGGTCTACCCTCATGTAAGAGAGACTGATATCTGACCCAGTGTGCTGAGTGAGATCCTTGGCCCGTGGCCAGTGGGTTGTAGGGAAGAATGAAAGACAGTTACCCTGGATTTACACTGGGTTATCTGAGATTAATACAGGCCTTAGTATTTACAGAGCACCTACTGTAACTGCAAAGAAAAAAATATGGCAAAGCCAACATGCTACAAGGCCTCTATGTGTCTTTCTTCTTCTAAAAAATCTTTTCATTGGGCTAGGTAATATAATAGGTTAATGAGCTAAATTGTTGCCTGAGGGACAGAAGTTTTATATTTAAACTTCCACCCACAGAGCTGAAAATGCCCCTTGTGAAAGTCAGAACTAATGATGGAGCTTGTATGTCTGGCTTGTAATTCCACCTTTCTTGATACAACACCAGTGAAATGCAGAATAGTCAAAAAAAATGAAACTGGGAGCCCTGAACCATTCTGTGCTATTGGCTCCAAATACAGAACTTTAGTCAGGACAGAATTTGAGGGATGTGAAATAGAGAAACAATTAAGTAAAACTGGAAATAAAGAAAAATCCATAAAAATATTGTGGAGAATTGCTCCTGCTATATAACCTTGCCTCCTCAATTATACTTTAGAAGAGTCCAAAGGACAACTGGAGGAAAGGAACTCAAAAAATGTAGCCTTGGTCTGTACAGAATTAAAGAATTACTAAGGCTGGGAAAGACCTCCAAGGTCAAGTCCAACCTTTGACCAAACACCACCTTGCCCACTAAACCCTAGCACTGAGTGCCACATCTGCTTGGTTTTTGAACCCTTCCAGAGATGGTGACTCCACCACTTCCCTGGGGAGCCTGTTCCAATGCTTAAGAACTCTTTCAGTGATCATTTTCCTAAAATCCAACCTGAATCTCCCTTGTGCTCTCTCTGGTTGTCTGGGAGAAGTGCCCGACCCTCACCTCAACACAACCTGCTTTGAGGTGGTTGTGCAGAGCAATAAGGTCTCCCCTGGGCCATCTTTTCCTGCCACATCACTACTGGAGCACAAGGGGAGAGAGCTGAGGACAGGGGGGAGCCTTGGGTGGCTAAAAAGCAGCCCCTGGTGCTGCTCACCTTCAAGCACAAGATCTGTGTCACCACCACAACTCACCAACACCTCCAGCTCCCCATATCACCTGGGACACGTTTCCAGTGACTCCAATGCCAGGTCCAAGTCCTGCAGCTGCTCCTTCCAGCACAGCCTGGGGCAGGGAATGCTGTGGAGCTGGGCTGTGTGTCCTGATCATCTCCCCAGAGAGCCACACACATAAAGACACGCTCTGTTCTTGCAGGAATGTAATCCTTGATGTAAAGTTTGTCAGCAAAAATATAATTCACCATGAAAGAATGGGCTACTGTCTTGCTAAAGCATCAAGAGGCACATTTTCAGCAGTCTGGGAGTCTGATGCAAGTGTTGGGAAACTGAGCAACCTGTGTTTGTTCCTCTGACCAGCACAACTACAACAAAAATGTAAAAAGGCTTCCAGTGCTAGAACATTTAACAGCTCGGATTTCAAACAAGGAGGAACTATTTCAAAGCAGAACGAGTGTATGGGATGTTTGTTTCTTTAACTGAATGCAAACTGGATGTGGAATTTCCTCTTGGAAGAAATGACTGAATGGGAGATGGCTTGGACTCCCTTTTGTATATTGCATCATGTACAAAAAAGGATGATATAATGAATTGCAATTCTAAAGAATCCAAGCAAAAATAAAATAATTATTTCAGGTTAACACCTTCAGTGGGTCTTGCATTGTCCAATTCACGTTTCTAATAGGTTTGAAGACTCTGGGGCCAGGAGCATTGTATCACTCATGCTGAGTTAAATGCTAAAAATGATACTTATATCCCTTTAAGATAATGGGTTTAAGAGAAGTGGCAGCAGTGTAGAGAGGCTGCAAGTTTAACAGCAGTGGTAACAGAGGAGTAGTAACACAGCAACTCTCTGTCTTTAGAATTCCAGTACAGTCTGTTAATCTCAAGCACTGGGCTAACAAAGGCAAACTCAGAGCCATTTAAAATAACTTTACAAACCTGGCCTTATGTATTTGCAAAGTGAACTGGATATATCAGTTTCTTGTGCAACACTTGAAACATGCTGCAAATATATTAAGAATATACAAATATGACAATTAGCTCCAAACACTTTCCAAAAGCTACAGGACACAGCAAGGACCAGCTGCAAATAAACCTGACAGAAAATGGGATAAAATCCCTCTTCTTTCAGGCATGGATAATGGCTACAGAGCTGCTGCTAAGGCCAGTGGATGAGGTTTGGCTGGTGGGTGCAGGTCTCAGATCAGCATGGCCTCATCTCTAGCCCTCACCTCTTCTACATGGGAGCTTCAAATCACAATTTGTCTGGGGTAGGTGTGGAGGTTTTACTGCTGCTGGGAGCTCCTAAAGGGGCTGATCCATCTCCTCAGGGAGCTGATCCATCTCCTCATGCACAGAGTCTGTGTATTCTACAAATACTGCCACTACTACCACAAAAATAACACTCTGTCATACCACCCAAACAGCCTGCTCTTTTTACAAGTTGTATCTGGACTTGACTTTTTAAATGAGGTTTTCCTTCTCTCTTACACGACTTCCCAGCATCTTCAAAGAGGATCTTGGTTTGGGAAATTAAGGATCAGTGGCCAAGTCACCAGGCAAGCTGTTTGCACATAAAGCATCAAGACCCACTATTTTAATCTCTGATAATTACCACTGTTAGTTAAATCGTGCTTCCCTGATGGTTCTCAACAATAAGTAACAAATGCACAACACATTAATTGCACAAAGTTGTTGCTTGTTCTGAGATCAACTTGTATTAACAGAAAAAGTTTCCATGTTAGTCAGCAAAGCTCTCTCACAGTGACTTTTACAGGGCTGGGAACAAATGTTTTACAGTGGAATTTTGCCCTGGAAGGATGAATTTTAAAGAGTTCACTATAAGCTAATGGCTACAGACTTTGTGTTTCTCCTTAAAGGAGGAACTGTTTTAAGCCAGACTTGCTGATAGCTGTAAAGGCTCCCCTCCTAAATCCAAGCCCTGTATTAAAGCTTCTGGATCTTCATTATGAAAATCCTTCACTCAGGATTTGTGAAGAACTGAATTCCACTTTAAACAATTCAGCTATCTGGATTTCTGGAACAATACATTTTCTTCTAAGAATTGTACCTACCCTTTTCTAGCAATCTCGTGTGACCTAAGTGTCCGGTCAGAATTAACCAACATGTCTAGAATTTTAAATGCTCATTACAAACCAGATCTAAGTCCAAGAACATCCTGCTGGACTCACACAGGGTGAAATTCCTGGGAAGCAGAGTGCTGGCACAAGCTCCCTGCAGACAGAAGCAGGCCACATATGCAGCACACAAATTTTTGTGCCCTCCTGCACAGGGATGATCCTGATCCTGAGTTAAGAATCACAAATAATGAGTGATTTTGCTCTGATCCTGCCCTGCTCACATGCAGACATTAAACCCATCAAACAACACTGTTTACTGTGACCCATGTAAGACTGCAGCCCTCCCAGCAGTGAGCCAACATCTTTATCAGATTGGAACTGTTCACACAACACTGAACTTTCAATCCACGTAATCGGTGAATACACAATTATTTCATATTCCTCCCTATCAAGAGAACCCAGGTCCGTTTGCATGCCAAAATGTTTTAGTGTTCCACAAATAAATAAATAAATAAATAAATAAATAATGTTATTTCACCTGTTAACACATGGGGACTGTTTGTTTTGGCCAGCTTGCATGGACTCTGAGTGCCAGGTTATGAATAAAATAATGTTCAATACTGTAAACATCTTGTGACATAAATTCCTGGCTCAGCATAAATACAGACACTCTGTATGTGGCAGGTTCTTCCTGCATTCTCCAGCACTGACACCATTAAATTCATGTATCTATGACAGAGTATATACATAACTGTAATTCCTAAAAAAAAACTGCAGTCACAGATAAGCCAATTTGCCCATCCTGGGCCTCTCTTCACTGGATTTTGCTTGCTGGAGTTTGGGTTTTTGGAAAGCAAAGTGCAACTACTGTATCCCAGTGGTTTCTGCACATGCCGTACATTCCAGAACAGAAAGTAGGTTTTCTGTTTAAAGAACAGCACAGTTAGAAAGATAAGATAAAACCAAACTGGAATATAATATTGCTGGGAAGTTTTAGTCCTTAATGCAAACACAAAGTCAGTAATGTAAAGGATGCTTTCTGAACAACACTGGCAAGGGTTGAGTTTCTCACACTGCCAGGCCTCCTTCCCAAGGAAAACCTCACATTACTTTAAGATCAGAATGCAAATACAGAGCAGACTCTGCCCTGGTTTAATCCACTGCATTCAGGAATTAATTCCACTGATGTCACTGGAGAAACAAAGTTCAGACAGGCCTAAGTGAAAGTAAGCTCCAGCCCTGAGGAAGGGACTGATGGTTTTAGCTCTGCCTTTAAGCTCAAGCCTTTCTTTCATTTCGGGTGGTTGGAATGAGTCTAGGACTGGACAATGTGTATAGATCCCAGACTACCCTGAAAACCAGTTCAACTTTTGCTTCCTAAATATTTAAACTGCAAATTAATGCAGATGGGAGCTCAGTACCCTGAACATCTTTGCTCTCAGAAAGAAAACACCAGGAAGTGTTTGCTGTTACCTTGGACCAGTCTCCTGTTTTCCACTCGTAGCAGCCTGTGTGATCCTCACACTCCTCCTCGTCTCTCGGCCTGGTGGCTGCATCACATTTCCCTTGGGAGTTTGTGCATGTCACTGTTCTTTTCTGAATTCCCCTGCCACAGTCTGCTGAGCACTGCAAAAAAACAGGGGTTTGGTTTTTGTTACATGGTGCTTAGAAATTATGGCTTTTATGTTGGTAACACAGCTCAGAGGAAAAGCTGGGGTTATGAACACTGAGGAAAATGATAATCCGTAAGATTTTATTACAATAATCTAAGCCACTCATACAAGAGTAATTTGAAAAGCATGATGACTGCTTGTGAAATATTTTACTTATGAAAAATGGCAATTCTGAAAATCAGCCTCCTTTGAAAAATGTCAGCTGGCTTTTTGCTAGAATTGGTGCCACTAAATCTTGTGTTGAAGAGCTCCTCGTTCATACTGAAGGACACACAGATTGACTGCACACACCCCTTGGTGTATCATGGGATACATCAAGGCTGATAAATGGTGGTGTTAAATGTAATTTTAAATCACAGCAGCATGAGACCACTGTTATAAACACGTTTCTGTAGTTCAGTTTGTGCATATCATGGCAAAGTCACAATTCTCACACCTTCTCATGTGAAACATACACATCACGTTCACATTTTGACTTGCCATCACTATTTTGATTCTGAAAAACTCTAACAAACATTTACTGAGTGAGCACAAATTATCCACCCTGTTTTTGTGCCTGGGGTCTATGGAATTAGCCTCTTGAGAGCACAGATATCTGCTCACTCACTTGTTATCTTTGCCAGTGGTTGGAAATTCTTGTTTAATAAAGAATTTGTCTTGATTTTCTTGGCTGTACAAGGTGGGAAAAGGACACTGGCATGAACTGAACCCAAATTTCTATTTTCAATAACCAGTTTAGTAATAGAGCACCTGCTGTCACAGCCACCTGAGTCCTTGTCACCACCACTGAGCACAGCCAGTCTGCCTGCTCCCCATTCTCACGCCACGGCAGCGGTTAAGAGTGAGAAATTGTCTTGCAGAGCCACTGGGGACAGGTGGGTGGAGAAATGATCTATGTACCAGCTGAGATAAAAACTAACCTCCTCTGGCATGTCAAGTTCTCCCCTTCGGGGGGCCAGCAGGGAAAAGACAGTTGATTTGACACTGAATAAATAGTGCAGATATGAGATATTCTGTGAGGTCTTTTGAACGTGTTCCAAGAAGCTTCTCCATCCAGGGGGTCTATGCTGGAAACAAGTGTCAGCTTGATATAAATTACATCAAATGGACAAATCTCAGCATGCCTGTCTAACTGTCTTAAAAACACAATCCAGGCAGTTCTGACCTGCTGGCCTTGTTAAGGACATGAATGACAAGCGTTTATGAGCTGGCAAGCAAACAGACATGCCTTTAAATACTTCACAGCACTACAAAGTGACTTCTTGAAAATCTGGGAAACCTTCCACTTAATTTAGTGTGTGCTGCTCACGGCGTGACCCCCTTACGGATGTAACATCTTTGTAAGGAGCACAATCTATAGTTCTGCTAAGACAGGGGGGTGAATTCTTCCCAGCTTTGCAGAATTCCACAAAATGCTTTGCTGGACTGCTCATAGAGAAAGGCTTGCCAGAGATCACAGGCTGGAGCTTCCTAAATGGTACCTTAAAGCCATGAATTTGCCCCAAGTTGGGTAGACTTTCCCAAATTATGTATCATTTTCCTCAGGCCCCAGGGTGGACTCCTCAGGGTTGCACTCGTTCATCCCAAACTACAAAGCTCAATATATAAAAATCTTTGGAACGATCCAATTTACTCAAAGTAAATCAAGCTGAAGTGGGAGTATTTTTCACAGTAGGAGAAATCTCTAGGTGGGTTTTACAAGCAAGTCTGGGAAAAACACCAACTGTTTGTTCTTCCCACAGCTTTTAAGTCATTCACAGATTAATACTGCATATACTTTCCTAGACAAAACAGCATGAGCAAGAAGGTTTCCAACAGATCTTTGGTGGTCACATATAAATCACCCTCTTTAAGAGGTTTTTTTCCTTTCCTCAAGTCATCTGTTTTCATGAAGAATTTCTTAATACACAGATTCTACATAGAGTCCACAAATTAATAGACTCTGTGTGTCCACTCGAGATCATTAAGTCTTATTTTATTAACAAATTACTTTGTCAGATACCATGAGGCTTTGCAAAGGAGCAACACAAGTTTGCAGTTAAGACACAACTCCTTTATCTGAAGTAAATCCATTTTTTTCCCACTCTATTTCTCTAACAGTAGAAATGTTCACCTTCTCCTGACAGTCTCTATTTTATCATTAAAAATGGGTTGAGCAGTACTTTGTCCAAAACAATCTCAAGTGTTTGGCAATACAAGGGGAACCTAATTTTTTCCACAATGAAGATTGCATTGGAATTTGCTGTGAAAACACACATTTTTGACCAGGACCAGACATCAGTGCAGTCAACTGTGTTGTATGAGCAAGAAGTTAAGAAAAATAGAACAGAAAATAGATTTATAAAATAATACAATTACAGTGATATTTATTGCTCAACATCAGATTAAAATGCTAAAGAATAAAGTGATTGCCACTAAAGAAAGTCCTAGGTGTGAGAAGGGTTCACACTGGCAGAGCATCAAACGTGTCCTGGAGTCAACTGAGCTTCATAACAGCAGAAATGGGCCAGAATAACAAATTTAAAATCACAAGTGCACAATTACAGACCAAACAAAAGTAAATAAATGTATCAAAGGAAAAGTAAACCAGCTATTGAAAAAATTATCTAAAAATGCTGTGTATTTGCAAATGAGTTACATAGTCATGGATATGGAAGATTTCCACTGATCTGTAACTTGACTTACTCTATTCCATAAGAGGGAGACAGAAGTACCTGGGATTGTTAACAAAAGACTCAAGTAAAAAATCCACATGTAAAGCAGGTAGGAACTGCACCCTAATCTCAGCTATAAACAGTTCAGCTGGTTTAGCTATAAGAAATAAAGAGGGCATCATCTGAAAGGGGAATGTCTACAACACACAAAAGACCTAACAGACAACTTAGTAAAACCTTGGTGTGTTTGTGCACATCTTTTGTAATGAAAGAACTCAGAAAGAACATGAATCTATGCACCAGTGAAGGATCCAGCACCCACTGAAAGGGAACACTGCTCTCACTTAACCATCACCTCTCTTGCCAAACTCAGATTTCCTGTCCAGGAGGTGCACAATGAAATCCCATTGTGTTTGTGAGGAGACACTGTTCCTCAGGATTCCTTCTGTCCTGAGCTTCTGTGACTTTTAAGCACATTTCTAACAATAATATCTAGCAAAAGCTCTTTGACAATGTTTTAAACAGGAGCTCCCTGTTCCAAAGAGAGGTGAATAATGAGGAATCCTTCCCACAGGAAGGGCTGTTGCTGGAATGAGGCTGGGAGAGCTGCAATTCTGCACTCAGAGTGAAAGGAGCTCATCACTCGGGTGAGCCTAGCAAGCACAATATCAAAGTGAATATGGGCATCCTGTAAGGAGTGCTACTCACAGTGTACAGACAAAGTTGCCCTGTACTAGCTGAGTCCTGGTCATGAACTGCAGGCACACTCCCAGATCACTCTGCTGCTAAACAAAACACAGGGTAACTGTCTAGATCTCCCACTATTTACATAAGAAATGCATTCATAACATTTGGGAAAAAATTCTTAACTCTGCAACTACTCTGAGATGCACCTTTTATAAAAATATAACCAGATTTTTCTTGTTCCTGGAATTGCACAAAAGAAGGTTGGATAGGGCCCAAAGACTGCACATTCTCTGTAACATGCAGATGCCTGATAAGCCTGATATTTCTTCACACCACATTTAAATGGAGCCAGAAGCTCTGGGTTACTGCACTTTTGGCCTCAGGTCAGTGAAACGTTTTTCCTTCTTGGTCAGAGTTTTCAGATGGAAAGATACAGCCACTAGAGCATATCTAAACCCTGCCTTACTAATTCATCTGGTCTGGAAACCAAATCTCAGCTCCTCACTGCTCATCTCAACAGATGAGAGCCCTGCCCAGCGCTCCAGCGCTGTGAGGATGCTGACCATGAAAACCATGAATTAAGGCCAGTGTATCTGAGCTCTGAGCAGTCTGGCTCCTTTCTGGAGTGAAGGTCCTACCTTTGACCACTCTGATGCTTCCCAGATGGAGAGGCAGTCCCGTCCCTCACAGCTCTGCACCGTGGCTGGTTTGCTGCCCAGGCAGTAGAGGTCCCTGGTGTTGACGTAGGAGCCGTTCTGCAGCTGATAAACACAAGTGACCTCCCGGTGCTGCACACCCTTCTCACAAGTGGCAGAGCAGGGACTCCAGTGGCCAGTCACCCACCTGAGAAGGAGCCAGAGGACAAATGTTAGCAAACTGCTGGAATAAAACATTATGCTTCACTTAAAGCCAGTGAGAAACGGGCAGCTCTTCCTGGGTTTGTGGATGCTTTGATGGTGCTGTGCTGTCCTCACCCTGAGCTCACTGCTCCCCTCTGGGAGCTGAAGTGTGTAAAGCAGCAGTGTCAGTATGCAAGGGAACATTCCCTCCTGATTCCCAAACTCTGCATCACTCCCTTTAACCCCACTCTCTACAGTGGGGCTGTTTTTTTCCCTCAGATAAAGACAGACTTGTCTGCAGACTGTCCTGCAAGACCATTCCTTGCAAGGGAAAGGAGGAATCCTCCCCACTCTGTCTTCCAGCTCCACTGACTCCAGCAAGTGCTGGAAGCACCACAGTGGGGCTACAAGGCAGTGAATAAAGTGTCTAAGAAGGAACTGAAAGAGGAAGGATGGAGGGAAGGACAATTTTTTCTAAAAGAAAAGCAGCATCAATCTTTAGCTTCCTGCAATCTGTCAGTGAGAGCATGTTCTCTGTAATTACAGGCATTCCTGGATGGAGTGAGGGACTGGAGCAATAACTGTGCAGGCACTGAGCACCAGAAGGCTCTCATGCCTTTCTCACCAGGCAATTGACCTTCTAGCCTGTTATTTAGGACTGTCATCCAGATCTGTATCCTTACACCATGAATCTTTTACTTGTCACCCAGTCCTGGGCTGTCTATTATGGTAAGTGGCCCAAACAAGACTTCTCAAAAATAGGTCTGTTAAGAAATACTACTTCATTCTGCTGGAGGCTCCTGTAATCTAGGTAGAGCAACTTATTTACCA
Organism: Peucedramus taeniatus; assembly: GCA_013400575.1. Classification (NCBI taxonomy): domain Eukaryota; kingdom Metazoa; phylum Chordata; class Aves; order Passeriformes; family Fringillidae; genus Peucedramus; species Peucedramus taeniatus. The sequence continues at coordinate 128,841 of WBNO01011811.1, forward strand.
CATTTCTTTTGAAGGTGTTGCATGTTACTTCTCTGAAATGAATTAAACAACTGTTTCCCATCTTCTCATTCCTGAAGGGGGGAATATTAGTTCAGCACCATTTGTAGAAACATCTTCACCTGCTGCAATTGTCATGAATTAATTTGTGAATGACATGACTGGTGTGACAGCACTGATGATTGTGCTGACAGTGCAGGCAGAAGCCATTTGGCTTGAGCAGGACTGGGCAGACTGACCACCTGTCTTTTGTGGGACAGGTCTCTGCTCAAATGTTCCTGTGCATTAAAGCAGTTGACTGACACATCTGTGAATTTCTGTTGGCCAAAACAGCTGGTGAGACACCAAACCTGTTTCTCCAGACTGCAGTTTTGGTGCATCTTTCAGCCCAGAGCTTGGTATTTCTCTTATGGAATGGGAAAATGTCAGCTGGGAAACTGAATACTAGGGCTGATAGACTGACAAAAATAGCCCTGAAGTGCAGAAATCAGTGTTCATGAAAATTAATAGCCAGGCCCCCCTGGTATCAGCTGGGCTCTGCCCTGTTGGAGCAAACGTGAGGGAATTGTCCACCTGGGGGAAGGAACCTCCTGACAAAGGCCTGCAGGGGCAGAAATGACTGTGCTTTATGAGCTGAGTGTGAGTCACAAGGCTGGGAAAGGGGTCTGCCCAGGCTCCACTCAGCTAATATTCACTTCAGCACTGTGTTCTCACTGTGATCTACAGCTACTGGCAGAAGAAAAAGGGAAAGGGGCTGAAAGCAAAGGAGAAAGATAAAAAATACATTCTTGGCAGAGGCTGTCTGTGATCTTGCACTTAGGATGGGCAGCCCACAGCATGCCAACTATCTCCAAGATGCCTTCAGAAGAAAGGTTATGGCTTTCCTTTTAGGAAGGAAAATTCCTTTCTAATTTTTTTGTTTGTTGCTCTTGTGCAGGGGAGAAATCACCTGGTTTCTACCCTCTTTGCTGGTCTCTAGTCAGTACCAGCACAGACATGACAGAGTACAGCTAGAAAATTAACACAGAAAAAACAAGTATTATCATCATCATGAGAAGAATGATTGCATTAGGGAATGAGCTGAAACCCAGGGTACCAATACAAAGATGTGTCTGTGGTGAAAACAATCTCCAGCATCAGCCATCATCCTCTACACCAACTCCTGATCCCAACCCTGTGGTTACAAATCAGGTGAGGCAATGCTGTAAGGGATCTCTGAAACCTCACAGGCCACTCTGCCCTGCCTGTGACAGTCAAAATACTTGGAAATTAAAGGCTATTTTAAAGTGGTGGTTTTACTTTCACATCCAGGAGACAAGTGATATTAAATGTCTGAATAATACTAATATGTAAAGTAGGTTATTTTCAAAAGCACCAAGGGGATGATCGCTTCAACCACTAAACTTCATCCTCTCAGTGAAATCTATGCTTGAATCAATGGCCTGCAAAAACAATCTGGCAAACAAGTAAAGGTGAGTCCAACACACAGTCCTGGCAGTGCCCTGAACCCCCACAGTTCCCCCAAATTCTCCTTCACAGGCAGCTGAAAATATTGGTTTACTGCCTGTAACATACAGAAACACTGCAACTATATTTCAACAATGGTCACAACCAATGTGGAAAGACAAAGGATTTATGTATAAAGTGATTAAAGATAAAAATTCCTGCCAGTTTCAAATTTTTGGAAGGAATTTGCAGCAAGATATTAGCAGAATTACTATCTGCAAGTAATATACACACAGGAGAGAAAAATGTGATGTGCAAATAGTATCACATTATGGTAACTATTAAATTGCAGCACAGGTAGATTTTTGTCTCTACACTGTCATTACACCTTCTGAACACACCTGAGTTTGTTTAACAACAAGACCTACTTAGAGGGTGATTTTCTTAAAAAAAGGGTAGGTATTTTTCTAATGACAATGTCAAAAATAACTCCAGTGTTCTAACTCCAAAGCCCAGGCTGGCTCTGTATTATTAACTAAGCCAATTAACTGCTGTACACTAAGCCCTGTGTATATCATATAAAGCATTTGGCTTCCAGTTACACTTTAAGCCTGTAAACTGATCTTAGGGATTGCTTGACACCAGAGTTCTTTTCAGCTTGGTCTTTCCCTCCCAGGTTATAACCTATCTTCTGTGGGACCACGGGAGTGCTCCAGCTGGGGTCCCAGGAGAGCCTCTCACTTTGCCAACAAGCACTGATTTACGTGACACACACACTCATCTTTCTCACAACCACAGGGATGCCTTCATCCCTGGTATTATTTTTTGTAATCTTACCTCTACAGAAGATTCAAGAGCTAAGTGATCCCTGCTGGTGGTTAAATTCAGGAAGAAAGTGATGGGCTTTTAAGCAGAGATTTTACCCCAGTCAGTGGCTGTCTTTCTAGCTAAAATATGCCCAGAAGGGTGTGATTTTCAAAAGCTTCCAAAAGCTGGGATGGGCAGGACATGCAATCTGAGAGGGCTGCTCTAAATCTTTGTCTTCTGAGTCTTCCTCAACCTCTGACCTCTCAGTATCTCTTCTAAGGAATTGGGAGTTCTTCTTCTAATCTGCTTTGGCAACACTCATCTGGCAGGCCCCTGGAGCAAACTTGAAATATCTTTTGGAGATTCAGTTCATCATTTGATCTTTCTATGGTCTGGATTAGTTATTAACCTTGAATTATCTACTCTACCTACATGCCTGAGACTCCCACATTTTCTAGGAAAAAAAAAATTTGCCTGCAGCACAATGTACATAAACCCAAGGGAGATGAATGTCTGCAAAGGAAGGCTTGTAGCTAAAGTTTTTGGGAAAAATGTTAGGAAGATAAAATGGATCAAGGCTAAAGGATGGGGGTGAGGGAGTGCAATCAAAAGACGTGAGGTCACTTTTCAGAGATTTGCAGCCTCTTATAACATAAAGCCATTACATCTTCTGGGGTAAAGACTGCAACCCATTAAATTTCCCCTGATTGTTTCTGCCCTGAGCCCTGCAGAAGAACAGTGTGTTCTCTTCCACTAACTATACACCCATGCCATGTTCACACATCCCCTCACTACCTACAGGGTACTTTGGTTGCCTTCCCAATGCTACAGTGACATTTATTTCCCTGCTTTCACAGTAATAGCTGGGATATGACCAAAGATATGTTTGCAATGACACTTTTTTTTTGTTATTAAACCTGTTTTTTAGAGCTGACTCTTACCTACAACCAGTTTAGAGCCTTTGTTACTGCTGAGTAAAGCATCAGAGGAAACTTCCTACGAAATATCTCTGAAAAAGTCCTGTGACAGAAACATATCTAAAGCCCTGTAATGTGAGGGTTCTATTTCTAATAGATTTTATTGAAAACCTTTTGGTTTAATGCACAGGTGAGGATAACTCCATGCCCAGTTAGGACTGGTTGTCTTTAGCACCAATTTGTGATGCAAAATCATGTCATTCACTCTGAGGCACCTGGAGGAACCGTGGCTCTACTGATTTAGGCAAAACTTTCAGCCCAACTTTCTGAAGGGCCAGGATTTTACATTGGATAATTTTAGCAAGGAGAATTGGAAAAGATTTCTGAGAATCTGTCATATGGAACTGACAGCTACACTTTGCTTACAGCTGTCAAACCAAGCTCATGCTCAACTGTGCAGAAGAAAAGTTTCTTTACAAATGGAATTGTGTTTTCCATGTAACACACACACACACACTCTGCTATTGGACTGTCCTCTCCCCACACACTCCTGAAGCTCTCCACCACCTCTCTGCTGCACTGGGCTCAAAACAATCAGGTGAATCCTGTCCTTTGGGAACAGGTTGTGCCACACCCAGTCTCTAGAAGGCTTTTTTTTCTTTTTTTTTGAGAAAAGTCCAAGGAATCTAGTAGAATAATACAGCTGCTGATGTTGAAAGTAGGACTCCAAGACTAACATTCCTGTCTGATTGCCTTTATAAACAGTGCTCAGTAATTTTCCAGTACAGTAGTCATTCTGCTAACAGACTTGCCAACTTTCACTCACACAGGTTTCTTTTTTTCTTTAGTGATTATCATTTTGACAGCGTTTTTTTTTTTTTTCCCACCAATAAGATCAGCCATGGAACAATGTTTTATAATTTACACACACCTTGGGAAGTTCTTTTTTTAGATGGAAGCCATTGTATTCCCTCTCCTCCTCCCCCATATGAGCAGATCTCTCAGTTTTGGAGGACTCAGTGTGGTGTTGGTATGAGGAGGTGTCCTGCTGGCTGGGACCAAGGGACAGAATTTCAGCACTCTCAGAGCTTCTCTGCAATGAGTTTCCTCCACCCACCTCTATGGCAGGGGTAGCTTTAATGGGGCAACTGGTTTCCAGCTCCATTCCCTGCCTTTCCAGGAAGGTAGGGCCTTCTCAGCTCCCACCACACGATGCAAACTGTGAAGATCATTACAGCAGGCAGCAGAAGGAGTAGATTTCACAATTAAATATTTTGCTAGATTATCCTGCTAATCCTTTTCTGTGGGTTAGAACTGCACTTGGCCTGAAAAGCTTCAAAACAAAGCAGCACAGATCATGTAACATTTTAAAAAAGGCAATGGTCAACCACAAGGTTGGTGAGTCAAACACTGCACTGGGAAAGAAGTGATGGAAGCCAGCCTGGCTGTTTACACCAAAGCTAAGGGACCTATCTCATGACTCCATGTGGAAAATAATGCCAAATTAACTCCTGCTCTAGCAAATCATCTTGGATTGTTTGATGCAAATGCATTTAGCAGTAGCCAAAGAGCACTCTTCATTCTGCACTGTCTGTTTCCCAGCCTTCTCTGCCAGAATTGCTCCATGGAGTTGAGTTGCTGGATTTGCTGGAAGATACAAGCAAATTGTCTTCCAGTGGCTAATTAGCAACTGATTGATACTTGATGACCTGCCCCCAACCTGAAGTTCTTGCCTCCTTTTGGTGGATGGGGATCACCATCAACTGACCTGGGCCCCCAGATGTGCCCACAGCAGGACATCAGGCACCCCTCACAAAGGTGCCCGGGAGTGTCTCAGGTTTTCTGGTCCGCAGAATTTTGGCTTTTGCTGTTACAAGGCCCACGGGAGCCCTGCTGCAGGCAGTGCCCCGAGGAGCTGCCACCAGAGCGCAGCATTCCCTGCTCCAGCCCCTCCAGCACAGTCCTGGCAAATTCATTAAGCTCAAGCTGATTCTGGAGATCCCAACTCCAGCTTTGGGAAATACTTCAAAATGAGCTCTTACGTGGTGCCTCCTTGGATCAGAGGGTGCTAACATTACTATTGATGCCAGATTTCCAGGCTAAAATGAAACCCTCCCCACGACTGTTCCTTCTTTTCTTTTTTTTTTTCATGTAACCAAATCCAATGCACATCAAAGGTGTTTCTCAGCACCAGGCACAGACAAGGGTTTGAACCTGTTGGCATTCAACCTCATGGATGATAAACTGTATTAATGAAAGGACTGACCAATCTGGAGCCATCAAATGTCCAGCTCAGCCCCTTCAGTTAACAAACACCCACATCCCTCCAGTTTAGTGCAATTTCTATAGAGCCCTGTGAGTAATTTGCTGGCGTTCTCAAAGAGTTTTCTATCATATTGTTCCCCCCTAATTCTAGTATTTGCAAGACAACCATCTCACAAAAATCTGAAATTGTTTTGCCCCCCATCTACCTGTGATGAGAACACACAGAAATGGGGTGTAAACAGCCCAGAATCAGACTGATTTCTGTATTATTCTGACTTCTGTATTCTTGGGCCCTTAAATAGAGACTGTCACAGGGATATAGTGGAGTCTAGAGGGCAGGGTGGACTCTCAGTCAGCACATGGACACAAACCCTAAGCCTAAATCAGACCAGGAATCAAAGCAATGGGCACTATCAACCATCACACCCCGAGGCACCATTATTTTGGCACTCTGCAGCCTTTGGACATGTTTTTGAGGTGCTGAGCCAACTGGGGCATTGACTGACTCTTAGAACTGGCTTCATTTTCCCCCAGTGGGCACTGCTGTGGTGTGTGAGCCCTTGGGGAGCCTGGTGCAGGATTCCAGCCCATGGATGGAAAAGTGAAAGGGAAACAGAAGAAAGAAAGAAAGAAGGAAGTGATCCATGTAACCACAGAGCTGACCTCAGCAGCGTGCCAGCTTTTAGAGCTGATTTGGAGGGCAACAATAATCAAGGACACAGTGGTAAAAGGATGCAAGATAGGCTTCCTCCAGGCAAAACTCATTGGCTGCATTTCTCTGACTAAAATAACTGGTTTTCCAGACAAAGGAAATGTGGTAGATTTAATCTGTTTGGTGAAGAACTCCTTTTGCTGCCTGGGAAATGCTTACTGGTGACGTGCTGGGAAACACAGATATAATTGTGTAATCCATAGAGAGGTGAGAGCTGGCCTCCCATCTACCTTTAGTGCTGCAAAGGAGTATCAGGTATGAAAGCAATTTAGATCAGTTACTAGTGGGCTTCCTGAAAGGTCTGTCTTGCATTTGATCTAATTTAGTATGCTCATTAATGACCTTGGCACAAAAAGAAGAAAACTGCTGGAAAATTGAGGAAAATGCTGACAATACAAAGCCTAGAAGCAGTGTCAATGCCACAGAGGATTAGGATGTCATACAGGAAGAACTGAATAACCTTCAGTACTGCAATAACAAAACTAGGATGGAAATAAACAGCACACAGTGCAAGGCTGAGTGCTCAGGGACCAATAACAAGCATTTCTGTGTTAAAGTAGGGTTCATACAATGAAATAAATGAGAAGGAAAACATCTCGAATGACTGTAAGCCACAAATATGATGCAGCCATGAAAAAAGCAATAAGAAGTTAAAGTAATGGATTTAGCCCAGAAAAATGATTGAAGGAGGAGATACAATGGTTTGTTGTATCCTGTGGCAAATAGCCCAAGGCTGAAGGGAAGGGAGGGAAAATACTCTGTAAGAAAAGGAACAGAGCTGATGCCCAAAAAAAAGGCTGAAAAATGACAGTTAGTAACTTAGGCTGGAAATAAAAGGTTCTGACCCACATGAACAGCAAGGCCAAAGGAGAGCCCTTCAGTGAGGGAAGGAGCCTGTGGAAAAAGCTCAGCTTATAGAAAGCAGTCTAAGATATGCTGCTGGTAGCAGCAGAAAACTAACCCTTGGGCTCAGAAGATATTTTCAAGTCCTAAACAGTGAAAATAAGTGCTCAGGGTCTCCTGTGGTTTTCTGTAGATGCAGCCAGGGATTTCTGGCATTTATGCTGCTGTTCAGCATCCATGTAAGAACACCAAATATTCAGCAGGCCCCTGAAAGGACTCAACCTCTCCTAAAATCTCTTACAGCAAAGAGGAGAAAAATTACCAGCGTTTGCACACAGTCCATTACAAGTCCAACAGTTGGGGAATTTCATGTGGTTTTGGTGCTTTTCCTGCGTTGGAGGGGAGCAGCTTCATAGCCCCAGCCCCAGCCATGCATGCAGGAGTGTGTGGCCACTGGCTGAGCTGTGTTTTCAGTGAAAACAGCTGATGGGATCTGTGATTTGTGAGGCTGGTGCCAGCCCCAGGGCTGGCCCTGCTGCTGTATTTGGGTTGGTGCTGGGCGTGCTGGAAGCGACCCATACGCGCCGCATGCAGGAATCCAGATTCCATCTGGTTACAGCAGGGTTTTGTAAAAAATATCTAAAGAGCTAGGCAAAGGATTAGAATAAAGAGGTGCTAATAGGGTGCAGTTGGGACAGGAAAGGAAGCTGTAAAGAATTTAATGGAAAAAGAGGGTCAAGGAACATAAAAAATAAAATAGGAAGAAAAAGAGGCATTTTTTTAAAAAGGTGAAAGAGTAACAATAATAAAGAATGAAAGATTCTTTTATTTTTGCCAGTTTCAACAAAACCCTTAAGAAAATTCTCTTCTCTGACGTTTAATTTTAAAACATGTCAGTGTGTCCAATCAAGTTTTAAATCCTGCTTTGTTTTCCTCAGATGCTGGGCTGCAGTTGGAGAATTCCAATCTTCTCCTTGGCCTCATGAAAGTACTGTCCCCTGCTCTACATTATTTGGCTCTCCTGAGAGGTGGCTGAAGTTCAAAGGGATATATAATTTACAAAGCACTTTGGGATCATGCTGGAAGAAAGACACTGTTATTAATAACATACCCTTTTTTCCTCCTGATCATTTTATAAATGTGGGTAACTATTTTTTTATTTTTATTACAATATCAACAGCAACAACCTCTTCCTCCACTCAAACAATATGATCTCACCCCATCCCAAAGAGTTTGCAATCTAGCTTATACATGGATTGAGAGAGGAAACAAAGGGACAGTGTGGGATAGTGAATTGAAGTCACACAGCCCATCCAAAAGTGAAACAGAGCCTGAGTGTCCTCTGACCCAGTCCTGTGCTGGCCAAAAGACCCCTCTCTAGAGATAAATACTCTGAAAGGTGATTCTCCTAAATTTGGAGAGCAAGTGCAAATGCAATTCAGAATGCACAAAACAGAGCTGGTTTACTAGAGAAAGGAGAGCATTGTTCCTTCTTCTGAACTCAGGTGAAGGGCTTAGGTCTGAGTGGAAATGGGAAAGGACCTTATTGTAACAAGATGCTACAATAATTTTACTTGAAACCCTAAAACAAATTCAGGGCTCATAAAAAAAGCATTGACATGGTGAAAGAGAATGGTTTCTTTAAGATGTTCTTGGTCAGAGAATATGCTAAGCATGCTTTTCTAATGTCTGGGTGGGCAAACGCAAGTGGAAATTTAAATTCTACAGAGGCACAGAGAATGTGCTTCTGAAAATGTTTCCAGTTAAAAGCATGTTAAGTGTGAAAGTGTAGTCTACACGGAGGGAGTGAGGGAGTGTGGTCTATCAGGTCATCAGCAAGGATTCTGTGGCCTTTCCAGGTTCTAAGCACATCCAGTGTCTGCTGTCATTGCTCTGAAAAAAATGGATTCAACATTTGAGAGTGTCCCTGTGCCAGAGCTCACTGCAGCTGGTCAGAACTGTGCTAAGCTGTGCCCATAAAATGCCTGCTGGCTCCACACAGAAGAAGAGAGACCTTGGAATAACAGGAAGGGCTGGACCCAATTCCCCAAAGGAACACAGGCTGGATACAGGAGCAGAGTAATCCTGTCTGAGGAGGTTTTGTGTGATTTAACCTCACCCACTGTCACTGCCCTGGACAGGCAGCAGTGCCATGGTGGGAGGGCACCAAAGAGACTTCCCCAGGGGCTCAGGGTCATGGGGATCCCTCAGAGCACACTGTGGGTCTCAGGGCTGTGACAGACCTCATGGCCAAGACCATCCTTGTTCTCAGCTGGTAGAGGCAGAAGCTGCCCACATCTTTCAGAACTTTTAAAGTTGCTTTTAAGCATCTCTACCACCTGGAACCCCTTCTATACCTGCCTGGGCTCACTCCAGTCTACTCCCAACAGCTTTCCAAAAGGTCTGGGAGAAATACTTCATACCAGGGCAGCAACACAAGCAGATGCTTTTTGTTTCTTTCTGGGAGAGTGACATGACAGAAATCCCAGCCTCACTGGACTTCCTTCTTCAAGGAAACAGTTGTTTCCTTGAAGTTATTGGGATTTTGGCTCTCCTTACACACCAGGATATCTCATGATACCTTTCAGTACTGCAAGTTGTAGAGCCACACTATAGTACAGCAGCAATAACAGGCAGTGCAGACAGAAACTGAAACCTGAACCAGCCTTATTGATGGATGATCTGACACTGCATTTCCCTGCTCCAGGGCACTTTAATCAGAGTGCAGATCTTATTAAAAGGAAGTGTGCTGTTTGTTGCTTCCCCCATTGTTTCTGCCAGCAGGATTAGCTCTGTAGGTGTATTTCCCTGGCTAGTTTGATTATCCAAGATGCAGCAGCCAGCAGGTTGGTTTGAAGATGCTTTTATTGTTCAGCTTTATCTGAAATTGATTTTATCACAGAATATTCTGAGTTGGAAGGTATCCACAAGGATTATTGAGTCCACCTCTGAAGTGAATGGCTCATACCTGGATCAAACCCCTGATCCTGGTGTTATTCTAACTACTATCAAAATTGGAGTTTCTACAATACTCTACAATGCTAAACATCACTGCAGAAAAAGAGTGAACTTTTTTGTTAGCAAACAAACGGAACAAATTAATCAATCTTCCTGTCTTTTGTTATTTTGGCCAGAAATGTCTTTTTTTAATATAACACAGATCAAAATTAATTCAGCTAAAAGTGCCTGCCAAATTAAAAAAATATATTTTTATTATTTTTAGAGATCTCTAATAACTAGTGAGGAGAAAAGCACCCTTACTGAGGAAAACATCTAAAATGTGTTTCACCATAATTTAATTTACTGACTTGAGGGTTTTTGTAGTACTGTTTGACAGTTATTCAGACCCCATTCTGTGCTGATTCAAAAAAGAAAGGTTAGATATGCAGTCATTGTACTCATCTAGCTTTACACTGTAAGTTGTTCTGTCTCCCAGGAGGCAACCAAGGGGAAAAGAAAACCATCCCAAAACAATGCATGAAGGCAGCCTGCACGGAATCTGGCCTTACTGACCACAAATTAAATGGGCTTTGTCTGAGGTAATGAAAATCTGACCTGCTCAACAAAAGGAAATGAATATTACAGCTGCTTACTGTGGCTAACAATGTGTCCCAATACTTTGAGACATTTTCACTGTGTTCACCAGATGGAAGCTTTGGGAAGGGGCAGTTTCTGAAGGAAAAGGATATTGGTTTTAGTGTTTTGAACTCCTTACCGTGACTGGCAGGGGTGTGTGTTACATTTCCTGACCTGGGGCTCGGGGCGGGTCACTCGCTGGCAGTCACTGTCATTCACCAGTGTCATGGTCTTGTTAATGATCCGAGTGCAGGACACGATGGTTTTCCTCTCACCTGAAAGCCAAATCAAAAAGAACTCTCAACAAAACAACCTCCACTCATCAACCAAAACTCAAAAGCTTGGAGCTCCCTGCTGCCTCTACCAAAGGTACTCTAACACCTCTGCAAGAAATCTTATTCTCCACTTCTGCCTGACCTTTGTACTGGCATGTTTTGGGTTGGTTTTTTTTCAGAAAAGCTACAAATCTTTCCCCAATAATCATGGAATTGACTGTTTCACATGAGCAGCAAGTTGGGCTTTCTCCTTCTAGTGTTTAACATGGAAAGGAGCTTTAAAACAATTTGTTTTCACTTCTGGTTCCTCCTCCACAGGTAGCTGTGCCCTGTCATCACCTCGGGCAGATGTGCTGAAGTTACAGGACCTCCCACTCCCTGATAATGTGACTGATAATGACAGGACAGCTGCCTCCTGCTGCTCCCCAGGCAGGAAGTCAGGATGAAAAGGAATGACTGAGGTTCAAGAGTCATTAACTGAGCTTGTTCATATTTCACAAAGAGAAAATAAAGCCACTGAAATAAATTATTTCTCATCTTCTGCTCCCCCAGATACACTGCTTTAAAATCCTTGTGGCAGGAGGCATCTTAGGAGGAGTCAGCATTTCTCACATAAACTGTGCACCAGGAGTTTCTTTCATCCAGTGTGGCCCTCAGGGTTCAGCCTTCCAGTGAGTGGCATCAGGAAAGCTGTGCCACAGGGAGCATCACAGTAACCAGACGTGACAGGGAAAGTGCTACTCCTGCTCTGCTCTGTGTGACTTCGCCTCACTGGTAAGTTTGGTTTCTCAGGTTCACTTTCTAACCCTGAGTCTGTGTCAGATTGAGTTTATTCACCATCTGCAGCTGAAAATAAAAAATAACTCATGTTCTGTTAATAAAATATATGTAAACATCTGTATGGAAAGGAGAAAGGCCCTTCTCAGCTTGGATAAGAAGCAAAAGCATTGGACAACTAAAATAAAAGACCAATTATTAAGCTAATACTGGTGGGAGCCATGCTGGAAGACACTGATTTGATTCAAATTTGTAACAGGCTTACAACAAAAATTAGAGGAGAGACAAATAAATTTCCTTTTCCCTCAGGTGAGGGTTTAATGGCTTAAAAATTATTATTTTAATGCACAAGTAAAAGTGTCTATTCTAAAGTGAGTTCTATTTACAGAAAAAATCAGTAATTTCAGTGCACTGAGGGCAGTGAGCCTGCAAATGTGAAGATGATCTCTTTCCTTCTGTCAGGTCACATCATAAATAACTGAGTCTGCTGGTGAAGACAGACTGCCCAGAATGTTTGGAAACGATCTGTTTTCCTCAGGGAACAACCTACTTCTTCCAGCACTGCAAATGCAATGGACAGTGTCTGACAGAGCAGTCTCTGGTTTCACAGCATCACCTCCCCCAGGGCTCCAGCAGATCCGTCTGGGCACATCCAGGGATGCTCTGGGAAGGGAGCTTTGCCACGTGCTCCTGGATGGGAGTGTCTGATGCAGATCTCCAGGAGCTGTCAGGCAGCACTGCCCCACTCCATCCCTGGGGAGGGAAGTGCCTTTCCATGAGCGTGCCTGGACACCTGTGAGATGCTGCTCCAGGAATGTGGTGGGGCTGCACACAGAATCCAGGTGCAGCTCCAGCCTGCGGTGACAGAGCAGTGTCCCTGCCAAAAGGCTGGCTGGAAATCACCCACGGGAACAGGGATCAGAGCAGGGAGAGCCAGTGAGAAAGAGCTTTCATTGAATTCATTATGGCAAAGTCCATTTTCATGGCCAATCTCCAGCTCTCCTGTGGCTGGAGGCTGCAAACACCACTCAGGGATTCCCACCAAGCTTCCTGGTGTCCCTACCTCCTCCACACTGCACGCTGCATCCTTCCCATCCGCTGTGTGTCCAGATGTACAAGGAATCCTGTTGCTTTTCTGGCTCACTTCTGTTTTCAGCAGTATAGTTTACAGGGATGGTGTATTCATAATGAATTCCATAATTCTGGTCATGGAATAACAGCACCTGGTTCGGCAGGAAAAGAGAGGCTGTTGCAACACACTGTGCTGGGAGAGCCAGCAGGCTGTGAGACAACACTGCTGGAAATGCTGGCTCAGGAAAAAAATCCTAAAATATAAATACCTTGTGAAAGGCAACCAAATCTTTATCTAGAAAACTTAAATTACAACAGTACTGGTAAAACAGGGCCATTGCAGGAGTTAGAACTGCTTATGATTTGTGAATATTTAAAGCAGCACAGGGATGTCTAAACCTGGAATTCAGGGCATAACTTTCAGCCTCACATGTGATCAGCAGGACACTGGCTATTCAAAGAGAAAGACAGTAGGAAGTATTATATCAGCACTTTTTATATACCAACTATTTTAAAGAACATCTAGAGTTAAACATCTGAAAGAACAAGGTGATGCTTCTCAGAGCAAAAACAACTGCTGCACAAAAGGTCCCTTGTCTCCTGGTTAATGTGGCACTCAAGGCAAGCATGGCTATTCCTGCTGACAAGCTGTAGCAGCAAGGTTTTATGTCTCAGAAAACTGTGCATGATAAGGAAAAGCCATATCATACAGCTTCTGGCAACATATATTTTCATCCCTGCATATTGCTAGAGGAAGGTGAAACCTGCTTCCAACAGCAGGTCATTTCCTATGGAACCACTTGTGATGTCTCCAGTGTTACTAGTCCAAAATTTCCTGATTGTTAACAAAGAAACAGAGAAAAATGTTTATGTTTTCACCATAGGCAGATGAGAGTCCTGTTTTGATTTACATGTTGGACTTATTTGGCTCTCACTTTCCCTGGCTTGAGTCAGAACTGATTGGAAGCCATCCCATGGAGAACGGGGTCCATGGAATCTGAGTTACCACAGTATTAACAAATGCCATAGAAGTACTACTGTAATGTTCATGCTGTGGCTTTAAACTTATTTATACTCATTATCCCATGATCAGAGCAGCATTAGACAGGTGAATTGTGCTGGCTTTTGTCACCCACTGAAATAGGAGCAATGCCTTATCAAATAAAGGCTCGCGGAAGTGGAGCAAGTAGCTGCCTGTTTGAAAAAAGACAAATTTGCAAATGCTGTTTTCCCCCAACAATAATTGTTTCCCCTTCATATTTGCACAAATCATTCCTACTTAACCAATAATCTCACTAAAGCTGTCAGGAGCTCGTTTAACTCAACAAATGTGCTGAAAGAAGGGGTCCTGGCAGCCTGTGCTGTGAACACTGAGGGGGCTCCACAAACTCAGTGCCCATGAGTCTGTCCAAACTCACCCAGGGCAGAACCCTGGGCAGATGAGCCTCTTCCAAAGGATGTGGGGAACAAAGACATGATTTTGCTTCAGCTACAGGGGGAGCCTCACTACCAGGACTGAACACCAGGGTTGAAACCAGTTAGCCATCATTCCAATTTCAAAGATGAATGTTGGTTTTTTTTAAACACAATTCAATTACCAGGCAGGCAGAGGCAGAGAGCTTGAGCCCTGCTCTGGCTTTCTTGAAGGGCAGGAGATACAAACCCTTGTTCTAGAGAACTGATCAGTCAGCCTTGTCTAAAGCCCCCATCTGCTCTGGAAGTGTTTGGTTGTCCTCTGTTGCACAAAGAGGACTAGCACAGGCCTACTTACACAAACATCAGTTTCTCCAAGAAATACACGCACAGCAATGCACTTGGAGAAATGCCTCAAGTATTAAAAACCAGCTCCTAAAAAGAAATCCTTATTATCTCAATATGGGTGCGAGACCAGTGAATCTAAAGGCCCATATGAAACCAATTTCATGCAATTTCGTAGCCATATATAATTGGGGTGTGTGTGTATGTGTGTATAATTGGTTTCAAATGCAGGTCACAATGGATTGACTGAAGCTTCTGGCTCTTTGTCAGTCCAGTGTATTCCACCACTGTTTGAACAACAGTTTTCTATTTAGAGGGAACTGGTAACCATCCTGCCTTTCTTGTGTTGAAAGAATGAAACCCACCACCCTGTATCAAGGAAAAGATTTGTATCTGATTTGAAGCAAAGACTTAATATGTGCTTTGTTTACCACTGGCAGTGATTTAAAACCACATGTTTTTTAATGGTCTGGTAATTTTTACATTCCTCATTTTTAATCATTTCTGTGAAGGAAGGTGAAGAAGGAACATTTCCTCTGCTCATGCCTGCTGAAAGGGCCTGTCTGTATCTGGACAGGACATTCATGGAGAAGCTCAAAATCACTCCTTTCCTATGATAGCTGCTTACTCCTTAATGAAGGGAAACTGAGCATTTCTTTAAAACCAAAGCTCTGCTGATGCTGAGGTTCACAAAATGCCAATATCCAGATTTTACTGCAGTGGACCTCAACCAAGTAATGCCCCAGAAGGTTCCAAGAGCTGCCAAAGGAACCCTGCACAGCATCTTCCCAAACGGTACCTGTGCAACTCCTGTTTCTCACATGAGCTTGGGGAGACCTTGGCAGTACAAGATACTTTGTCAGAGTCCTGGTTTCAGGAGGGAAGGCTTATGTTAAGGCCAAAGTCAAGAAGAAGCTGATGTTTCTGATGGTGGAGAAGGTGTCATACACCTTGTGTAATACTCCTCCTTTGAGTGGGCACACCCTGGACTACATGGGTGAGCCAGGAAGGTGCTGGTGGGCCCAACCCTGCACCTCTAACTACTCCAGCTGTAACCTCTTTGAACCCAGCATCACACTGGTCTGTGAGCCTGTAAATTCACTCATCTGTCTGAGAAAGCAAAGACAAAATCCCTCATGTTCCTGTGCAGCAGATTTTGACACCAAGAAGGTACTGACAAAGTGGAGTATTACTGTCAGCTTTTTGTGTGTGTGGAAAGTTCAGGCATCTTTGGAGCTTTTCAAACTGGGTCAGGAAGTGTTGCACAATGAACGCCAGCAAGCCAAAAAAATCAGGTGAGGGAAGGGAGAGAATGCTGATTTTTAGCAGTGCTTACAGATAGCCTTCAGAGAAAAAAATGGCAAAAAGTCACAAGGAGAAGAAACAGCACAGAAAAAATTAAATAGAATAAAAAAGTTACAGGAAACAGTGAAAAAACTAATATACTTTCTATGCAAACCTTGCTACAGAACCTGTAAACCTTTCTGTAGACTTTTAAACAGGAACAGATACATGAGACAGGAATTATTAGAGCTGTCTCACAAATGCAAATGTTAAGGTTACACCAGCATTAAGGGACTGGCCCATGGGTCACCCTGTCACCCACCAGTGACAGCTCTGGGACCACAGTCTTGCTCTTCTCACCCCTGTGGATTTTTCATTCATGTTCAGCCACATGGCTGTTCATAAAATACCAAGCTGGGTTAACAGAAGGGCTATGCTGAACACTAGGAAAAAATGTCAAAAAACACCTTAAAAAACTACATACAATTGAAAAAAATAATATAGAGAAAACAAAGAACATTTCTGTGTGTAATTATTTCATTACTTAGATTCAAATTCACATATATCATCTGTACATGCTAGATCTGCACCTCTTCTGTTAGAGAACAGAG
Organism: Peucedramus taeniatus; assembly: GCA_013400575.1. NCBI lineage: Eukaryota > Metazoa > Chordata > Aves > Passeriformes > Fringillidae > Peucedramus > Peucedramus taeniatus. The sequence continues at coordinate 145,180 of WBNO01011811.1, forward strand.
CACTTAAACACAGATTACATTCTGGCATAAGATGAAAAGACATTTCAGCAAATATGCTTTTATGTGTGTGATCAGGTATGTCCAAGAAATAAGACAGGTCCTTGGGAACCCACATCCTCTAGAATGGACCTGTCTGTGACACATTACAGGGATATCCTGCACTGGACATGAGCTCAATGGGACACTGCCTGTTCTCCCAACATGGAGCATCACATTTTGAGTGGGGAGCTGGGCTTCTCCAGCTCCTGCAATGCTGTAATAGAACACTGTGGTGAGGAAGCAAACAATCAAAATTTAACTTTCAGCTAGGATATAAACCCTTTCTGTTGCATCACTTAAGAAACACAAACAAAGGATATAAAGTTACCATCAAGTGCAGTGGTATTTTAGTTGGTCCTTTGGCAGAGATTTTCTCCCACAGCCCCCTTCGCACGTACCGGACAGTGGTGCCTGCGATCTGAAACTCACCAGGAAGCTCAATTTTCCAGTCGCTGTTAATGGATCTCTTACTGGAATCTTTTAAAGCTGGAATGAATCAAACACCACAGAATTAAATGCAAGCAAATTTGTAATTACAATACAGACTACTGAGCCTTTGTCTCAAGGTACCTCAAGCACAAGATACAGAAACCTTGTAATGGATGTGAGTTTAAAAGAATAACACCCCCCACTTTCAGATGGCCCACTGTAATGCTTCTAGCTCAGATATATTCTGTATTTCAGTTGATGAAGGTATTTTGAAGAATTAACATAAAATTTATAGATCATTTATCTCTACACTCTCATTTTAAATGCAACAAGACAAATCTGCAATTTAGTTTCCAAGCAATATTTTGTTTCCAAATTTTGAGACCACATTTTCCTAAACTCTCCTTGAGAAAAAGATCAGTCAAATCTTTGTTGATAAACACACGAAGATTTGCAAATGCAAAATACAACTGATGCTGTGTTTGTGTGTGCTCTGTAACAAACATAGAAAAAAATTAACATTCAGCTGTCACAGCTGTAAAAGAAGTAAAGTCACAAAACAGGAGCTGGTCAGTGGGCAAAATCTGAACTTGGTCACCCTTTTTTCAGAGTTCAAGTGCTGGACACAAATGCATAAGGTCAGGTGCTGTAGGGTCACACCCATCCTGTGCCTCTGTGCCTCAGTAAGGTCAACACGGAAAGCTCAACTTTAGAAGGAAGATGAATATTGGAAGAAAAGAGACTTGGAATTGTATGTCCTTTCTTCCAGCCTAACTATTGCATCAGGATCACTGATGTCCTTCAAACACTCAGAGACAACTCCAGCCATAAGGGTATTACATTACTGTTGACTCATCAGTGGAAGCTAATTTAGGGATTGATGTGTTTTCTGTGTTAGAACGGAAGCAGAGTTATCCAGATGTTGGTGTGATGCACTGAGGGAAGAGAAAATTGGCAGACCCTGCTGCAGCAGAAAGTGCCAGGTCCCTTTGTGGAGATCCATTCACTGTGATCAAATCTGCCCTGACAGCAGACAGACAGAATATCCCACGTGTTACTGGGCTTCCTTAGTTCAAGGTTAACTGTGTCTTTTGGCTAAGCCTTTAACAAGATGTTTTTTTAACCTCTCGCATCTCATTCCTATTTTATTCTCTTCCAGTAAAGAACACAACTTTGCTCTCACTTAACTGAGTGTGTTGCAAGAAGGTAAGAGAAGCTGTTTAAAGCCTTTGGAAGTCAATAGGAAATCTCCTATTATCATCCCTTTGGATCAAGCCTCCATAGCCAGCAAACCCTCCTGGGTGTGCTTAGGATATATATATATATATATAAAGTTTGTAATGTCTGAACTCTGGGGGAATCTGGAGCAAGTGGAGGTCACAATAATATTCCCTGCATCTGCATGTGCCTTTTTGAGGACCTGTACACTGGGAATCCCTGGAAAAAGGTAGATATCTGTCCTGCTGCATACAACCTTCCTGACAGTTCTCAGAGTCCCCTCAGAGGCTCCAAAATCAGGGTGAAGGGGAACTGAAGTGGGAGAATATATTTTCTGAGGAAAGTTTCCTCTGGCACACAGCCCAGGGGTATGATGGTGTCCTGGCATTTGCATGCTGCAGCAATGTTTCTCTCCCTGAGGCTCACTTCTCTTTCTGCTTTGTTCCTCAGTTTACAAAGTACCTTCTGCAAGCTGCAGACACAATTCTGAAGCAGGATTGCTTTCCTCTGCCAAGGCCTAGTGGCTTCCAGGCAGATCAAAGCAGGCACCACGCTGGCCCTGAGGAGCTGTGGACACGACTAATCAAAGCTGTGGATGAGATAAAACTATCTCCAACAGCATGGCTGACTAAGAAAGATAGCCCAGCACGTGCTCCAAACTGTCTGAGAGGCTGAGTGACTTAAGTCATGCTTTGGTTCCAGCTCACCATCAAAGGGAGATAATTTGCTGATGAAAACCAACATTTCATCTTTGTGAACCTCTTTTCTGGGCAGAGTTTGATTTTGATTGCTGCAGGCACTGCTCCCTTAGTGGCTGAGGAGATGGAGAGTTTGGAAACAGACCTGTTCCCAAAGGTGCTCCTCGAGGATTGCAGGAATTGCACTGGGGACTCAGCAGAACACTTGGGCCAAAGTGTTTTCACTGCTGTTTGCCTCCATTACCCCATCAGCAAGATCACTGCTGCAGCTACAAAAACTTCCATGTCTCAGACACAGAGAACTCCAATGGCTTTTGTCACACACAACCATTAGCTGTGTGCCCAACCCCAGAGGTGACAGAACTAAACTCAAACTTGTACAGTAGAAGAGCAGGAGGAATAGGAACCCCAGGAACAACCTGTAACTTCTGTTTTTCTTGTTGGCTGGAAGGCAGGAACTGACCAATCAACTTCTAAACCTGGCATTTAGTCAGATCTTTATTTCCACCTTGGGTCCCTCCAGCTTGCTTCTAGCCTGTGGACACAAACTGCCCAGGCATTTCCTGTTCAAGGTGGTTTTTAAGAGTTACAGCCAGCCAAGGCAGCCAGTGTGGGTTGCCTGTAGGTGGAGGGAAATTCTTCAGGCACTGCTCCCAGCACATGGAATAATGATTCTAAATTATGCTGGGCTTCTTTCCAAAATGTTGTACCTGGTTCTGAGTAGAAATAGGACCTGATTGGACTCAGCTTTGTCAGTGCTATTGAAATAGAAAATCCTTCCACACTCAGACCTGAATTTAAGAGTGATTGGGGTTTCTTTGCTTGGTCATCTTTATTGCCCTACAGAACCCCCCTGCTGCTATTCTTCATCTCAGTTCAGCCAGACACTGGGTATCTTTTCTTTGTGTTGAGTGTTCCTTGAAAGAGAAAACCCTGGAAAGCTTAGAGAGGTTCTCCTGGCTCCTGACCGTGAACCAAAGAGCTGAAAGCACTAAAAGCTTTAAAAGAGCCAGATTTTTATCTATCTTTATGTGATGCAAACAGGGCCAGCTCCTGCTCTCAAAAATACACAATCCTAATCTTCACCACCCAGTGGGGAACCATCTGCTTTAGTCAAGGTTATATTGCCCCAAGGAAGGGCAGCCTCTAACTCCGTGTAAGACTCTCAGTGCTCTGCTATCTGCCAAAGCCCAAATACCCTGTGCAAACCCCACCAAGACAAACAAAAAGGCTGGTTTCCAGAAGGCAGAGCACTTGCAAAACCTAAAGAAACACTGGCTCCCATTGTTCCACTAGGCTTTGCTATGTCAAACATCTCACGTGTAGGCGGGATCCTCTGGCTAAAGCATTATGGAAATAGGAGCAGTGGTGATATTCCTTCCTACCAAGAAGTGGCACAAATGCCAATGGTTTTGATCAAAGGGCAGCTGAATGACATAATTTGCCCTCCTTTTTTCCCCCTGAATCTGGAGTGAAAGAGAACAAAAGCATCTTTCTCAGTGGTACTGCCAACTGCAGCAACATCTCAAGACAGAAAATCAATAGCACTAGCGCTGAAATCCTGACACAACCACAGTGCAAATGTTTTCAGCAGCATCTGATATTCCACTGCTGGATATTAACAGCTCCTTTTGGCTGGAGATGAAGAATTATGAGCAAAATATGTGGAAATCAGAAACCAAGGTCTGAGCTTTGCTCTGACTCCCTGCATAGCCATGAGCAAGCTGCAACACCTGAGTTTCCTCTTCCACAAAACAGAGAGTGACAAGCTCTGCAATCCTCTCAGAGTTCCTTCCTCTCTGGAAGCAATTCCACGGCCATGCAGCTCTGATTGTGCCAGGGACCTTGCAGGTGTCAGGGTTTTTTTGGATCTTGAGCAATTTTCTTTGAAGCCTCTGCTCTGCCACAGGCTTCCTGTGTAAATTCAGGGCTATGGGGCATTAGAATTTCTGTGACCTGGACTTCATAGCAGTAGATGGGGATAAAACCCTTTATCTATTGCACAGTAATGACAGAGAAGGAAGTGCCCCAAACATTAGAGAGAAGAGGCAGAAGACCAGACTGACAGATCCTCAGTGTAACTGACTGGCTGCACTTTACAAATGCCATTCTGACCTTTAATTTATGCAATGAGTAACTGAACAACAAATTCATTGACAGACTCTGCCCTACAACAACGTAACATGCAAATCTTACCCATCAGCCATGTCTAAACCTTTTTTTCCAAATAGGAAAAGGAGGAGAGAATGCTTGTTCCCCTCCAAAGGAACGCAGAAGTAGAAATGACAAGAGGATTAAACAATTTTTTTTGCCTGATAAAATAGAGGCAAGTGGACTATAGGCTGCAGCTAAGCCCATCTCAGAGTGCAGGATCAGGTCTTGGCCATCCAGTGAAAATGTGCTGCTGTAGGAAATGGCAGCAGGTTACTGAGGGATATCAGCTGCCCTGTCCTGCCTCTGCTTCAGACTGAGCTGGGCGCCTTCCTATCAGTACCTCTGCCATTCCCTTCTCTAAACACACTGTTCTCTTTCCCACTCCCTCCTGAAGTGCTGTGTGCTCCTGGCAGCCCTGTGCAAGCCACTGCCAAGTTCTGTTCAGGAACTCTTCTGTCTGTATATAAAAGTACTCTCTGGTCCTTCCAGGTTGCACAGGGCCTGTAAGTGTCACATACTATCACATCACAAACATCATGAAACCAAGCGACAAAAGCAGAGATTGCAGGGAGACTCAAATCATCAGCCCCTCCCTGGCAGCAACAGACCTTACAGGTCGCTTAGAGAAGGGTCATTTTTAAAAGAAAACAGAGCTGAATTTTAATCAAAACATTTTTTTCTTTTGTCTTTTTACCCAGAAAGCTGTGAGCAGGTTTATCCTCAACCACTCTGATCCGCCGGGCACCCGCAGGGATCACAGCGGCTTCAATGTAACCTGCACAACAAAAAAGGGGTGAATGAAAGCAGGGCAGGGCCAGCCAGGATCAACCATCCCATATCCCCCTGAGAAAAACTCAACTCCAGGCTGAGGGTTGAGTGAGAAACACTCCAAATGAGATCCCTGTGCTGGCAGCCAGTTCTCATTGCTGTGACAGGCATGGTCATGACTAACACTTCAGCAGAAATGCATGTGTGCTGCTCAGCTGTGACTTCAGATTCTTAATTAGCTCTAATTAGAGCTGCACCCTTCGAATCACCCTGGTTTTCCTGCAGTACTGACGGGGATGCACGAGGACACTGTGAAGTGTGACTGTCAGGAGCAACACTGCACAGAACAGACACTTGAAATGATGTTTCCAATAGATGCTCCTGCTTTGTCTTCCCTGTTGAGGCTCTGGTGTCAGAAAGGACTCACTTCCACAAAACGTTTTGATGATGCTAAAACTGAACAGAGGGAATTAGTGGGACAAATGAGGGAAAAAGCTTGTTTTGATTTACATTTCAGCTCTGTACAAAAATTCTGGAGGAGATAATGATCTCCTTGCACTGGGCTGCTGAGAATTCAACAGCTCAGATTTAATGCAATAACAGAGCTGGAAGTTTCTCCAGGACTGACCACTGGCCACCTCTAAACAAATTTTCAAAGACCAATTTTGACTCACAGAATACAGTAAGAATAGAGTTACAAGGACATGTAGCCTCTTTTCCCCCACTATGAAGACATGTGGAATTACAGACTTGCTCCATGGGGTGGAAGTGGTGCCTTTAAATAATAAAGCAGAGGAACACCAGGGCCCATTTCAAAGAGCCAGGCAGAGTTTTTCCACTGGCTTCACTGGACTTTGAATGAGGCCTCTGTAGATGACACTAATCTCATCACAACCATGACTTGATTCCTTCTAATTGGCCACCCAGTTTATTTTGCAGTGTATCATTTGGCACCTTTTTGGGGTTATTGCTGCCCTCTTTCTTTTAGATGTTAAGCAGCTTATCCTGTATGTTCCCTCATCCACTTCTCTTGCTTTAAAGGGTCCTGTGAAGCTGTTCTGTGTCAGTGATGCCTTTATGGGAATTGTGGGCTCTCTAGAGCATTGGGTTGGAGAAGTGCTGGCACAGGGAGCAGTGATTCCTTTAGCACTTAGCAGTGTTCAGGGAGCTATTTTAGGGATAAAAGTGCAGCTGAACAGCCCTGCTTTTGCTGTGCAGATACAGGGAGGACTCAAAGAAGTGTGGTGACAGCCTCTTGCACCTCAGGACTAAGTGATTCTCCTACCATTGTGACATGGAGTGAGACAGATTTGGGGTCTCAGATGGTGGATTCATTTCCTAAATATTCATTTCATGAGTAAGGTTTGAGCTCTTGGGTTTCATCACGTGCAGAAGGTGGGCAGCTGATTTGGGCCAGACAGCCTCCCTCCTTCCCTGATTTGTTGTATCTGAATGACACTTCCATCTGACCCTTCAGCTCAGTTCTCTTTGCACTTGTTCCTCCTCACTTACTTCTCCCTTACTCAGGATATCTCAGAAATGGTCACTCATCCCTTGCAGGAAAACCAGAGAGAGGGGCAACAGAGCTGAGACCTTGTCTGTGCACAAAAGCCAGAGCAGAGGCTCTCCCAGCTGCTGTTCCAGCCTGGGTTTCACCAGGAAAGATCATTACTTCCAAGGTCAATTTTACAAAGGCAATACAGAAATCTGTTATGAAATCAGAGCAAACAGATGTTGGGCTTTATCCTAGACATTGCCAGGAGTTGGTTTTTCATCAGCTGAGATACCAAATCACAATCAATATAGAGTGGTTCAGATATCAAACATCCTCATTGCACCCCATGCAGCTACATATAAACCCAACCAACAGCTACCTAAGACATGAACACACAGTAGAAGTGTGACCAGTGACAGTCTGTCACAGGGAAACAGCTCCTGATACACCCTGAACACCCCTGTTAGGAAGCCAGTTTGGAACATGCCCAAGTTTCAGGTAATTTAATGTACCTACTAGGGGACTATTTACTTCTTTAGTTTTTAAACCAGATACAAATGCCCAGAGCTAAATCATGCAGGGGTTGGAGACAAAGTTACTCTGAATTTAGTGGAAGGCAGTCACTAAGTTCAGTGAACTCTGGATCTGTCCCCTGACCCAGCAGCAGCCAGGAGTGTGTCACTGCTTAGAGGTGAGCAAACTGGAGCTGTGCTGGAGGCTCAGCTCAAGCCATTAAATACACTCATTTCATCACTGTGCCATGAGAGAAACACCACGTGGAAAAGTGATTTTTATGTTACTTTTTACAATAGTAAATAGTGAAGTGTGAGCTATTAATAGAGTATTAGTTCTGGAGACTGTTTGGCTTGGTCTCACATCAGATTTTTTCTCCTTGTGTAATTTCTAATCCTGATTGATGGCTTTGGGGGATTGCACTCACAGCTCCTGAACAAGAAGGAACACACTGTGTTACCTCACTGTGCCACAAACCTGACTGCTGACCTTCACTCTCCTGTTAGAGAACTGCCAAATGCTTTGCAAGGGTTTGGATCTGACCTGTCCTCTCAGAGGTGAAGCAGAACCCTTGGGCATGTCCCACCAGGAGCACCTGGACACTCTCATTCATTATCTCCAGCAATGTTGGGTGAGTTAGTGGTCGAGTTCTACTGCAGACAGACTGGATATCACCCATGCAAATTTGCCACAGGTACAAACCTGGATCGCCTCTACCACTCCACTCTGGTGCTCAGAGCTGGTGGGAGGCTTCTGGTCACAGATTCCTGATCTTTGAGATAACTGCACCAGGAAACACCTCCAGTGTTTTCCAGGCACATTTTATTATTTATCTGTAACTGCAGATTGCCAGAAAGATTATCAAGTGTCAGCAAGAACGACCAGAAAAAGTCTCAGAGTTGGCCCCCAGTCAAGGACTCTCAAAGCTTTGTTAGGTCTTAGGATAATTGTCTGCAAGGCCGGGGTTTGCAAGGTTGGGCTTAAAGTTCATCTTTAAATGAGGAACTGGTTAAAGACTGATGAGATTTGGCAACTATCAGGCAGTATTTTTAGTAATTTCACCCATAAATCAGCCTGTTAAGATGAAGCTTTGAAAATACAACAGGAGAACTTCATTATTTGATAATTTATAGTGCTGTATGCAGTATACTCCACCTTGGGAACAGTTACTTTGGCACACACCAATCTTTCTGGATAATCTGCATTACATCAGTGTCTCAGGAATGTAAGACTGTGATTGAAGCAAATCCTAGATACAAATTTTATGGTATAACTTGTATTAGGAGAGACACCAGAACAAAGAGGTGGCTTTGTCATCAAGGAGATTAATATGTGAACAGTGGCTACTGTATCTTCATTTAAATGCTGGAGAGATTTGCAAGAGAAAAGCAGACCACACAGAAAAATCCATTGTTAGCCATTGTTATTACTCCCAGAAAGAACAGAAAGTTTAGTGTGAACTTCAGAATGCCACTGATCTACTGCAAAACTCTTCTGGTTCACACTGCAGTGAAAGACAGGCTCTGAGGGGAAGGAAAAATGATCCCATGGCTGAAAGTACCAAGCCCTGGGCACTGCATCTTCCTATCTTATCCCTGTACACACCAAAATCAGGTGTGAGAAGGTCAACAGTGCCCAGCCCATTATCAAACCTCCCAAAAGTGTTTTGAACAAACATCTCAGGGTAGAAGCCAAGGAGATCAGGCTGTCCTGCCTACCTGCCAGCCAAGGCCAGCATAGCTTCCATGGTATTTCAGGGATAAGCATCAGCTGAGCATCTCAGACTCCATCTCCTTCCCACCTTGCAGCTTTTGCTGAGTACTTGCAGTGGAGTGCAAATTATGTGTCTATTTTATGAACAGCTGTGATGATTCTCCCTTGCTTTTAGCTTGAGAATAAATCCTGCATTGGCACCTGTCCACTTCCAGCCATGGGATAGCTCATTTGTACGAAAATCATTTCTCTGAAGAGCCATGGATAAATTCCAAAGCCTCCTACCATTGCTGCAAAGTTGGTTACTGGGATTTCTAATTTGCATGTTCTGATGAAACCTCTATAAGGGATCTCTGAGTTAAAGACCAGGTAAAGTTCTATTTTCTCATAATTTACATGTGCACCCTATTGATAAAAAAAGATTTTTTTTTGTTGGCTAAAGATGCTCCCAGCCAGCACAACAGCACCAGTCTTCAAATTTCTTTTAATAAGTGCTGGACAAACAGCATATGCAATAAAACCCCTACATTTCCACCATCTTAAAAAGAAAAATTCCTAGCAAAGGTGCACTTTTCCTTTCCCAAAATGATAGTTACAACAACTGGCATATCTCACCTTATTAGAGTCTGCCATTAAAAAAAATCCAGACTTCTGTGGTCATTCTTTTGAATTATAACTATAAATTCTTTTGAATCACAATCATAAATTAAAATCTTGATGTGGCTGAGAAAAATCAGGAGAGACAGACTCAGGTCTCTGAGCATTACAGACACAACCTTGGAGAAGTTGTCAGTGATAAATCAGCTCCCCAACAGACAGGAGTCCAAGAGCTGTCCTTCATTTCTACGTCCCCTGTACAGTGGCAGAGTGACAGAGGTGGACTTCAGAACAACTCTGTGTTTGGTCTTGAAAAATTATTTTGTAGAAATAGGTACAGGGCATGCTGCCAGTCAAAAGGAAACCTCAGTCTGAACAGTGCATTCAGCTGGCCTGCTGAAGACAGCCAGCTGCACACAAGTGTATGTGATGTTTAGCATCATAAATAAAGGCTTTTGACCTCCTCTCCAGCAGAAAAATGGGGTCCATTTCCAGTTGGATCACCCTGGATCACAGGTGGTAAGAGCTGAACTGCTGAACCTCCTTCAAGGCACTTTGAATGTTCCACCATCTTTCCTACCAGGGTGGCAGAGCCTCTGTGACAATAAAGTTGGGTAAAAAAAGAAATAGACCTGGCTCTTTTAGCTTGGTGCATGAAAATTTGGCTTCCTTTCACACAGATAGGTTCCCTAAAAGGAAAGGATCTCTATTGTATCTCTGACAAGGTAAGTGAAACAGTAAAAGGACTTGAAGTTTATCCATGGCTTTTGATTACCAAATTTCCCCATCTAATCCAACAAAACGAAGATAAAGAACCAACACCAAAGGATTTCACCAACACCCACTGACACTGCAAACAGCATTCAAGTATCTTACACGAGAAACACTTGGGAACAGCCTTTGCCTTTGTCATCACACATGTGGAAACCTTCTTACAATGACTATTGGTTACTAAGAAACAGAAAGGAGTTGGCAGGGGTTTAGTTCAGTTCACAGGGCTCCACAACATCATTTGCAATCACAGGACACAGAGGGACCAATCCTGCAACCAGAGGAGTCCCACGGGCAGAGCTAAGGCTCAAGGCTGCAGCTGCAGTTCCCCAAACAGATACCACTCCAAAACAATCAATGTCTTGATGTTTGAAGTCTATTCTCTTTGGAAATAATAAATCAGCACACTGGACTCAGGGTCTTGGCCTTGACTTGGAATGCAGCCAGGTCGTGGGGATTTGCCACTGAACTGTGCAATCATTTACACACCCAAACCTTGAACTTGTAATCACCAGAATATTGTGGATCTTTCTTTGCCCCAGCTTCCATTAAATTTTTGCACATTTTTGCTTAACTGTCAATTAAAAAAAAAAGCCTTTTTTTTTTCCTTGAGTAACACCACGTTCACTTGTGATACCCCAGACCTGGAGCTTTGCTTACTGCATGAAATTCAGTGGGCTTATCTGAGGACCTGATTCTGGAAAACAGCAGCATGTGAGCAGGAATGGATGGAAGCACACATAAAATGTAATTAACTTTCCAAATTAAATTAAAAAGAAAACAAAACATCTAATAAATGGTTTTGAGGTTATACTGGTAAAAACAGTTATTTTCTAGATTATGTGAGATGGCTAAAGGTGGAAACTATGCATTGACAAAGCAACACTTTGCCAGGTTTGTGCATTGGAGATGATCAGCAGAAAATGTGAATGCTTGAACACTGTCCACGAGTCATCAGGAATTCCTTCTGATTAGGTTCCAGGGCATTGGGGGTGAAAACCTCCTGCAGAGTCCTGGCAGCCAGTTAAGGCTGAAGCTGCTCTGCTCCTACAGCCTTGTAAAGTCACCACCTCAAGCAGTCTGTGTAGCTGGAAACGGGTGCAACCTCCTGGCAGTGACCCAGAAATTTTGTATTTATCTGCACAAGATGTTTTGTAGACTCATTGGAAAAGATAAAACATAGCTACTCTTCAGCAGCATGTAAGAAGTCCATGAAAGCTGTATAACTTGCTACAGAAATGGAGAATAGCTGGGGTTTTTTCAATGGAAATGAGGAATTTTTCCCACCACTTGCATCAAATGCAAAAGACTTGATATAAGTGGGTGAAAAATAATTGGGACAAAAGAGTCAAAGGCACTAATGGAGGAAACCATTCAAAAGGTTGGCCAAGCACACAGATGTACTCTAGAGAGGTGGTGCAGGTGGGAAATCCTACCTGCATCTCACAGGAGGTGACAGATCCCAGCTGGCTCCACAGGTGAGGAGGAGGAGGGTGCAGAGGAGGAGGTGAACAAAATCAGAGCCTCAGACTTCTGAGCTGAGACCTGGACTAAAGGGAGCTGCTAAGCACTGGTGCTGCTTTAGCCACTAAACTGAACTGAAGAGGGTGCTTAAAGGGGATTTTCATGTGCTTTGTGGAACTCAGCCCTGGAGCAGCATGTTGAATGTATTTCTCCATACAGAAATGCCAGTTCTGTATTCACTGAAAGGGAAATAATTTTTTTTCTGGACAATTGTTTCCTCCTGGAGCAGCTCCCAAGTTCTGGACATGGCTTTCCTTCCCTTTGGCTAATTAGGATGTGTGATAACAGGGTTCTCAGAAGTGTAGTACAGAAACCCTGGAACAAAGACTAATTCAAACACCAAGCTGTACATACATTAATGTTTAACAAGAAAAGGAAAAGTCTTAATTCCCAACTCCTATATCCTATACTGGATATTTTTGCTGGCAGGGAATCAGTAAAAATATTCAGAGGGGAGTGAATTGCTCTTTCCTTTAGCTGAGATATTCTGATTATAACATGAATCATCTACAACATGCAACATGAATCATTCTGAGACCTCAAAGATGGTGCTGAAATCCAACTTCCCTCCCGCTGGGAAGGATTCTGTGATTTTGTCTCCTATTTAAAATCATCAGCACCAGTAGCACTCAGAATGAGAAACACAACTTCACTCTGAATTTCAGGCAGAGGCAGTGGCTGGTATCTGGGCAACTGAGTAAGAAGCAGATGGGATATCACACTTGAAATGAGTTGGGGTTTGTTTTGTGTTCCTTAGGTGCTTCCTAGAGCTATTTTTGCTAGGTGACCCCAGTGCTATCCAAGAAGAAGAGCTGTTACTGCTGCCCCAACTCTCCTCCAGCAGGTAGGAGAACCACAGAGTGTTACTCACCCATGCCCTTGGTGTGGTTGAAGTCTCCTTTGACCACCTTGCAGGTTTTCCCATCGCCACTGCAGATCCCACAGCGATCCTCTTTGGCAGCTGAGCCAATGATCCCATCACAGCCAATTTTCTGATGACAACAACCAGAGATCTCATTACTTAGTTTGCAAGGTTAGAGCATCTCTAAACAATGAGGTCAAGACTAAGATTGACATCTGACTGAAAACCTGAATGGGGAGAAAAAATTGAACTCTTAATTAAACTTTTGAAATACCTGAAAAAAGACCTCATTATTCAGATGGCTCAAGATAACTGAATGAAAGAGTAGCTCAGTGGAAGTAGGTCAGTTCCACATCTGGCCAATTTCTACCACAAGACTGCCCATGCAATTATGAAATTTTCCACATGTTTGCACTATATTACGAATCAACATTCAATTGAAAAATAAATGATAAAATTTAATAGTTTCACCTAGAGCTTCATTATAAATGGTGTTTTCATAATTTTCTATACATAGCTATTTTTTTTCCAATAAAAACCTACAGTTCTGCTTCCACACAAGGGAAGAGTCACAATATTCTCCCTGTAGCTATCAGGATTATCACCATAATCTTCCTTATTCACAAAGCATTCACAGGTTATGATGGTGAACATTCCCCACTTGTAGATCTTGAGGCTGACAACGCTGCCATTAATCTATGTAAATTGTATTCTGTCCATGTAAGACCCTCAAACTGATCAGCAATTCACTCTTAAAACATAAATTTCTACTGAAATAAGCCTTGTCATTATGCAAGTTATTAGCAGAGATTGCACTATTAAAAATGAGTTTAAAATTTATTCTGCATAGATAAACAGTTTCTTGGCAAAGAGTAGCAGGACTGTCACTAGTAAGACTTATTTGAATAAGGCTATTGGGTCTCTCCCTTCTTTGCCTTCCTATGATGAAGCCAGAGGAAAGTTGGAGAGATATCTTAGGGAACAATCAAAACAACAAACATTTTGAAAAATAGGGTAAGCAGGGAAATATTAAGAGAACTCAGGCTGTTTATCTGAGTCTGTCTGTGTATAAGCAATGCAATTTGGATCAGAATTCCAACATTCTCCTTGTTTCAGAAGACCCTGGCCACTGCCTGAGTCCAGATGTATTTCAGGGATCAAAGATTGCCAGTATTCCACCGTGTGCTGATGCAGAGCTGGTCTGGGTAAATCATTAGGGACAGACATGCTGAGAGAGGATGATCATCATATACACATACCAGGGAAATGCTGCTCATTAACTGGCACAGCACCCACATTGGTGCACAGGAACAGCAGAAAAAGAACTGAATAAATGTATAAATGGAGTTAAAAGAGGTAGGAAGAAGATAGTAGAGTTTCTGGCAGTTGCAATTCTCAAGCCTAAACTTCACGCCCATGTCCAACAAATAATTTTGGGATATTGAGCGTGATTCTGCCCCCAGAACAGAAGGATGTCCCAGCAGTTCTCCTTCCAGGAAAATCAGGATGATTTATTAATGGGGTTGCTGAAAGGCAGCTGGAAATAAACGCCTGCCTGCCACCCTGCTGAGATACTGGAAAGGCTGTGTTTAATTTAAGGCTCTGGTGCTATCTTTTATTGTGCTGCATTGTTATTAGCACTATGTGAGCACACAGATGAATAAAGGGAACATAATGAGTGTTGAACCACACTTATTCCCAGAGCTACATGAGGAGTCTGTAGGACTCTAACAGAGGCAGGGAAAGAATGGGGAGTTGGCAATCACATGCTTTGTATTTACGCTGGAGTTTCCCAGATAATGGAAACCAGTGTGAGCCAGCAAAGCTTGGGAATGCTGGGTCCCCCCTCATCTGAGACTGGGGTTCAAGACAAGTCATTTCTTCACACCTTTACTTGGTCACTGACACCCTTTCATTGAGAGACCCTCTCTGAAGGGCACAGAAAGAACCCACTGAATCCACAAATGTAGCTCCCAATATCTTTGCTGGTTTTTACCTTTCATCTTCACCCTATTTCCTGTGAGTGAAGGAACTGGGAATGGCCCTTGCACCCTCCTCTTCAATGGCACCATTGCTTCCATTCACAGGGCAAACTTTTCCTTCAATCCAGGCCTTGAGACTTAAAGCCCCCATCACATTTGGGCCAGGAAATGGCTTCTTACAAAGGAATATCTCTAAGAGAATAAAACACTTTTTTTTTCTTGGCTTCAAGATGAAAATTGGTGCATTCTTGCTACTTTATGGGGGAAAAATACCTTGGAAGCACTTTAGTGTTGTCTACATAAACATTAGAGCCTGTTTCCCTCTTCCCAAGCCTTCCAATCATTTCCAAACTGAAAGTGCATTTAATAAGAGTACATTTAATAACAGTACATAATGAAACAGCTTTGGGAAAGATTTGACAGTGGATTCCAAAAGCTGCAAAGTCATTTAGAAACACATTGCAGTGACCACCTTGGTCACTCTGATCCTTTGAGAACTCCCCACATGGAAAATACTCTTAAAACCACCACTATGGCCACTCTTAAAACAAGTGGATCAGTGGATCAGAGGGGAAGAGACAGGACTGGAAGGGCAGAACACAGTGGCTATCACCTTTGTGGGTGCAAAGTACCTGCCAGCAGTACTTGGGTTGTTACTTGAGGGATTTCTCCAAGGTGTGAGAGCCCCTGAGACTCCAGCACTGTCTGGAAAAACCATCCAGTGTGTAAATCAGCAGCTTCCCACTGACAATATACTCTGTGTGTTATACTGCCCATCCTTTACCTAAAGAGCTGTCCTCAGCCTGCAGAAACCTTTCCAAAATGTGAAGGCTTAATTAACCACATGCAAAGGGAAAATCCCAAGTTTTACTGCTCAACAGTTAAGTTTTCACAGTGCAGAAAGAATCCCTTAAAACCTAAATAGTTCAAGGGAGTTGCTGGATCTTTGCCATCTCTCACTTGATTTGTGGTGCTTCCTGTCCAGTCCAACCAATCAAGGTAAGGGGATTTATTAAATTAAGAAGTAGAGAGGGGAAGCTTTACATTCTGAAGAAAGAAAGACCTAGTAAATAACAGTAACATCCTGTGTGTTCTCTGACCCAAGAGTTATCCTGCAGATGAGCAGACTGAGCTCATGGACCAGCCCATCCAGCAACTGCTGGATACTTTCAGTTCCATCAGTCTTGAATGGACTGGTGAGAAAGGAAGCAGCTTTAAAACATGGGAATGCTGGCAAGAAACATGAAAATAAGTCTTTTAGGGCTTCAAGTCCTCAGTATGGACAGTCAGAAATGTCTCCCCAGGTTTCTTAAGGCTCTTCCACCCAGGCAGTCTCCTGCTCTGACACCATGTTTTGGAACTAGCCACTGACCTTTAAATTGGCAGGTAACTGCACATTTGCTGAGCCAAAGGCCTGAAATTAATTCTCTTTAAGCCCATATCTCCATCCACCCTTCCTTCTCTCCCTCCCCCTTCTTCTCATTTTTATAATTAAACATCTGAAAGTACTGCTTGTTGGGTGGTATTTCCAGCTTCAGTCATAGCTGGCTCCAGCATAGGAAAACTCTTCTCTTTTGAATACATATCACTTGGATTCTTCTGTGTGAACTATTCTCTGTATTGCTTGGATATTTTTTAATGATATTTTTATTTGTATTTTCAATGGCTGTGAAAGAGCTCAATTGATACAGCTTGTGAGGGTATGTTTTGCTACATAAACACAATTATTTTTGTTATATACACCCACTCTGTGCAAGAAATGACATTGTAGGCTCACAAAACTGTAATGCTTCCCATATGCTGAACTAACTGGCTGTCTCAATGGATCAAATATAAATATTGATGCAACATGTGCCACTTTACAAATTAATCATGTACAGAGCAGGCTGGTTAGGACAGATTCATCTACACTGCCAATTCCTTCTGTCCATAATATCCAATGTCCATTGATACCCCCAGGGATGGACCACATGGAAGAGGAATGTACAGATGTGAGCAAGTGACATTCAGATCTGAGGGGAAGAGAATTCTTATTTCATTGTTTTAAACACATCTGCCCCTGTGGAGGGTTGTGGGGGCTGTCAGGGCTGGGTGAGGTGAGTCTGGGTCCCTGATCAAGCAGTTAATCTCTGAGTTGTTCTAATTTCTGTTCCAGAACAAGTTTTGTGCTACGGGTTGGAGTCCCTGTAGGAGTTAGTTCAGAAAATATCCTCCTATCATTTCCCAAGCCTTCAGATTTTGTCTGAATCAGAGACCCTCTGCTGGATCAGGAGTTAGACACCTCCTATTTTAAATCAGCATTATCTCATCTGCATTAGATCTGCAATGTCATCTGCCATTGACTTGTGCTTAGATCCCTCAGCAGCTCATGGGGGTGTTAGACACAATAATTTATGATTTTTCACATACAGATATTGAAGGCTATGTGTCAAAACCTCTGTGTTCATGAGAGAACATGCAAATAATACAAAGCTCTTTCCCATCCCAGGAACTCCTTTGCTTCTGTTCTATTATATGCTTTCCATGGGATAGCATAGAGGAAAAATTGGGGGAAATAGCATGGGTTGGTTTTTTTTTTCATACCCACTGCAAAATACATCACAAACTAGTAGGATATTGACAAAGACTTGGTTTTGTCACTATGCCTTACTCACCAAAATCCCTGATACTCTTTTTAACCTCAGATTACATTGCTACAGATCCAGACATGGAAAAAAACAAAAAGGCAATTATACAACAGGTCTCTGTAGTTCAGACAATCCTTCTGGATTTTGTGCATATGCACTAAATAATTTATCAAAGTTCAGTGCTAAGCCAAGTTGTTGTATGGAGACAAGCTACCCAGTCTGGAACATCTTGTACCACAGTTTGTAATGCAGGAATATGAATAATACATGGAAAATACTCAAGTGAGGAGACAAAGCCAGAACTCCAGGCATCAGTCAAATGCAAAAAGTGGGTACTAAGTATGTAAAAAACTGTTTGCCAGAAGCAGGTCCAGTAGACAACTTCAATTTCTCCTCTGCCACCTGTGGCACTCTCCTGACACTCTGCCTGTTCAGTTTGCAGAAGCTATTTCTGAAAATCTGTCCATTTTCCAATTTGTGCTCCCCTTTCATAGAGTGTGACAATCACTTTCAGAAGAAAGTAGTTCTGTAACAATTTTGTTGTGCCAGGACAGCATAATATGTGGTTTATTATCATTAAACATACTGTAGATTCACCAGCCAGTTGAAAGGAGGTGTGATAGGACAAAATATTCATGAGAAAACTGCAGATAGAGCCAAAACATCTTCACCTCTTAAATTGTTAAATCACAGCAAAGACTGCCCTTGATCTCTAGCCCAGTTCTTGCTATACAGGAGGTCTCTCTTTTCACAGAGACCTTAAATTACATCCTGAAGCACAATCTGTAGTCCCCACTGAAAAGTTCTCATGCTGTCATGAGGCTCACACTAATCCTCCTTTGAGAAAAGCCAGCACAAGGTCATGTGCATCATAACAGTCAGCTGAGCAGCTTGTCTTCTCCTCACCCCTCTGCTCTGTGACATCTGACACTTTTTTTAGCTCCACTTCTGCCAGCAGTTTTGAATTAACCTCAGCAGCACAGAGCAAAACACTGTAAGGGGTTAGAAAGTGCCCTGCTCTCATGAGTGTTCTCTCATCAAACACACACCCCACAGGCCCAGGGAAGAACAAAACCCTCAGGGAATCCTCTCCCTGAAAGCCATTTGTCACTTGAAGGGAAATAGGAGAAGATGAACCCAGTGTGAGGTGCAGATTGCAGTGTCCTACCCCACCTTCCCCATGGCTGCACTGTCCATGACAGGGAGAGCAAATTGCTGCAAAGCCTAAATGAGCACTCACCCTCCTTCTCCTCCTCCAACACATCAGGCTGCTCTTGTTCTCCAGCCTGCCACAGATTTTCTGTCTCTGAAAAATCTCTGGGGAAAATAAATTCTCCCTGCTAGAAGACCAAGTGCAATTTGAGGAGAAAAGGTCAAAGACTTACATATGCTTTGAACATGGCATCCAGTTTGCTCAGAGGATGGTAAGAAATGGTGCATTTGAAATGTTCAGCCTCAAAAACAACTTAAATAATCAAGGAAAAAGTTAATTAAGACCTTATGATTCATCTCAAAAACAAAGAGTGAGGCTAGAAAAAGTCTAGGTGATTTAGGAACCCCCATGCTAAATTTAGGGCTGACTTTGCTCTTTGGTGCTTCTATGCATGATGAAAGTAATAACCAAGTTTACTCACTCCAGCTGCCTTCAGGTGTAAGGGACAAATACAGAGATGCTGCTGCTTTTGATGATTTTGTTTCAGGGATAGTGAGGCTGACAGCAAAGGCTTCATTGACACCTTTTAGATTGGAGTTCAGCTTTTAAGTGAAACTGTAGTAACGTCATAAAGTACAACTGAAGGAAAATTCCCTTAGTGCCCAAATGTATTTGGGGCATTTTGAGGCTTCAGAGAATCTGTTCCTGCTTTTCTTCTCAAAACCCTCCTCTCCTTGCAACAGTTTTTTCTCTGCCATGTTCATCTACATTCATTCATCATCCAAGAACGAGGAATGAGCTGCATTTAGGAGCATCTAATGAAGGAAGAAGATCTATTACACTTCCTGGTCTAGATGTTCACAGGCAATGGTTACTGCTAATTTGTCTGTTGCACTGACAATGTGTCATTCCTGCCTTTGAGAGACTCTAACTAGAAGGATTACATAAGAAAATAAATAACAGTAATGCCACCCTCTGATTTCAGCACTTATTCTCTTCTCCAGGCCCCCTGCAATGCTTATTGCCAGGCTTTGTCTACTCTGGGTAAAGAAACGAGGAGTAATTAAATGAATATGGCAATTAAATTGGTTTAATTGGCAGCTAGTTAGACAAGTATCTGTGGCAAACGGGGTACACAGGCACATATGGCAATTCTCAGCACTGCACTGCATATATGGCAGAGGAGTATTATAAATGAGTTCACAGGGCTTTCAAATCTGCTCGGCTTGAACTGATCATTTCACATTTTTTCTCAGCCAGATGCAAATGGACTGAATGTTCTGCAGCTGTCATCACCTCTCTGCACAGTTAAAGGCAGTTGCCCCCGACTCAGAGTGCAATTTGCTTTTCGTGATGTACCTCCAGTGCTCTGTGCTCATAAAGGAATTCATTTGGAGGGAGCTGGCTACTGATCCTCCCTGGATGAAAAAAAGGTGCCTTGCCATGATGCCTGATTTACCATTTGTGGCAGTTCTGAAGGTTTGGAGCAATAAAACTGGCCAGCCCAGAGTAATGGTCAATGGCACACAGCTGGAGGTGCACAGCTGGCCTGACTATAAAAGGTTATTAATGGGTTTTTGTTTCAGCTTTTTTCAGATATAGCCAAAAACTGGGGAAATTAAGTAACCTGGGATGCACCATGAACCTGGCTCTATGTGCAAAGCACTTTGTATTATAAAGAATCAAACTTGTACTGGCTCCCCACACTGTCGCTATTCATATTCTTCATTGGAATAAATTATAAAGAGTGAATTAAAAATGCCTCTTCAGCATCATTTGTCAAGAAACAGTGGGAAGTGTCTCCTGCAGCAGTGGAAAATTCAATCCAAAGATTTTTCACTTCTCTCTTTGCATTGTTATTAGTAAAGCTGCTTTATGCCCCCAAAGCCTCTCTCACACCCAGGTAGGTATTGTGTTAATTTATCTCCCTGCCTGGAAGACTCAAAGCAATAAAAACTGGCATTTCTTAACCACTCACAGAAATCAGAAATAATGCCAAATTTGGTGTGCCCTGTGCCCCCAGGGCAAACAAGTGAGGTTAGTGGAAATGCAGGGTGATGTTAAAAAGCTGTTCTGGTGGATACAGTGGGCTGGTTAATACCAGGAATAGCAGCTCCTACCACAGGATACAAATCTAGATGAGGAGAAACTTAAAGGGAAGAACTGCCAGGAGGAATCCAGCCCTGGCAAGGCTGCTGTAGCCAAGTGAACTGTCTTTCCCACCACTGTGGTGTGTGCAGCACACTTTGAACATGTGCTCCATGTTCAGGAGAGAGGAAAGTCATGAAAGGTCTGCCCTGTCAAATTGTCCATGACAAATGACCTGAACCCATCACCAGGAGCACCCACTCCAAACAACTTCCTGTCTTTTATGATCTTGAAGTACACATTTTCTCATCTCCCTTCCCTTGTCCAAACATTAAATCTCCATCTTATATGGGTCTACACAACTCCATTAAATTTTTGAGGAACCTGAAGCACCAGCTCTAAGAGCTGCCCTCCTTAGCATTCAATGTGTTACAAACTCTCTCAGCAAACCATGAATTTTCATTACAGAGATCTCCCACACCTCATTTTAGGTCTGTGTGTAATTTGGTTAGAGAGAAATAATCACTGCAATGGTTATAGGCCATCACCCTAAAGAAAAGGGAATTCAGTCTGAAGATTCTGGCTCATGTAGCTGCAGGAGCCAAGGAGCAACTGGTACTGAAAAGCTTCCTCAGTATTTCTAAGAAGGAACTAGGTGGACCCAAAAAGCATCATGATTCTGGCAAGATAATGCTTGTAACAGGCTAGTGACAATTTGTAAGCTGATTTGCATCTCCAGTGCTTTTATCAGTAATTCCTCTAATAGCCAAAAAACAGCAGTTAAGTAGGCCAGACTTCCCCCTCCAATCTGCTCCCCTCACAGAAGTCCCTTCCCACCCAAGCCATGCCCACAACCAAATGTGATTTTTGAGCATTTCCAGCTGTTCAGGAATAATATCATACCTCAGGCATTCAGCACAATTCACAGACCAATACAAAGGGCCATGGAGCACTTGTAGGGGGCCTTATCAAACAGGGTTGTCCCCCCCCATCAGGGACAACTCCCAGCCTCCAGCACAGTGCTGCCCCAGACTGAACCTAACACTAGAAATAGAACAAGAGAAAGTTACTCCACCTGGCACTTGCCATGTACACAGAGGTCTGTCTCATAAGGCCCACAGGGAGTTCCATCCAGGACTCTGTCTGTCACCAGCACGGGAGAATCCTTGCCCAGTGGGGAGCAGAAGAGCTCACATGGCTTATCTGGGAAAAGAAATACGACAACTGTCCTTGGGAACACCACAAACAAGTGTCTGAGGCAATGGTGATACATTCTTTACATGAATACATTTGGATATCTCATCTTTGAAGGAGCATGAGGCTTTCAGTTTAGGCCTGTCATTTCCCCACTTTCGATATCACTATTTAAAGGGTTACATTGATGAGACTGAGCTTTAACAGCACAGAAAACCAATTAGTCAATACACGTTTGTGTATCTGTTTGTAAAGGGAAGATGTTTGTTACCGGAAACATTCATCAGTCTGGTAAGAATGATCAAGTCATTGTGTCTCACAAAATTCAGGCTACAGCCAGTGATTTTAGAAGAACAAGTTCTCCAGACCATTTCATATCCCACCAACATCTGGTTGAATAGCACATGAACAGCAAGACCCAGCAGAGGAAGTGTTAAAGGAATGTAGGTGAGATAGGCAATCATGCTGAGATGCCCCAAGGTGACATGAATTAAAATATGTCACAGGGAATCCACCTTTTTTTTCAGTTTCAAACTAACTGGAACTTTTTAATGTTAATTCCCAACTCTCTGATTCTCAGTCCAAAATTCCCAACTTCAGACTGGGAATCACGTTAAGGCACTTCTCTCCCAGCATTTCAAAAAGATGAGTAAAGCATTGACAACTCTGTATGCTCTATTAAGAAGGCTAAAGGAACAGCAGGGCAGCACCAGGAACAATTAACTGTAATTAGTATTTCAGCTGTAGCTAAAGGGGGCCTATTGCAGCCTTCTCACCAACAACGGAACCCTGCAGATGAGAAACTGAGAAAGAACAGTGAGGAATTACAGAGGGTGATGAAAAAACTCACCATCCACGATGACAGCTGTCAAGAGGCTTTTCTTCTTGTTGGTGTACCTGTCGTGGGCCTGGCACTGCTGGTCCCTGAAGCTGGGCACCCCTTTGGGGCAGGGCAGGTTCTCACACACCGTGTGCTCCACGCTGGCCCCCCGGCAGTTCTTCCCACCCGGCCCCGGGCTGCAGTGGGAAACAAAACCAGGGTCAGCACCAAACACCTGGAATGTTCCATCTTCCCCCTCCCACCCTCGCTTTGCCCCCTGCCTCAAACACTCCTGAGGATGGAGACACAGCAAACATCCCATCAGCTCGTGTCCTCCTTGCAATTAAAATACCACAGAAGCAGCTATAACCTGCACTGTAGGCAGGGTATCCAGAATCAAACCTATGCTGCAGATAATCTCAATCCATGAAATCCCTGCCATTCCACACATTTGTTTTTTAAACATACAGGAAAGGCCACTAATGCAACATCAGAATTAAGCACCTGCAAAACTTATCTGTTTTTATTTATGAATCCCCAGAGAAGAGGGAAAACTCAAACTCTCAGCAATAGCCTGTATTTTCTTTGCAAAATAAAACAAAATACAAACAAAAAGCCACAGGTAAGCATGGAATCTGGAATTCCAGGTCCCAAGCCTTGTACTTATGAGCTCCAGCCTGGGATTTCCAATAAACAGTGCAATCCAAGCCCCCATGTCAGAAACAGTGACTGTGTGAGATATTCTGGTAGGCAGCCACCTTTCACTGTATTTACACCAAGAAAATCCACCAACTAATGGAACTGACGAAATCAAAGCCCATTTATGCTGCTGTGACCCTTTTACATGACAAGAGGGGACTGGGGAAGTGATGCTCTGTTTAAGCCAATGGTTTTTTCCTCAGTCCAACTGTACAACAGCCCAAAGCCTAGACAGGAACACAAGGCAGTACAACTCTAAAGTCTGCACGTGCAAACTGGCCTATGACACATTCCTTACAACCATGGGGAGGCAATGCATGTAAATGTTCAAAGAATTTACAGAGAGGAAAAACCAAATCAAACAGCAAAGCAACTGGTTTAAAAATACTGATAGTCCCACAGTCTCAAGAGTCATCTGGCAGGAGCAGAGATTCCTCCATAAAAAAAAAAAAAATCCCAAGACCAAATATATACAAAATAAAAGATAAATCCCTTAGCCAATATTTCTGGACAGTGAATAAACCAGCTGCAGAAGTGGGCTGAGGCCAGGAATTTGAAGCAAAAGAAGATCACGTGTGTATCTCCAGCCAAGAATGTATATGAGCAAGAGAATTTTAAAATCAGTGTGCAGTGTTGGAAGGAGCATTTCCTGTAATTTAAGGAACAATGATGAATGGATTTAGGTTTGGTCAGCACTGTAGCTGACAGCAAAGAAATCAGCTCAGTCCCCTTTTCAGGAAAATGAGTTGGTAAAAATCAAACCTGGATATTATATACATGCAACTGCAGCTCAGATAAGGAGAGGAATAAACAAAAATATCCTTTTCACATGGTTACAGGCCAACAGCAGCAATTGTGAGCTTATCCATCATCTAGGCATGTCTTCAAAGTGACTGTGTTGCTATGCAGAATTTCAGCTCCAATTTAAAAAGAAAATATTTGGGTACTTTGTGTTTAGAAGAAAACATAAAATCTGAATAAAGTCAGAGATACTGCACTTGGAGGGCTGCTCCCAAGGCTGTGAAGTTATAATAAACACAATTGGGTGGCCAGTTAAATGGCACCATTGTAACCTCTTCAGGACCCCAAAACAATGAAGAGACTTCCAGATGGGCCTCAACTGACCTGAAGAACAACACCTACATTTCATCTTGAATCCAAAAAATCCAAGCCCACGCAGAGAGCATAAGCTTGTTTGTAGTCACTGTGCAGGAGCTAAACAGCACCCACAGCTCTCTGCATGCATGAAAACCCTCCTGTTCTTATGCAGCACATCCTGACTTACAGAGCATCTCAAGGGGCTTTGCTAATGCAGCTCTGGGACACTCTGATCACTGTCAGCCACTGCACTGCTCCCCAAGCCCAGAGCAAGCACTCCCTGCAAGACTGATCTCTAGGGCACATTGGCTCACTTGGTCTGTAGATCCAGATCAGCCCCTCCTCATTCACTGTAGTGCTGGAGGGGAAACATAGCATCAGTTTTTCTGCCAAACTACATGTATCTAATTCAACTGTATCTACCTTTGAATTACTGCAATGGGAAACTTCCAAAGGTGACCATTCAAGCCACTTCCACAGAACCTACTTCAAGTCATTCCAGGATTCCGACCTGGTCATCGCGGCTTGTGAATGAGAAATTTCTCAGGGCTTCTGCACAGCTCTGCTGCCTATTTCTCCCCCGTACTCTTGCAGCAAGGGTTGCCCAAGAGGGAAAAGGCTGCCAGCATGGCAGAAGGAGCCAGGATGGTGTGAGGACTTACGGGGGGTTGTCACATTTCCGCTGCCTGAAGCGCACCCCTGTTCCGCACGTCCGGCTGCACATGCTCCACTGGCTCCACACGCTCCAGTCCCCGTCCACGTGCTCAGGGATGGGGGTTTTACTGACACACTCCCCAGCTCGGCACCACTGCAAGGCAATCAGGTTAGCACAGCCTGGGAAGAAGCCCTGACCTTGCACAGGTGGACTTTAAAGGATGGCTGAGGGATTGTAACAAGTCCACGTTTAAGTTTCGTGGGATTCGAGGCTTTGGTGAGATGGCAGTAGGAGAAGGAGGAAGGGAGGAGGTGAAATGTAGAAATTTAAGTGTCACTCTCAACAAGCCCCTGAAGGGAGTTCTGTCATTAAAAAAACAATCACAGAACTGAGCCCCTTACTTTATAAAACAGATAATTATCTAAGTACTAAGAGTTAAAGCCCCACGATTCACAGAAATTGAGTCCAAGAAATTATACCCCAAAGCAATGCCTTCATCAGCACTGCTCCCAGGATGTACAAAATGATTGAAGTATTTTGGACCAAACTTGGCTAAAGCCCCAAACCCCTCTGATTCTAACAGGTTGTGCTGGCTCCTGACCAAGCAGCAAACTTAGCCTGTCCAGGATATGACACTGTGAGCACTGCTAAGAAACCTTATGAAAGAGTCACCAGGACTCCTCCAGTTAGAAAAACATGGGCCTAAAACCCTTTTTTTCCCTGTTTCCTTGTCATGGCTTCCACGACCCAGTTTTTCTTGTCATTGTTTCTTTATTTGCAGGCAAAGAAAAGGTTCCAATCCTTGATTTCAGCAACCAGCTTTTTAATTTTACCCTTCCTTACCTCCCCAGCTTTACCATAGACAAAAAAAAAAAAAAAAAAANAAAAAAAATTAGAGTCCAAAACCAGTAAGTAGGGGGCTGAGAGTTACCAAACCAGTCAAGTTCCAAAATTTACATATATAAATACAGCCAATTATCCCTCAAAAAGAACAGAACTTCACTGAATTTGAGCTCAATTATTTTGAGCTACTTGTAGAAACTAGAAAGTTTTTAGGTAGCCTCTTTTCATTTCCCCATCTTCTGCACCTCCCCAAATGTCAGGCTAAATGCTCTGCACATTTTCTACCCCAAATACAACCCAGAACACCACCAGCTATGGGTTTATGGTAAATACTGAACATCTTGGAAACATTATTGCCAATGCTGGGAAACAAGAAGTGACTGAGCATTCTGATTACCTTGTCTGCGCCACATTCAGTGCCATCCAGAGGGGGGTCCAACTTTGTTTTACAGGATGTGTCTCCTTCCACCAGGCACCAGAGCCCAGCACACATTAAATGCTGCAATCACAAAGCAAGGAGGTGCAGTTATTTCTTTTGGAGATGCCAGCCATCATTATGGGATACACTTCAAAGCTCAGGCAGTCCTTCTCAAGTGAATCCAGAGGCATCCAGTTGGTTTGGGAGCAATTATTTTTTAAGGGTTGATTGGCATTAAGTGGTGAGGTTGGAAAGATGAAAGAGATTGATGGATGCCACTGACAGGAATATAACCTACCCCAAACAAAAAATGTGCTATTTGAACAGATTTCTTTTTACAAGTATAAATCTGGTCCATTAAAAAGGAATCCTATATGGGAGGCCACATTGGGTGCTTTGGAACCACACCAAATGCTTAGATGTCCAAGATACTTAATTACTCCTATTTTTAAAAAAAGATACTCAAGGAACTGCAGCTGGTGGTAGCAATAATCAGCCAGCAATGCCCCTGGGGAGAAGGTGGAATGAGAAAGAGGAAAGGATGTCATGGTGTGCTGTACAGCAAAAGAAGACCTTGATGACAGGCAGGGTCAAAGACTGGGAATATTCTGGGGATCATTCCCCAGTGCTGCTGCTCTGCTCAGCCAGTGTGTGCTGCAGGGATCTCAGTGCTGACCACAACTGTGACCTGCCAGATCAAAATGTCTTCAGAATTTAAGAAAAAGCACCAGGAAAAGGGACCTTTGCACCGGTAACATTTCCCACAGCATCTACCATGCTCTGCATTCCATGGAAGTGGATGATTTCAATACAGTGCTACATAGCTGAGTACCAAAAGAACAAGAAAGAAAAATTACATTTCTTTCCACTATTGTTCACATTTCAATGTAATGGTAAAAAAGATGAGAAACCTGACTCTAGTGCCAGCTGGTCTTGTCAAGATTTATTGCACCTCATTAAATAGTTGAGTCAACAAGCTTCAGCCTCATGGTTCTTCCCCAATGTAATGTAAGAGACTGGGGGTGCATGTGTGTTTTGTGTACAGGCATGTTGGTATGTCTCTATAAAACAGATCATGTCTCTATAAAATAGATCTGTACAAGAGAGGGTGCAGATGAGATAAATCCCAGTCCCAGCGATGATGTAGAACATACTGAAACAAAATAGTTATCACAGCAGTATCTGCATCCTGCTCCATTTCCACATTTCTTTCTGGAAAGAGGATTTTGTACTATTTAAGCCTGAAGAACATTCACAAAATGGAATTCCAAAAACTGGAAGCAGACAGCACAATTCAGCATCTGTATTAACCACAATGTAGAAAGTCATTGTCAAACAAACAAACAAACAACAGCAAATACTCCAGGGAAACCTAAATAAACGAATTTTCAAGACATTTTCTGTGACAAAATAGAGCATATGGGAAAATATCAGTCTTTAGTAATTTTGACTAAATGACTGTGACTAATTAGTGGTTTACCCACAGCTCTGAAAGCACTTAAGCACCAATTAGCCATGAGGACATCACACACAGTTTTATTGATAGGTATAACGAGGCAGAAGCATTGACAAGGCAGAAATTTCAGAGCTTACTGAGAAATTCATTGTTCCACCCCATAACTCCCAGATTCTCAACCCCCTGCCTTCTGGAGAGGACTAAAATCAAAAAGTACATCAATTAACCATCCGTAAGAATTACAGGAAGAGCACAAATCTAGGCAATAAATCCCAGTGTGAAGGCACTACCAGCAAAACCTCCTTCCAAAGTGTGGTTGAGGACAATATTGGTAGGTAAAATGAAGAGAAGCTTTGGAAATGAAAGATGCAGACAGCAAGTATTTCCACTT
Source organism: Peucedramus taeniatus (assembly GCA_013400575.1). NCBI lineage: Eukaryota > Metazoa > Chordata > Aves > Passeriformes > Fringillidae > Peucedramus > Peucedramus taeniatus. The sequence goes on from WBNO01011811.1 coordinate 173,385, forward strand.
TTCCAGTCTTCAGCCTCTCTCTTGCATATAACCACAAAGCTTCAGAACAGATTGTGAGGAGAAACACTCCAGCCAGATCTCTTGAATGACCCAGACAGAAATTTTGCCCCCAGAAGGAAACCCTCTGCTTCTGCTGTCTGTCAGAGGAACATCCTAGCTGAAGATGTGATGGAATTCACTACATCCCTAAAGAAGTTGTTCTAGACATATATGAGCACCATTGCTAAATATCTGTGCATTACACAAGACCAGTGTTTGTTCAGCTTCAGGTCCCTGGATCACAAACTGCACATAAATTAGGGTTAATTTCTGCTCTTTGATGTAAAACTGGGAAGACAGAGTGGGTGGTGGTGGAAATAAAGTCATAAAAATGAAACAGCTTTTTTTTACAATTTTGGCTGGCAACCAGAATCCCTCCATAGCCCACAAGAACATGGAAGGTGATAAAGCCAGGTCACATGTCCAAGTATGAGCCATGGTGTGGGGAAGCAATGGGCAGAGATCACCTCAAATATGTGTGACTGCACCTGAAAAACACCCAGAGTAGGGCTACAGAGGGTGTAAATATTCACATACATGTGAGTGTGGTGTGTATATATATGTGTGTGTGTTTATACCCATATATACATGTATACACACACATAATTATAGGGAGATAATAAAGCAAACACCTCTCTCAGCAACACCAACCTTTCTGAAATCTCCCATCTCTGAGGTATGGAAAACATTGGATTTTTATAGCATCCCTGTGTTTGATTCAGAATCCCAAATGCAAAGCACATTTCAGGAAACAGTTACAGAAAAATCTGGTAATAGTGCTGAGCTTTGTGTTCTGGTGCCACACCACTGCAAAACCCAGGCCCTCGTTAGCCCAGTCCCCTGCATTTAATAGTGTTCAGATACCCCAGCAAAGATGAAACCATCAGCTTTGGGATTGTATGTTCCCGAGATGTTTTATCATGTTAATAGCTCTTTTCAAAAGAGATCATGTATCCTCCTCAGCTACAATAGGAACCCAAACAAAACTCCCCATTAAACAGCAAAGCAGTCGCAGTGACTTTTTAATGGTTAAACAGCCAGCTTTGTGGGGAAATATCCAAGTGAGAAATGGCAGGACTTGAAAGGAAGTTGTTGTATGTGAGTGGCAGCTCAGAGCTTATACTGATACAGAAGAAGCCATCAAAAGAACTGTATTAATGCTAATTCTGCATTCAGCAACCAGCTCTCAGATGGCAGGTCCCTGCCTGCAAAGCATTCCCTACAGCGTTCAAGAAGTGCCAGTGAGGATTTTCCAATGACAGATATTTCGCACTGGAAAAATATTGATTTGTTGAAACTGTCTGTAGGGAAAGGTCATCTTTGGATCAGCTCCCAGTTTGAAATATTTCCAAGACAAAAATAAAATTTTTAAAAGAGAGATGGCTGTTGAGAAGTAGTGTTTCAATAAAAATTTAAAATTATTTTTAAAAAAAAAAGCTTTTTCAACTGAACCTTTAAGGAATTTACACAGAAAAAAAAATTAGGAACTGAAATAAAATGAAATTGTTATAAATCGTGCAAATTTTAGACTTTCAGAAACTCCTGGGAGATAGGAAAGCTTGTCTGCACAGCTGTTAGGAAGCAGTCCTGGGAGAGGTCAGGATCTGGAAATTCCCAAGCTGGGAGAGATGTGCTGGGCAGGTAAGCGACGCTTCCGATTACAGGGATTATAATGGCATCCATTTGACAAAGGGGCCTCACTGTGCCAGGTGTTTTCTCTCCCTCAAAGATCTCACCATCTAAACAGACTCCTGGGAGCTTGGGGATAAAGGAAGTTTTATCACTCCATTCTAGGTGGAAAGATGAGGAACAGAAAGGGATTAAATATCTTGCTGAAAGTCTGCTGGGAGATGAGCAGAACCAGAGCTGCTCAGAGCTCTCTGCTCAGTGTCACAGCCACAGGCTCCTGTGTCACTGCCTGCTCCAGCTAAAGGCAGGCTCTGGCTCTGGCCCTTCCCACCTTTCCCAGGATGGTGTTCCCCTTCCTTGGGACTCCATCCCCACACGGACTCGCAGTGTGCAGAGCTCAGGCATGGCTCAGTGAAGGGATCTGTTTGAGGTTCCTTAGCTCAGTGCTGCAGCTGGAAATGAGGAGAAGGCAGAGTCACTCCAGCCAGCTCCTCATCCACAGGCAGCAAGCCTGGAGCTCCTCCTGGGGTAGCTATTGCATCACCACTGCTGCTAAAATCTGTGTGATCCTGCTCCATGACCTCATGTGGGCTCACAACCCTCCCCCAACTCAAACCCTCAGATTATTACCTGCAAAGGGAGCTTCCAAACCTCCAAAGTATAAAGAGAATCCAATGAATACAGATGTCCTTCACACCATGAAACAGCTCTACAGAAGCTTGCTCATTCCCTACACATTCACTCCTTCACCTTGTCTGCATCCAAGGAAAGAAACACTTATTTCTCCTGGAGATTAATTTGTTTCTGCTGCCCACTGGAAAGAGGAAGCTCTTCTTTCTAGCAGCAGAATTAAACCACCATGAAACCAATTTTTCTGTCAAAATGTGGGGACTATGAATAAGAACTTAGGAAGAGTAAATATCCTTAAGGGAGAGGAGCAAGAGATCTCATAACACACAGGCTTGCTTCTACATAGACTTTCAATGAAGTATCAAAACTCTCTTACTTTGCCAAGGTTTTGGCTCAGCATATTGCTAACCAGGAGAGAAAATGTGGTTATGAATGGGATCATAATTAACACCTATTAGGTATAATAAACATACAATTTGCTCTTACTTTCCTGTTCAAAGTACAATGCAAATGTTCTCAAAGCCTCACAGGAGCTTCTGAGCAGCAATTCTTTACACAAGGTGACAAAAACAATGCCCCCAATTTCTACACCATCACTGTCTTTAATTTTGGGGGCATAAACAACCCACAGCAATCACAAGGGAGGTGAGCAGTGCTGTTTGATGGAGCTACTTGCTGCTGAAAATGAGATGGAAAGTGTTCCAAACTCAAATCCTGTAAACTGGAAGGCACTTTTGGAAAGGAGCCACGCTGACCCAGACAAGATAATTGTGAAACTCGGATCCATGTCTCAGTGGCCAAACTGCTGACCTGTGTCTAGAGCTGATATTCCAAGACAGTGCCAGACAAGCAGAGGAATCCCAGACTGCAAGGAAGGCACAAAGGAATAGAAACACTTTTTGTTTTTTTTTTTTAAACTGTACAGTGGGAAGGAAACAATGAAACAGGAAAACACTGTCTCTGGTTTCAGCTGTCTCTGGTGCTCTCAAGGAAAACTAAAATCCTTCACAGTCTAAAATATTTCTTCGCAAAGCACCAGTTTTATTTCATTTTTTCATGTACCTGGAATCAAATTAATAGTCAAAAGAAAGAGATTGGAAAGACAGCATTCATAAGACCACAAGCTAGTTTCATGGCAAAACATTATGCTGAATACAAATCTATCCAGTGCCTTTAGGGCACTCATGTCACCAGCTCCAGGGATTCACAGACATGGAAAAATCCAAGGAGAAAAGGACAAGTTTGATGCACTTTCCTACCAACACACAACTCTCACTGTGTGAGCTCTTCAGCTTTGCTGAGCCCAGGTTTGAGCATCTTAAATGAGAGAACACAACACAAATGTGTCACAGCAGCTGGAAAAATCATAGAAGTGTCTTTATATGGTCAAACCTGGAAGTAGAGGCACATGGAATAAAGCACTAGAACAGAGCCTTTGAATTACATTATTGGAATTTTGTACTGTGACTTATTACCAATGTCTAAAAGAGTTGTTCTTAAGAGTAATGTTCACTCAACAGCTCCCAGTTTACTCCTCAGGCCTTAACACCTGATTGCCAGATATAAAAAATAATGATTTTTCTGAACAACAGGCAGAGTTGTCCATTAAAAAAGAAAAATAGGAAAATTAAAAGAATGAAATCATAGGTTGTGTTTCTTGGCCATGGGAAAAGAGAAGCAAGGGACAAAAAATAAATATAGATATGTACACACACCATTCAGATGTGGTTGTGAAAATTATGGAGTTTCTCTTGAAGTGTTTTGCAGATGGGAAGTTCCCAGCAGGCCAGTGGGAGAAGTCTGAATGCCCTTCAAGCTTGTTATACATTATTTTCAGGCTGATATTCAATCGTATTCTGGCTAATTTCGTAAAGTTTAGACTTTAGCTGTAGATGCCACATCACAAGGCTACACTAATTCTTTCTCCCTCTCCTTGTCTTAATAAGGAATGAAAAATTGCCAAGCTCAAGTGTTTAATTCTTAATAGGCTCTCTCTACTATTGTTAAGAGTTTATTATGTTTATATTCAGAAATTTCCACATTGTATTTTTGTAATTTTATTTTGGTTCCCCTCTCTCTTTTTATTTTTTCTTTAAACCACTGCACCAGAATGTGTTTTGACCATCTTCCAAACTGAAACACGTACAAAAATTTCTGAAGCATTCCAATAATTGTAAACTGGGCTGTGCTGCCCAGGCAGGAACTCTGCTTCTCTCTCGTTCTTTCTCTCTTAAACAAAAAGTATTTCCACTGAAAATAAAGAAAAAAAGGTATTTTTGCAACATACAGAAGCAGTGAAATAGGACACTTCAGCTTCATAGAAACAGGCAATGTGAAAATAGTCTGAATTCTAACAACCTATATGAGGAAAACTATAAACTATAGAATGGCAATTCAGTTAATTGTTACCTTTACTTCTCCAAAAAAAAAAAAATCAACTCATTTTATTTTAGAATTGCCAGGCTTCTGTCCTGCAAGCCTCAAGAAAAACCCAACCCATCCTCTTCCAGATTTATTAGTATTACTATGTAGACAAAGTCCCTGGTTGTACAAAAAATGACAATGCAACCTATTATTTTCAGGATAAACCAGCTTTCAATCTAATTACCACGTTCTTGTAAATATTCTATAAGTCACTAAATAATAGGGCTCACTATCATGGTCTGCATCTCACAAATGGCCCTGCAGAGAAAAGGCAAACAGAGGCCCATTGATTCCCATGCACAGAGCCCAAAAGGCCACTCCAGCAGACTCTTTGCAAGATCAAGACCACAGAGAGACCTACAATTGCTGAATTATACTCACCACCACACCATCAAATATGTAAACTGAAGGGGAACATAAAATCCACTTGATCATTACAAATGCTGGCTTTTCTTTACTTTGTTTTTGGTTCCTCTCTTTTTCCATATTAGCCAAGAAGTCTACTTTGTCTCCTTTGGCTTGCAGTCAACTTTGTCCTCGTGTTATGCAGGTTGTAGATACTGGAAAATACCTACATTTGTTAAAAAACAACCTGAACCTAAGAAAAACAGTGGAGCCAGTTCTAGCTGGTTCAGTATTTCTAAAAACAGTGCTATGTCAAAATTCACATTCCCAGCTACATCTGAGTTGACAATGTCCCTAGTCAGAAAAAAATCTCTTGGTAGCAGTGCTAATCTCCTCCCAAGTGCCACTCCAGCCTCAGCCCAGTTTAGACTCAAAACAATGCTGGATGATAACGGTTACGTAAAAACCCGCAAAAATGTGTTAATAACAAATAAGCCAAAAGTCTTATAAAACAAAAAGCCAAATGGATACATGAGATAGAAATCACATTTTTTTCCCCATAAACATGATTTCAGTGCAAAAGCCTCTGTTGGTAGGCGTGCCAGCCTGAAAAATAAAGATTAAACACGCAGAATGTTTCCATGTGAGGTTTCAAATGTGTTTTGATGAATTTCTGGGGGAGAAACACCATCTCTGCTCCCTGAGAGATTCAGCAGAAACCACCCGTGCTATTCCTCTTGGAATAAACACAGGACAGCAAAGGGTTAACTCCTGCTCTCAGGCATCATGGCCTGGCTGGGGTTGGAGCTCTCTGCTTCCTCTCTTGGAGGGGTCAAACGAATTCACAATAGTTGATTCATAGCCCAGTGTGGAGCTGAAGGACAGAGGTCAGACAGGTTGAACTGCCTGTAATTTGCACAACTGCTCCCAAGCTAGCCCTGGGCTCACAGCAGCATTCAGCAGCCAGAGCCCCCCAGGATCTCTGTCTTTGGGTGCACTGATAATGCCCTGTGCAGTGTCAGAGGTGCATTTCTGTCCAGCTCTTCCTGCAATTATCATGATGTTCTCAGAGCTTGAAAATGACACATTAATTTCTGCTAAAAGCAACTTGTCTGCCTCAAAATAAAGGCCACTGTGTAACCTCTTAGGTGGGCCAAAGCTCTCCCAGCACTGTGCAGCTTCCCAGCTGGAGACAGGCAGCATGCCTGGCATGGCAGAGCACACTTGTACATCTGCTAGGTAAGCTCTTGCATGGATCAGACAATGCCTGACATCTGCAATGGGAAAGATGAATACAAAGCACCCTGATCCCTTTGCATATTCCAGGAGAAAACTCTGTAACTTGGATATGAAGGGGGATCTACTGAAGGGTCTTGAGAGATTTATTAACACACATGAAATCACAGAACCACAGAATGGTTTGGGTTGGATGGGACCTTAAAGTTCACCCAGTTCCAACCCCCTGCAATGGGCAGGGACACCTTCCACCATCCCAGGGGGCTCCAAGCCCCATCCAACCTGGCCTTGGACACTTGGCCTAAGAGGAGCCCAGGCTAAAAGCCTGATTCAGAGCTCCTCAAAGAGGTGACATGCACTAGAAAATCTTACCAACATTGAGGTTACAGAGCCAGGTCCTGAATTACACATCTTGGAGGTCATAGATTACAACAGACTGTAGATCATCTGACTATCATAAACTTATTTTTTAGTATATTAAAATGTAGAAGGAAAGGAGAAAGGAATGTAGAGGTTTGGTGTATGTAAAGCTGAGCCTTGCTTATATGTTTTAATTTCTGTTCTGCAAATTTGGAGCAGAATAGCTGCAGGATAGCTGTTTTGGCAAACAGAGAGCTACAGTTTTGTTCTAAAGCATCTGAGTTATCCTTAAAAACAAAATGAAGAAGAACTCTGGGGATGCAATCTCAAATATTCAGATATGGGTGAATATTCATGGATTAACTATCATGTTGGACTGGTGTTGGAGGCCCAGCCACTGCCAAGCATTAAGGGACCTGACTCTGTGAAAGCAAAGATCACATTCCTTCAAAAAATTGGGCTTTGATGCTGTTAAAGGAGAGAGCTTAACTGCACAGAAATTTTCTGCAGTTTCTCAAAAATGTTGAGATTTTGGAATCATCTAACCTCTCAAGTTTGCTCTAAACCAAATTGCATGGCATTTTTGAATATAGGGCCTCTAGTTTGCCTGATATAATTATGTAGCTCAACTATCTCCAAAGTAATATTGTAACTCTTTTATTATATAAGAAAATAGGCAGCAGACACATGTAATCATAAAAAGATTGAGCAGGCTCATTTCCTGAAGTTTATTTCCTTTTCGTAACAAATATTTACTGTCAAATGTTTATTGCTTTTACATTTGGATTTTTTTAATACTTTATTGAATTAAAAATACCACATTACCATTGGCTAAAAGAGGAGACAGCTGTATTTGCCAATAATTTCTACAGCTAATGCCAGTGACCAGTGCCAATTTTTTTTTTTTGGTTCATATTTTTGTAGACAGCTTTGAGACTTATGATACAAGTATTCTGCAGATGAGGCCTGAGGAACACAAAGGTGAAAAGAACACAAACTTCAGAGGTTTAAAAATCAAAAGTGATCATTTCCTCTAAAGAATTTCCTTTCCTTGCCATCAAACACCAATTCAGAGTAGCATAACAGGATGTAAACACATGCTTAAACTAATGGCATGTGACATAACTGATGCAGAGCTTCACAGGGTGGATGCTAATTCTTAATACACATCTGCAACAGAAATAATTCTAAATAAGGGACTGCAAATTAGTTTAAATCTGCTGAAGTTCCAGCAGGTTTTTCATTAGGAAGCACTAATGTCCTCACAAAATATGCTTCTCTTTTGAGAGAAAGGAGAGATGGAGAAAAAGAGTATGTTTTTCATTGTGTTCTAAAGTGTCAAATAATTAGACTGGAGAAAAACCTTGGGAGACACAAACACCTGCTGTCTGTATCTCACAGAGAATGGTGCCTCTTGGCACATTATTCTGTCAAACAACAAATCCCTGAAGCAATTCCAGACTGGACATGCAACTCCAGTGTGAGAAATGCTGACCACCTACCAGCGGGCTGACGTTCTCATCAGGCACTGAATATCCAGAAATAAAATGGTTTTTTTATCACAACAAGGGAAATAGCAAAAATCTCTTCCAAGAGCAGTCCAGCTGGGTGACACCCACACAAGTGGAAGAACTTGAGTCATGCTGGGTAGATCTGAGGTTTTCTTTACAGACCTATATTCTAACACTTTGCTTCCAGTACAGTAGTCCTGGTGGTCTGCATTTTCTTGATGGAGCTGGGAAATACAACCTATCCAGATTCTTTTCCTATTGTTTTATATTAGCTAGTTACCAAGTCCAAAATAAATAACACAGCTAATGTGAAACGAAGAGCATTTTCCCAGGACTTGCATGTGTTCCACAGTTTTAGTAATTTGGCACTTAGAAACCTCAGTTATCTCTGATTATTATTTTCTTTCTTAACACTGATTTAAGATCCTAAGCTTGTTCAGAGTGAGAATGAGGGACAACTAAAAAATACAAATGGCCAGTTATTAAAAGCAAGAAACCTGTCTGCTTCTGCCTGTCTGTACAGGAGGAGATGCTGCCAGCTGGTGCTGGTGACCCAACACAGCTTCACGACTTTTTTTGGATATCTCCAAGGTCACACTGCAAGCAGGCACTACCCTACTCCCTGTCTAAAGCAGGGGTAAGATCTACTCAGAATTAAAAGATCTGATTATGTGTAAGACCTTATGAAAAGTTTGGCTGTCTAAATTCCAGCGGATGAGTCCAAGAGCCTCATCTCAAACACAACCTACTTCTAGAGGCAGCAACAATCAATGTTTCCATTTTGCCAACCAACCTCATGATACCCCACGCTGCAATGAAATCCTGATTAAACATCATGTTGCTTAGAAAACACACAGGATTCTGCACAGAATTCTGTAAGGCCTCATGAAAGAAGCAAGTATCAGTATTTCCTGAGCACAGAGTTAAGAGTGAGCTCCTAAGAACACTGCAGTGGTCTGAAGGTGAAGTCTGTGAACACCCAGCCAGCCATCTAAGCTGACTCTGTGGAAGTAGCCAAACACTCTTGTGAGGAGAGACTTTCACCTCAGCTGAACTTCCAGGAAAACAATCTCTACAGAGCATTTCAGCAAAACAATCTCAAAAGGGAACAAAGTGCAAACACCAGTTTTTCTGAGAGATTACCAAGGGCAGTGTGGGGAAAGAAGGATGAGGCCTAAGCAGGAGCTGCTGAAACGGAGCTCGAGGCCCTTTGATTTTCCACCAGCAGCGCCTAAACTGAGGGAAATACAGTCTCCTTTTCTCTTCCCCAGGGCTTGGCAGCTTTATTCCCACTTCCCACCTTGTTTTCAGCTACAACCCACCAGCTCTTACCTCCATATTCTTACAGAAGGTGGCGTTGGTGCCAAAAAGGATCTGGCACTGCTCGTCGGCGCTGTAGTGCATCCCCGGCAGCTTGTGAGGGAGCCGCACGGAATATTGGCTCCGGGGGTCGGTCAGCAGCAGGCAGGTGCTCACCTTGGACCTGGGCAGGAAGGGAAAATGTCCTTTAGGAAAAGCCCCTCTGAACTGCAGTGTTAGAGCTGCTACAGAGGAGTCCTGTCCTCTCTTGAACAGGGAGTCTCCTGTGAAACTGTGGGGTTTTCCTTGGAAGTCTTCTGAATCGTTGAGAGCTATGGATACGAAGGGCTTTGGAAATTCACCCGTGGCCCCTCAAGGCAGGACAGACGACATTCACAACATTCTGGGTTAAACATTTGTCTAAACCAACATTCACAACATTCTGGGTTTAACATTTGTCTAAAAGTTCCTAGAAATCTGATGGAGACTCAATTCAGCCCTCAGGTAATCCAGCCCAAAGCTTCACCGGCCTCGAAATGACAGCTAGAAAGTTTTCCATCATGTCTCACCTCAATCCCCTCAGCTGAATTCTGAGCCCTTGATATTTTTTCTTATCCATCACAGGCATAAAGAGAAGATTTTTCTCTTTGCCTTCACAACAATCTTTTACAAATTGGAATATCACTGTCATATCAGATGATGCAACCAGATGAGTTCAGATGCAACTTCTTTTTCTAATTCATGCCTTTAATGTGGCATTAAATATCCCATTTTCTTTAATTATTTTCCTTTCTTTCCCACCTCTAACCCCCTGAGTGGGGAATTTTCCATGCTGAACCCACTCCTAGGACAAAGCACTGTGCTAGGCACTGTTTGTCAGAGAGCTGCACTGTAGGTTTAAGATTAGAATTGCAGAGTTCAGACAATTCCAGTGCTTCCTGTAGTACATGAGATTTAACAAGCAGCAGGACAGAAATCCTTCCTGAATAATTGAATATGATGAGCTGAAACACGGATGCAGTGGGAAAGAAGTTCAGAGTGAACCATTTTAAGCCAACACTCATTGAGGAGTGAGAAAACACATCAGAATAACCTCCAAGCAAAGTCAAGTTTCAATAAAATAAAAGCTATTTAATAACAAGACAGTAAAAGCCACAGCATAAAGCTCCAGCATCTTTAAGCAGAGATTTCTGCAAGCCACCTACACACAGATTTATGTCATTACAAAACTGAAGGGCACTTTCTGTAAAAAAAGGTGATACAGGATTTTTTAAAAAGATATTATCAGCACATTGACAACTGCACATAATTCTTCTGCCTCTCTTCAATCCTGAGTCTCAATGTGCTATTGCAATGGAGACAGATTCAAATTTGCATACCCTAATGACACATTTATGCTTCCTTTAAAAGGAAAATTGTTAATACTTTCACTTTAAAGCAACAGAGTGGATTCTTGCCTGGTAGGATTTTTGACAGTCAGCACAATCCTTACTTTAGGAAGTTTTCGAGGTCGTCTCGGCTGCACGAAGACCAGGAAAGGTCACTTGGGTTCCTGCCCTTCACCCATTCTCCAGACATGATGTGAGACCTCCCAGCACAGGGCTGATGATCATCATCATGGCTCATTCCCATGCTGTTGGATTAGAACAATACAAGAGAAAAAAACCTATGAAGTCATGATGTGTGTTTCTCATTTCCCACTGCCCTCAGCAAAGACACTCAGCAATCAACAGATGGACAACAGGCTGCACATACAACACACAATCAGTCATGTACTGCCCTGGGCACCTGTTAAATAAATGAACTAGAGGTTCCTTTAATTTATCCATTGCCTTAATTTCCCAAAGTGTTTGGTATTTGTGTGTTTGAAACTTTTAAATATGCTTTTTATGGACTTTCTTCCCAGGGTTTATGAGAAGTGAACCTGGAGAAGTGATGTAGCTCAGAGAAGGGTATCTGCTGGAATATTTACTGAAAATTATGGATTGCTTTGCCAAATCTAGTAGATAGGATCTCTACAATTACGCTGAAAGAATGATCTAGAGATGGACCTACTTTGTTCTTGCATCAGTGTGAATTTGGAATATACAGTTAGGAAAAACATTTTTCTAAATTAGTGGTATTGTACAATCACCTAACTTTGAGGCTGATCCTTTTTTGAGTGGTGGGTTGGATCAGATGATCTCCAGTGGCCTTTCCAACCTAAATTAGGCTCTCACTCTGTAACAGCAGTGTTTAGACTGGAGCCTGAGGCAAAGCCAAGCCCCATTTCTGCAAGCACTGTCCAAACAAGCACCAAGACTGCACCATGCCCATCTCAGTAAGGACAGTATATGACTTACTCAGCAAAACAAACCATCTAAACAAACAGCAGATTGTCTTGTAAAAACACATAGAGGGATTCAGTAACATTCCTCCTTCAATTCTAAAGTGAAATGGAAAATGACTCTCAGAAGAAAGGTGCCTTCTAATGCCAGCGTCACCGATTTGGGGCTGAAAATCCAGAACTCACTGGGTCTCCAGCTGGCTGGCTAGAGCAAGCCAGGAGCAGTCCCTTTAAATATGCACTGTTTAATCCATGCTATTTCCCTACAAATCTGAGGCTCCTGTTTGCTTTCTGACTGTGCTCTTGGCTTTGCTTCTCCCCAGTCGTGGGAGTGTTCAGAACCCAAACACGACATCCATTTCTAGTAGCAATGAACCAAAACCCACTTCAGCACTTTGATAATTATGGCTTAGATTGAACCACCATCTCTGCTATTTTTAGCTTACAGTGAAGATTATATGGTGGAGTCTATTATTTTAGGTTTATCTCCAGGGACATTATTATTATTTCTAGCAAAACTACATTCAATGTAACTTTTAGACTCAGAAGTTCATAGTTATTCTTATTTTTAAACCTTTGTGGTTTTTGAACACTGCAGAAACATTAACATCAAGCACATTTTGTTTGATGCACGCAGGAATAATCTAACAGTCTATTAGTAACTCTAACTTCAAAACAGTAAAGAGAGAAATTCCTGCTCCACTGAAGTGAATGGGAGTTTTGCCATTGACTTCAATGGAGCTGGGTTCCACTCCAAATATTTTACCCATGTTGTTTCTACACACAGAGAAAACTCCTCACATGCTTGGGATGAAAGTTCCAGCAGTATTTCTCCAATGCAAATAAGCCCATCTAAAGATTGTGTTCCTAAAAGTCAGGAAAGGAAGGGCTCAGTACCATGAAAGAAGGGATGTAAGCTTGTCAAGAATCTTCCAGAACAAAGTTTACCCCAAAATGCCAGTTTGAAGGCTCGTGGGCAGGCAGCAATCCTGTTACCTTTTCTAAGGGAGACCAGGCAGGTTTCCAAGGTTTCTTGCAGCTTGTCTGCCTTGTGACTGCCACAGTGTTGAGACTCAAAGCTGAGTCCTTTTTGGGTTTCTACTCTGTTTCTGTGGGATGGGATCTGGCAGCCCTCCTCTTCTGGCAGCTTCCTGCATGGCCCCCCTGGTCAGCACATCAGGTGTTCCACCTCAAAAGGCTGAAAACAAATCATCTTCCTGACTTTGCAAGTGCTCTAGGATCCCTGATTTTATCCCTTCCAGAAAAGGCTAGTGTTTAGTCTAGGGTTGTTAATTAAGAAATGCTTTAGCTTTCTGATTAGTTTCAATCATTTTTTGCCAAATACGTTGAAAGTGAGGTTTTGTTGGCAAAAAACAAGGGTAGCACTTACTAATTAGTACATTCCTGTCCTTAACTTTACTTTAAATCCGATCTCATGGAAGATGTCTTGCCTAGGACAAATGCTGAGGCTGCCAGTCTTCACTCAGCTTTATTTTGCAGGGGGGTTGAGGCAGATAAAATGTATTCTCTATAGAGAATGAATCAGAACTCACACATGAAGTTATTTACAGGTTTTTTTGAAATTCATTCAATTCATTCTTACATGTGTGGAAATCTACCCATTTCTGAATCATTCCTGTTTTCTTAAAAGAAATTCTTTTAAAAGTCATAAGCATAAAGGAATTGAGCCTGAAAGGAATACCTTTATTGGTGTAAAGCAAAAGAGCTTTGCCAGTTTATATTAGCTTGGGATCTGGCCTCAAGGTACACAGGCAACCCCTCCTGGCCTCTCAGTGATGAGTTTCTTGTAGAATGAAACCAGCAACACCTTTGGAGCCTGTTTTAATTGGCAATGCAGAACTTTTCTCAGCATCTACTTTACCTTACAATGACTCACTTGAGAAAATGAATAAATGACCTGCAGGACTAAGGCATACCCTAGCATGCTAACACATTCTTTTCTGAAGTTCAAGGGTCTCCAGCTACATCAAAGGGACCAGGTTCTCCTAAACAAGCAGTAAATGCAACGCCATGCTGATTCTTTTCACTAATGAACAGTCCCCCTCCTTTCAACAGAAATAAATGGGACAGAGCAGTGTGTGTTTGTACTAAACACCAGTGCAAACTGAATCAATAGTTTACATTTCATTTGTGACCATCTAATCTTACCTGCTATTCAGAATTCACGTGGAATTAGAAGCAGGTAATCAGTCTCTTGAAATATTCTGCCTTGGGAAATTCTATTCTTACATGAATTGATCTTGAACAAAGAGTTGATAAGAAAAGCTCTTAGATTAGAAGTAGCAATGCCAAAATGACACTGCCCTGCAAACCCACTGCCCTGTGTGCTCCCTGAGACATAAATGTTCATTTTATCAGAAGCCACGAACAGATGCTGCCTGTTACCCTTTACAAAGCCAGCAGAGCCATTATGGATGAGCAGGACTCAGTTTCCCTTTGTGCTGTTACTACCACAGACTCTCCTCCATCCCAACCCCACAGAAACTTCAGCCTTTCAGTTCATCACAGTCTCCTCCTGAAGACAATGAGATTCCACAAAGGCAAGCAAGGACAGCTCAGACTGTCAGCTCTTCACCTCCTTTCATTCAATGTTTACTCAGAGTAAGCACCCTGGGACTCTGGTTTCACACTCCAGCTTTTCTTAACATAAATAATGCATTGCTTACCAGTCAAAGACACCAGGGCCTCACTGGAGGAGTCCTGCAGCACATTTACTGCTGCTCATCATGTGTGAGGCCAGAAACAAGCTGACTGACCAGTGTGAGCCCTGACTGTTAACATAATCACAGCAAGGCAAATCTGATCAGGAGTCACAGGGAGGCAGCAACAACAGATCTCTTTGATGCAGTTTTTTTGGAGATCAAGGCTTTAAAGTAGCACTGCTATGAATAAAAAATAGCATGCAGTCTCTGGGAGCTCTGGCCTCCCCGAAGCCTGTGCAGCAATCAGAACTGGGTCAGGATGCCAGAATTACACTCTGGGCCTGAGCTAGCCAATTTCTTGTGTAATTCTTTTAAGCTAAACTCAATTATCAGCCCTCTGTTTTCCCACAGCAATGAACGAATGCACTTGTTTTGTTTGTTTGGGTCACTGGTGGAGTTTCTCCTCTAGACAGTTAATGTAACTAAACTGCTCTGTTTACCCTTGGTGCATTTTCTAGTGTTTCCTGTTATTCTTTACAAGCCTGAGCCAAAGTGCACCAAAGCCTGTGGAGAGCCTCCTACTGCATCCAATGCACTGCTGCACCTCAACAGTCTTGAGGTCATGCACACAAACCTTCACTAGAACCACTATGACCCTCAATAAAAAACCCAAATCTGAGTTAGAGCATAATGCCAAGGACTGGGAGAAACTGATTTAGGAGATGCTTAAAATCTTTTCAACAGCTGCATCTCTGGCTGGTAAGAGACCACTGGAGAAATCCCCATGACTGTTATCATTTGCTCTCTCCCTTAGCAGGGAGAGACATGAAGCTGGGACAAGAGGTAAGTTTGATAGAAAATTCCAGCAGCAGCAGCACTTTTCTTCAGAAAAAAGGGTACTGAAAGAAAGAAATATGAAGCAGGGAAGCCTGAAAAAAAAACACCCAGATGTGGAAATGCCACGAAGTAAGACCACCTCCATCATCTTCCTCTGAAAATCAAACCATTCAATTTGCCTGCAAATAACTCAGTGTGAGTCAAACGCTGGATCACTTTAGAAACTCATGGCTATCAGGGCTACCTAAAGTGTCCTGGCTGTCACCCCAGCTGCTTATGAAACATGCATGACAAACAATTGATTGCTCTCCACACAACTGCACTTACCTCAGCCACCACTTCTCCAAAGGGCAGGGAGGATGTCCAGCTGCCAAGAAGGAAATGAGGACAGCAGGCTGTCTCACTCCCACAGACAGAAATCCAAAGGAGCCTTTCCAAAGAACCAACTCACAAAGAGCTGTAACTGTGTAAACTCAGCAACACATTAAAGAGGAAGAGCTCCTTGGGCCAGCCCTGCAGACCAACAAGGCCTCAGAGAATTGAGCAAAGAGTCCCACAGGAGGACAGCTATTTAGACATGCACAAATGCCATCTGTTTTTTCCATATGAAGGACAAAATTCCTCCCCTTCCCACCTACTATCAGGTCTCAGTGAAGGTTTGAGAAGGGAATCCCATCTCTGCAGTGCATTCGGTGTGAACCACAAAGGAAGATGCTGGTATGGAAGGAGGTTACATTGGGTGTGTGGCTGGCAGCTGAGAATGTTTAACATGGCCATTAAACTCAAATCCAAGCAGGTCACCAAGAAGAGGGTGCACATCAACAGCTCTCAGCAGCTCCAGCCTTGGGCTGGGTTTGAACCAGGAGTGGGAGACAGCACCCCACCTCATCCAGCTTGTGAGCTGTCCACTCCCAAATTGAGTTCAATGATAGGAATTTTTATTAACATTTGAAATCAATGCTACATCACTGGAAAGATGCCTACTTCTGAACTGGTTCAACATGTTTAACATTTCAATATAAAATGCTGATCATCTTGCAAGTTATGAGGTTTCCATCCAGTTGAGAATAAAGGCTTAACAGAGGAAGGACTGAAGCAAGGGTGCTCATTTGAGCTGGAATTGTAATAGGAGCTGCAGTGCAAAGTGGGGACAGCAACTTAGAGAGGGTGACCTAGGAAGGGTCACTGCCTCTAAGAGAGGCAGAAATGGCCAGAGATGTCAGAGGGGGCCAAGGGAGCCTTGGACAAACTAACAAATCCTGTGAAAATGCTGAGGTGAGCTGAGCTCTCACTGAGGGAGGAGGCAAGGAAACATCTTGCGCAACCTTCTTACAAAACCAGCGGCCACTGAGGCTCTTGGCTTAATGGAAAGCAGGTTTTTTCACCCTCTGCTTTTCAAACATGTAAACACTGTTTCTTAAATATGCTTTGACTATTCCAGAAACTGTCAGGAACACTTTGGGGAGCAGTGATGAAGAGAGGGAGATGATCCTACTTAAAGCATTCGAAGTAACCAAGGCTGATCATTGTGTACACAGTGTTATCTAGAACAGGGGTGTTCAGGATGGGTGCTGTACTTTTGGGGTTTTTTTAATCAGGAAAGTCAACATTTAAAGGGAGCCATGACTACTGGACTCTTGTTTTCATAACCAAGTTTATGTCACTCTCCAATAATGAAGTAACCAGATATTTTATATGGTTATCTACTCATCAAGCAGCCAAGAAGTCAACAACAGCGAGTGAGAACACACGAACGCCTATGGTGAATAACAGTGTGGAAAGCTGTGGTTTATTCAGCTGCATGACAGATCCAGCCCTTTATGATATGGTTTTCATTTAAAAAGAATTAGCTCTTTTGCTTTGGAATCTGGAAGGCAGCAAAGTACAAGCTTTGTGCTGCAAGGGACAGACAGCTCATGAGAGTAACATGGCAGGGACAGAGAGCACATGAGTGACAGCAGGGACAGACAGCACATGAGTGCCATGGCAGGGACAGAGAGTACATGAGACAGACATAACAGGGACAGAAAGCACATAAGAGTGACATGGCAGGGACAGACAGCACATGAGTAACATGGGAGAGACAGAAAGCACATGAGTGCCATGGCAAGGACAGACAGCACATGAGAGTGTCATGGAAGGGACAGAAAGCACATGAGTGACATAGCAGGGACACCCACTGTGGCCTTGCACTCAAGAGCTCACTGGTGTAAACACCAGACCTTTAGATGGTTTGACTGAAGCCTGACCAAGGCCATGAAGAACAGGGTGAATCATCTTAGTATCTTCTCCCCAGCAGCATCCCATGCTCACATTATTGACTCCTTTCTCCAGCAGGCACTTGCTCATGGGATTCTCTCTGAGCAGCCCTTGCTGTTTCACAGAGTGGGTGATTCACAGCAGGACAGGCACTGCCTGATGCATTCCAGCACCTTTGGTGAGATGAAGGAATCCAGCTGCAAAGCAACTGAACATTCACCATTCCAAGGGCCTCCCTCCACTGCTTCTGATTTCTAGGATGTGGTCCCTGCATATCAACCTTTTCCTGAAAAAAGCTTCACAGGTTCTTCTAACAGCTGGCAGATTCTGAGGCAACAACGGCAGAAAAAGGAGTGCTCCACCAAATACAAAGTCCTACAAAATGCATAAGTTGATCAATACACATATAAATAAATTTGGCAGAAACTCATGATTGAAGAGGTAACATTACCTCAGGAAAACACCCTTCTGCCTTCTGATGTCAATACTCCCTCCTTTCCAAGATCCATTTAGCTTCTTACATGAATCTTTCCTGTCTCCTTCCTTAAAGCACTATCCCATCTCCATGCAGGCACTCAACCACATGCTGAGCATTTCTACACCTCACACATTCTTTCATACCTGCCACCAACACACAGCAGATTTCTGACACAACAGCATCAGTAGGAGTCAAGGGCTGCTTTAATTCCTTCAGTCAATCCCTGTTGAGGAGCTGAATATAAATATATCCAAAAGCACTCACTGTACAACATGGATCAGTGACTCTCTGTGGGAATCACTTGTCTCACACTGGCTATTTGTCATGATCACAGCTGAGCTGTGACCCTAAAGTAAGAATAAATTTATCTGAGGATGCCTCCATGAAAATGTTTGCACTAAGCTGTTTCCTTGCCTTCCAAGTGATTAAATCCACTTCTTGGACATACAAAATTCTTTCTTTCTCACTTTCTTCAATCTGGTTTCAGAACACAGAGAGCTGTTGCAGAAGGAGCACAATGACTATGAATGAACCAGTGGTGGGCAGAGAAGGACTGCTCATTGCACAGAGGCTGCTGTGCTCCATCTGTAGCTCCTTGTTTTTGGAAAGCACCCCGGGGCACAGCAGAAGGAACAAGCTGAAGGGTAACAAGCTGTTTGCTTTCAGCACTGCCTGAAGTGGGTGAGAACGAGTCCTCCCGAAAATGTGACATGCATTTCCTCAGAAGATGAAAAGGGAATATAAATTGTAGGGTGGAAAAAAGACCAAACCCCGGGATAGCTGGGTGGGATTTCCCACCCACGAGGGAAGAGAGACAAAAGCTCAGTGAGCACTGACAGCCCTGTCACTCAGAGTGTCAGAAACCCCAGGGGAAGCTCTGTGTGCAATCACTTTTCCAAAACTCCTGTGAAACCACTGAAAGCCTCCAGTCAACTGCATTAAATGACCGAGTGCCAAACCTGAATGCAGAGCTGCAACACAAGACACCCTTCAAAGAAAAGCAAGGAGAGGGGAGAGATGGTGTGGAATATTTGCCAAATACGTGCAACACGAGTAACCCAGATGTCCCACACTCTGCCCCATCAGGAAGCCACCCACAGCCCAGGGCTGGGAAGTGGGACAGCCTGGGGAATGCACTGTAGGAGTCAGGAATGCTGGCTGCCTTCCCCACACTGGGAGATGAATTCTCCATTCCTGGAGGTGGGAAGGAGGAGATGGCCAACATCAAAAGACAAGAAGGTGTGAAGTAAATGCAATATATAAATTCTACCAGCATCAAGTGTTCTGCAGTCCCCAGACAAGGCAGTGGGCATGTGTTTTATGGCTCTCAGAGCAGCAGAAGTCCTTTTCACAGAAATATTTTTCATCCCCTTTCTTGGTCCACATTGTCAATCACTGTGGGCTTGCAGATTCAGTGCAAGAAGAAATTCATCTTAATGTGACCCTCTTGCACTGATCCACCAACACAACAGATGACTGCAGTGGACAGTAACAAACCTCTGGGCTTGCTTTTACTTCTGAAAATGAGAAAAACCCACCAGAACCTTTTTTTTAGGAAAAAAGCTGCACAGGAAACACATGATCCAATTCTAAAATTTTGTTTCCGGTAGCGGCACTCCCATACACCAGCTCCCTAAACTCCTGGGATTTTTCAACATGGTTCAGCGGGTAAAATAATTTATAATACCAGAACCACCTGGCCTTGGCTGCTTGTAAATGATTGCAGAAGTTCAGCAAGTTATCTCAGTTTCACTCATTTTATCAGCAGGGAGAGACTCTATATCAAACAGGAATGTTGCAAATTATGGCTTGGTATCAAAGCAATTTGGCAATGATATGTTCAGACCAATACTGAAGTGAAATTCTTTGGGCAGTAGGTGTGCCTGGTTGCCTACAAACCTCAGTGCTAATCAAGTCAAGTTTGCTTTCATATTGTCTAAGGAACATGAGGAAAGTAAAAAGCAACTTGAAAAGACATTCTGGCTTTGAATAACTTAGGTTTGAACATGTTAACGTGAAAACAAATTACAGAGAAAGAAAAAAGTCTGTTATTTTCATCAGAAGATACTGTTTGAGAGGGTTTCTAGCTGATAAGAGGTGCAGGGTGTGTGTCATTTAACTGGTGACAGCTTTCTGGAGATGTGTATGAGCTTTTCTCATGTTGTTCTCTTCATTGTGCTCAGAGGGGCTCCTGCAATCACACATTTGGCAAACCTGGTAAAGTTACTTCAACACACACCATAAACAGCTCAGAATGAGCTGCAGGTATGGAAGGCAGTACTTAACATATAAAAAGAAAATATGAATATATTTTCCTAAGGAAACAAGTTGGCTTTTTCTTTGACTGGAGAAAACCCTCAGGATCATATCTGAATTAGTACTGGAAATCCATCAATAACAGTGAAATAATGGAGAAAGAGGTAAAATATATACACAGTGAAGGTGATGCTTCAGATGAAGAAACAGGAAGTGATGCTTGTGCACACAGGCAGGAAAGCTGATGACAAAGTCATTATTAAAATGCTCCTGTGGGAAAATCCAGGTTGCAGCATTTCTTTAAAGCTACTAAATGTAGGCAATCCACACTTTTATCACAATTTGACCACTTCTGACCATGGTGACTCATGATGGATAGCAGGAAAGAGTTCTGCCTTCTTGGACTAAATCTACCCCACGTTACACAGCAAGCAGCTTTACTTGAGATAAAGGAGGAACCAGACAGGAAAGAATTCACCCATTGAAAAGTGCTGCTGGTTGTGTTTTCAGGAGGAAGAAAGGAAGCTGTGTTTTTCCTGTGAAGGAAAGACACTTTCCTTAGGTACAGAGACTACCTGAACCAAGAAGCAAACTGTTTCTAGGGAGCATTTCTTTATCCTGCAGCCTAGTTTTACTGTGTGCAATTAAAATGAATATTTAAAAGCTAGATTAGAAAGCTGCCACTTCATTAGCTGTCTCCGGAGTGATGCTGGAAAACAGCAGGGTGGGAGGAAAGGAGCCCAGCAGGGAGCAGGAAGAGCCAGGCAGGATTTGGACTGTCACTGACAGGTGAGAAACAGCTACCAGAGGGTGGACATGAGAAATTCCTGAGAGGTCAAACTGTCCCAAATGTGGATAAGATGTGGTGTACAAGATGAATGTCCCAACGGGATTTGGAGCACAGAAAGAAGGTACAGTGAAAAATACTCATTTTTAAGGCCTTGAGCTAATTAGAGCCTAGCAGAAAGGAAACTTCAAGCAACTGAGAGCAAATCATTATGATCAGATTCCTCATGCTTTGATTTGTTTTACCTAAGCAAAAACAAAAGCAGAAAACTGTGGGCTATTCTCCTCTTTTTTATGGAAACTGGGGTTCAAATAAAGATGTCGGCAACAAACTCCCTGCTGGGCTGGATCCAGCAATGGAAACAGGCCTGGCATCTGATGTAGGGAGGATTTTGCAAATGGAAAGGGATCACTGAGAACAAAGCAGGCCTGTTTACTTCATTTCTCCAGTAAACTCTTTTTTTGCTGAATTTTATTTCCCAACACAACTGTTGGCCAAGAGGCAGCCAACCCTGTTCCACCCCAGCACAGCCTTCCACTGACGTAACAGCTAAAGGGAACCACATTTTTAGAGGCAACAACATTTCCACTGGCATTGCTGCTGCTGACTTACTACCAAAGGCTTTTCCAAGTGACATTCTGGGATTTATCACCTTCCCCAGCTCGGGAAGTCATTTTCACCTGGAACCTGTTGAACTCAGCAGGCCAGGCAGACAGCACGGGTTACAGGCTATTGGAACCCAACTGCTAGTGGAAAAGTAAATATTTCATCTAGATCACTGCCCTTGTATAAAAACAAATTATTATTTGGTAAATGGCACTTACAAACCTAATATTTCCTGTGCTGGTGTGCAGTGGGAGGCTGCACAATGGGGACTTGTACTGTCCCCATGTTTTGGGTCACTGGGTGCACCAGGCTGTTGCCAGCAAAGCCAGTGGAGTATGAAACCAGAGCCCTCGTGGCAGGAAGCAGATGCAAGGTTTGCCAAATCATTACGGCCCAGCTACTTAACACAGCCCTGGCTTACTCAGCAGAGTAAGCCTTCAAAAAGAAAGGCAGAGCTGGCAAAGCTACAAAGCTATTGATTAAATGAAAATTGTGTTTCTAAATGGCTGTCGTTCGCCTGTTTGGTGCAGTTTTATTATGTTAAGTAAAGCTGTACAAGATGCTCAAAAACAAAGAAATTAGAAGGACTGCAAGGGAATGTTGCTTCCCTAGGGATTACACAGAGATCCTTCACAAAGCAGCAAGAAACCCTTGGCCAGAACTAATGTTTGCCACAAGAGTGCAGAAAGCAACGGGACGTGGACATTCCCACGCCCAGTTCCAATGTTATTACATTCCAGTACTGTAAATAAACTATCAAATTTGGATGGTACAAAGGTGAAACAGATAATCATGACAGAGGGAAGGTACCCTGCCACCATGCCAGGATTAGCAAGTTCAGTAAATGCACCTGGAAATATCTTGCAGCTTTACATAAAACTAAAAAAACACACCCAAACCGAGGTCTATCCAGAGCACAACACTACCAAACTTCTCCATTTCTCCTCCCCAACATTCTTTTTCTCTGTGTGATTTTTGTACATAATTTTATTTTAAAATTTTAAATTTTTTTCTCTGCGTGATCCACTGCCATTGCAAAAACAACCTGCCCAGACAAGGTCACTACCACAGGGATCTGCTATTTCTGCAACTCAAATTAACTTACTCAGGTGTCCTGTACTATCTTACAGTGGGCCAACAGTTTCTGCTAAGTGCTGCTCCACCACTACCTCCTCCCCAGATCAAATCATCCATGCTGGCAGAAGCCTCCACAGATTTTTTAAAAAATATTTTTAAACCTGTCTTTGATCTCTGCTTCCTTTTGACTAACTTAGGACATGGTTTCCAGAAAGTTATTATCAAGCTACTAAGGTACATCATCATAATTTGTTTTATCTAAAACAGACCCCTCAGTGTGTTACCAGAAGTGGAAGAAGCATCTCCTGAAATTTTAGGATATATCTATTCTTTCTCTGAACCAGAACCTGTTATTAAATAACTGCTTTGGTTAGATCATACCACTGTGATGTACAAGCACATATGATGAAATAGGCAGTGTTCCATTATGTCCTTTGGAGCTGTACAGAGAAGGGCAACCTAACTGTGAAAATGTGCTTGCAATTATCTGTGGAAGAAGAATGAAACCTGGGAGGAGGGGAGCACGAGAAGGGAGCCTGGGAACATGGAGAGAGAGACATTCCTCAACAGATTTACAACACAAATGGCAGAAAATAAAATTAGCAACTCCAGGGTGGGTACGGACTGCTGCCAGCATTTTTGGCCAGCCCCAGGGTATGTCTACACAGCAGCCAGTCCCTCCCAGTACTCCTGAGACTGCAATATACTGGAACAGCTACATCCTCCTGTGAGATTTCATGTGGGGATTCTGGCACCAGGAGAACAGAGCTGGGGCAGCTCTCCATCTACTCAGGAAGTTCTGGTGCAGCAAAGTCAGTAATACCTGAGCTTGCTAGAATAAAGCCTGGACTGAATCTGGCTCCAGTGCTCCTTGGGATCCAAGTGACCTTGATTTTCCACCACTCCAAATGCAGAGATGGGAGTTCTGACACACAGCATGGTCAGCAGGGCCACACAGGGTTTGAAGGCACCAAGGGAGCCACAGCTCCCCAACACAAGGCAGGATCTACACCCAAACTGTCAGCAGTGCCACTGGAGAGGTTTATCCAGCCACTGGACAGATCCTGGCAGCCACAGGCTGACCTGAGCCATCCATGACTGGGTGTTACCCTACAGA
Organism: Peucedramus taeniatus; assembly: GCA_013400575.1. NCBI lineage: Eukaryota > Metazoa > Chordata > Aves > Passeriformes > Fringillidae > Peucedramus > Peucedramus taeniatus. Next base: position 197,264 of record WBNO01011811.1, read on the forward strand.
CACACAGGATGGCCACCTCTTTGCAAGAGCTCTCTCTTATAGTAAAATATTAATTCACAGGAGTGAATAAGATGCCTGTGGGCATGTGTTAAAGTCTTTAACTACATGCTGAAATCCTACCCTGTGAATAGAAGCTTGACCTCATTTGCAGTACAGAGGGAACAGAGTTATAACTGAAGTTGTCTGGATAACCCTGAAACTGAGACTTTGGTGCTTCTGCATGTTTGATTCTACAACTTAAGTACCATTGGTTTTCCTGTCTTTTGGGAGGGATGAAAAAACCTGGGGACACATCAGTGTATTTCTGCAACAGCAACAAAGAACAATGTTCCACAGAAATTCAGGTCAGGCAGAACCTGCCTGATAAATGTGGGACTAACTCAGAGAAACACAGAAAAGAAAAAGAAGCCCAGGTGAGAGATTTTTTTTAAAAAACAGGGTTAATGTTTAAAATCAGCCAGGACAGAAACTACACTCAGCTGCCTCCATTGGTAGAGCTCTGAGTTCAAGGGTTAGACTGTACTGAGCTGCTCTAAAAAAGACAGAGGGTTGTTGGCATTTTTTCTTTCAAAACAGCTTCTCAGCTCCCACATCCTGCACCTAAATGTTATAACCCCAGGATAAAAGGAGAGAATTTTTAGCAGAGGTCCCTCCATTTCTCCATGGCTTCCAGAAGCACTGCCTTTGCCCCAGCACCATGATTTGGCTGTCTGGCTCCAATGCTGCTGGCACGGTTCTGACTGGAATGGCAGGACAGGCTGATCCAGGAAAAGAAACAGGTTTCTATCAGCACAGTGTGCACTCTGCAGCATTACCTGTCTGCACAGATCTCTCACATTTACTGGGGTGGTCCTCAGCTTTCACATGAAACTTTTCATTTTAAAATGCATTATGACCAATTCTTTATAAATTGTAGGGCAGGAGAGAAGGGGGACAATTTCCTGGCTGGTTCTTAGGAATCCTGACTAGCTGCACCACAGGGACTGGGTTTGCTGGTGTAAATTGTTCCAGGGCATCATTCTGCACCTCAGGGATCTGCTCAGGGACACTCCTCCTCAGCCTGCAATGCTTTCACACTCTGGCACATCTGCATGAACCTCTCTGCTGGGTGCAGAACTACACAGATAGGGAGGCCAGTGTTGTTCACAAGTCCATCAGCACAAACACCAGACCACAGAGGGAACATCCAGAGTGCTCTTCCCTCACCTGCAACACCACAATGCTTGAGACACACCACAAAGGCAGCAAACAATTATGCACCCTGAAGTAATTTTAACCAAGCTACAGCTATCAATACCTAACATCTAAAGCAAATAAGCACACTGGAGAGAAATCTGCTGGTTCCAAACCCTTCTCTTGTCTGATTCCAAGCCCTGAGCTGTTTGGTTTGTGCATTATGGGCTTTTACCTTTGGACTCGTTTTTGTCCTCATCTGTTTCAGCTTCAAGTTTGAGGCCATGGGGTTTCAGGCTGTTGGCAAGAGGCAGCTCCTTGCTTATTGTCAGTTGATTTTAATCCCCTTTCCTAAGGGCATCTGCCCCAGCGTGGCTCCCAGCCATACCACCTCGGGCCATTCTCTCCCCATCCAGGCAGTGCCAGGTTCCTCTGGCTCATGAATGGGAATCTTCCCTCCTCACCCAAGCCTGCCCTCGTCCCACAACAGCAAAGCTCAGGCTGTTGAAAGAAACAGCAATGGCAACAAAGCTGGCATTGTTGTCCTGAAAAACCACTGGCTGCAGCCCACCCTGCTCCGCTGGGGGATAACGGATACGCGGATGAATCCCAGCTTTTGTTTCCAAAAACTTATTGGACTTTTTCTTTGGAGAAGGACTTAAAAATGGTAACAAAGTCACTGCTGTAGGCAAAGAGAGAAGCAGGAGGGGAGGAAGTGACATTATTTTTCTCCAAGTCGGTTGTTCAGGGTGGTCTTTGGGGTGTGAATCTCAGATCAGCCTCACACTGCTGCAGTTCATGGAGGTGGAGGAGAGAAGCACCAGTCAGGATCCTGCTGACAAAAGCAGGGCAATTTTAGGCTTTTACTGATGGACTTGCCCTGCAATTTTGAGGGAAGGTGAGAGTGAGAAATGCTAAGTGTTCATATTATGTTTATAATATGAAGACCTCAGACTGGTATATTTTAAGACTTTAGTGACCACTGTGATCTCTGGGTCTTCCCTTCTGTGTAGGTCAGGACCCCACCCAGCAAACCCTGGATAAAATCCAGCAAACCCTGGTTACACTCAAGTGTGCTGTTTTAAAAGACATCCACTGCTGATCCAGCTGACTGAAGGAACAAGGCTTGCTGAGGGTCCTGTCTTGTGTGGGAAGAAGTTTATGATTTGCAGCCTCCACACACATTCACTGGGCTCTCTGCCTGTTACCTTTTTGTAACAGCAAGATTCTTCTCCTGGATCCTTTGAAGAAAAAATTATATCTAAATACAGATGGATGTTCCCTTTGTGTCCATGGACCAAAATTATTAGTACAGACTTGGAGATTTAAATACAAAAGTCACATCACTCCATCACCAAGCAACAACCCCACAGGTTAAACCTGCAGATGAACTTCCATCCTTCCACTTTCATTGGACCTATCTGATTCCTAATGGACCCATTTAATGGTGTCTCCATGTTTTCACAGTGCAGCTGTCTGGAACAGTGTTTTTTGCAGTCAGTCCAAATGACATTAGTGGCAGATTAGGAATCTGACACATCAATTAGTAATCCATTCACTTTTTCCAAAGTCCACATCAGAAACTATCTGTGAATGCCAAAATGGGCTTGTGATCTCCACAGACATTTGTTAGTCTTAAGGAAAGAATAATAAATCTCAGCTTTTCTACACTCATAAGGAAATCAGACTTCAATAAAGCCCAAAATTATGGCTCTCTAAAATTCATATTTTTGCCAATATGGATGTAAGTTTTGATAAAGAAACTTGCACCTAGTTTTCCTTGGTTTTCATTTTTAAAGCTCATGTCAGCTTCTTTGTGTTCATGTCTGCAATGGGTTTCCTTACATTTCACTCAAAAGCTCTAAAGTCTGCAAAGAATTCTTCTATTTGCACAAGATGTGCTGAAACAGGACTGCTCAGAGCATCTTACTGCAGGTCAACACCACAAGATTATGGCCTGACACCTTGTAAGGTCAATGAAAAGATTGCTGTTGGCCTCCAGAAAGGCACCAGTCAATTGGTCAGAGGCTGAATTGAGCAGCCAGGCCATGGTGGGTGACAGCACAGAGGGATGATTTTGATGCTCAGGTTGGGGGGTGACAGACATGGCATTTCCCCCCCTCTGTTTTGATTTGGCAGCACTGGTGGTTGATTAGGCTGCTGGTGGCAAGGCAGAGAGGGCAGAAGGGTTTGCCCCAATGTGTGACAGAGAATCACAGCTCCTTGTGGAGTGAAATAACCTGGAACATGTCCCAAACATTTGTGGCAGCAGAATCTTCCCAACAGCTTCTACAACCTTCAGCTGGAGCCCTCCTGGCTCCTGTGCCCTCCCAGAGCCACATCACCCCAATGCCTTGGGTCCCTAAACTTACAGACCCCTAGCCCTTACTGCACCTTACAGCACCCACACCCCTCCAGTACTCCTGAAATATTTTTCCATGATGAAGGCAGAGAAAGAAAACCAGCAGAGCAAAGACATTATGGTCTTACCACCAAAACTGTCCTCAGAAAAGAAAATGGAGTTGGCAATTTTCTGCACAGATTGAGAGCTGTATCTGAAAGCATTACATCCCCTATTTATGATGGGGATTTTTTTTGCAAGGCATTATTAGAAGGAAGCTTGTCAGCTCTGCTGAGAAACTTGGCAAACACCAGGGCAGACCAGTCTCACTCTTTCACACAGCTGGATTTTCTGCAGCTCAAGTATTTTTCCCTCTTGCTCTTGGCCCATCCAAAGATGAGTGCTGAATTTCCCTTAGCATTACCCACAGGTTAATTTGTTATTAAGTTTAGGCTCAGTTTAACATCTTGGCGAGCAATCTAAATAAAACCAAAACCAAATGTCCTTCATTTCTGCTGAAACCACCCTTGGTTTGGCTCAGCTGCCTTTGGTGTCACTGGAGGGTGAACAGGAGATTCATTTTTGGTAGGTAACCTAAATATCCTCCATGCAACTTTGAAATACATTGCCATAAAGTAATTATTTGTCATGGAATGAGATTAGCCAGAACCTGAACATGCTCCATGGGCTCTGACTTAGCTGTGAAATACTTCTCACTGCAGGAAAGGAAGATACACCAGACACATGAGCTGCAGGAAGGGTGCAGAAAAACCTCAGGCACAACTTCTTACTGCAGGAACAAAGGTGGGATTTCCCACCTTACATCCAGAGAGGCTGAAGGAAGGAGTGCTTGAAAACCCCCCAGGCACAGTCCTGCCCCTGTATAACTTTGTTCATGGCCTAATTCTGTACCTTCCACAGCCTGTGACACTGCAACCAGAGTGATGTCAATGGAAAGGGGAAAAAGCTCATCAGTGTTATGAGTAAGTGCAGTGACACTGGGCCTGGAGAGCAGGGAGTGTGGAGCTGACCTTTGGTTAACTCATTATCTGCACTAAGAGCGTGCAGCTGACTCTTCCAGTCAATTTTGTGTTCTTCTGCCCAAGGGATATTTATAGGTAGCTTTAAAGAGTCTCCAAAGTCACCTGCAGAAAGTGCTCAGTAATCTCATTCTGCAAATTTCTGTCTGACTAGGACTTGTCACGTTCTTTCCTGCTTTATTCAGTGTGTTCAAAGTGTCTTACTTAGGTGTGATTGAGCTGATAAATCAAGTCATAGGATTTCTTTCTGTTGATCAAATAATTCTGCTTAAGGGTATTTCCAAAATACTGATGTTTACCATTTCAGTCACAGCAGATTACCTCACATGCAGAGATGAAACCATTACCAAACTATTTAACTATTCAAGTTCTTGACACAGACACCTGAACTTCAGAGAAAACTAAGCAAGTTCAAAGATTTTGAAGCTCATATTGGTTTTGTGGACCTATTCTACACAGTAAAGCAAAGCAGAATTTGTCTCTATTACTGTCAATCATTTAAGAGATTGAGGCCTCTTTGTGCTACTCAGAATTAGAACAGAGAGCTGAAAACAGGGGAAGAACAACAAGAAAGATTTCTGTGTGCTAAAATGGGTATTTACACAAGCCTGCTGAAAATTAGGTTTTGTATCAATGTGCTACATTTCTGAAATCATAACAAACACACCACTCCAGTAATTGCACTTGTCTGGCTTTAAATAAAAGTATCCTGCAGTGGCATAAGAAAAGAAGGAAACAGAAGGACAAGTTCTTACTTGTGCCCAAGTTCATGTGCAATTGTGAATGCCAGATTGAGACCGTTGTCTTCAGCAAGAACACATTTTCTCTTGGCACTGCAGACACCTCCTAGGTAAGCAATTCCTGCAACAGAAACACAGAGAATGTTCCCATTAGAACCAGTGAAACAGCTCACTCATTCAAAATATACAGCAGTAACAACCAAAGTGATCAAAAATGCAACCAGAATGAAAAATATTAGGGTAGTTTCCATACAAAGTCATCTGAGTAGTTTCTTCCTCACCCTAGTGAAGAATCAGTTCAGAGTTTTGCCAGACAGGAAATAAGCAAAACACACTCACCTTCACTGCTTTTGTTGGAAAATATATTTCACTGTCCCAAAAATATATTTCACTGACCCAAAATTTCATCTAAACTAGTCTACTAATACCCTCTACTACAGCATTAGAAGATGCAGTGAAGGAGCCTGAACAAGCATTTAAATGGAGTTCTCCTGATTTTCAGAATGAAGTCAGGGAGCAGGAATAAAACAATAAAGCAGAGACTCTGAAAAGATCTTACATTTTCCCTTTTTCACACTCAAAAGAAAGCAAGAGTGTCAGAGCCAGGAGAGCTGGCAAAGTGCTGCTGGTGAGTCACAAAGCCAATGTAGGTGGCACAAGTCTCCTATTACTGAGTGGAATTTAGGATTTGATCCATGCACAGTATTCTCCTGTTTGTGTGGGCACCACAAACGGTTTGAGGCTGAGGCCAAAAAGGAATTCAAAAGTTATGGCATGGAACCTCTGCTGTGGAAAAACAATAGTCCTCATCTGCCCTTCCTGCAGCCAGAGTGGCCCCTGCTGAAAGTGGCACTGCACTTGGGAATGCTGTGCTGGCACCACGGGCCAGCTCAGGGTGTCCCAGTGGATATATCTGCAGTTATTTGTATTTAACTGCACACAAGGAATCTATTTCCTCACTGCAGTACCAGTTCCATGGAGGAGTGCCTGGATGGAGCTGCCTTTAAGGAGCACACCATGACCATGTAATGGAGCCATGATCTCCCTATCTCCCTGTTTTCCTTTTTTTTTTTGCCCTCAGAGTTGACAAAGCTGTGTTTATCAGGGTGCAAATGCAAAACTTTGGACCTGGAAGAAGTTCAGCTCTGTTTTTATGAGATTTGACAACAGTAAGGATATGGATATTAGTTGCCAGGGGTGTCCTGGATGGAATGAAGGGATGGGCAACAGCCTTTTACTACAGCACTTGTAGTGAAGAGTGAAGGCAGAAATCAGGCACCAACACTTGCTTTCTTTAAAAATGCTGACTGTGAGAGGGCAGATCCATACCACAAACAACAAAAAAACAGAGATCAAGATTTAACCTCTTAAATCAATGGCCTAAAAGGCTGGATTTCACCACTTTTTTTGGACTGACTTGATTCTTACATGCAGGATAGTCCAAAGGATGTCAAGGAATTGCTCAGGAAGTAACAGACTCCTTTGAGAAAGACTTTTGAGGTTGCAAGCTCAGTCCACACACCTGGCAGCCTAATAAATGTGCCCCTTTTTGTTTAAAGGGAAGCCAAAACTGAGTATTTGAGTCAGCTGGAAGACACTTTTACTGAATGGGGAGAGATATTTTGGGTCCCTTTCAGCAGAAATGACCAGAGCAGGACTTTTACCAAAAGTGTTTTATTCCTTCTACTAAACCTGATTATTCCACCTTTATCTTCCATTAACCTGTGCCAATATCTCTCTCAGTTGTGTCTGACACATGAGGTTTAAACTGAGGAGCAACAATTGCATTTCAGGCTCAGGGGTCAATCAGACAAGTCAGTTTTGCCTGAAATTATTCATGCCAAGTTCCTTCTGAGAGATTTTATAAAATGAGGCTGGGTCTATGTTTGCCATCACAGAGATGGAAGGGGGCAACATTCCCATTTTTGGGAGGTGTGGTGCAGCAGAACAGTCTAGAACTCTGCCAATACATTAAAATATGTTAAATACCAATTAAAATGTCAAATACATTATCCCAAATAGTAATTCTTCTGAAGTTTTTGTTTAGTGGCCCTAATCCCCACTGAACCTGGCAATGCATATCCACATTATTTTATTTTGGCTTCTGCTCTGTGCTAAAACCCTCATTATTCAAAGGTGGAAATGTAATGATTAAGGACTTGTACATCCACCAGTGGTCAAAGAAGTAGAGACTGTGGCTCAGTTACAGACTCTTAGTCATCTATTTTTATTAGCTATTTTCAGTGCTTAATGTGAATCCTGTGTGGCCATTTTATAATAGCTGCAATGATCAATTAAAAAAATGTAGCCATTTAAAATTAGTTTATTATTACAGAAATGGACTGGGCAGAGAAACTCATAATCCTGGAAGAGCAGAAACCTTTGGAGTACAAGGAATGAACTCAGTAAGAAGCCCAGCTCATGAACTGCTGAGTGCTTATTAATAAGAGTCATTCTGGAACAGCAAGCCAGTTATAACAAATTGGTATCACATTTTAAGCCTGAAAAAGCTTGCCTTAAAAACGTTTATGAAATCTATTTTTTCTATCAAACTATTTCCTAAGACTATAATTTTTTTTTGGACCAATACATTTTTGCATTAATTCCTTTCATCAGAATATCAACAGCAAATATATTATTGATTTGCAAACATGCTCCAGTTCTTTAGTAATCTACCTGAACCATTAACATAAATGCAACTCTTTTGTAAGCCAGTACAATGATCCACATAACTGATATGCAGAGAAAAACACACCTTTAACCAACAACAACAGTAGCAAAATGCCTTGGTAGCTGCATTAACATGATTTATGTCTTCACTGGGATCAATGGAAACTGTTGTTTGCCTCTTCAGTTACCTGATTTTTATCTGAGCCTTTCAAGTCTGCAGAACTGGAATAAAAACTTCACGAATTCTGACATGTTTGTGAAAATTCTGGAGTGCCATGGTTCTACCAGGCTGGGAATGATATAAGAGGAAATTCTTTTATTTGGCAATTTTGCTTCTGGCCCTGTCTGTGAGACAGGTGTGTGTGTGTGAAAATGAAAAATAAGGAAGGAAGGTGAACTGGGATTTTTGGTTTTTATTTTTTAAGAAAACCCCACACTTCTCATGTGCCTCAGCAAATACAAAGATAGTGACTTCCTTTGGAAGAAAAATGTCCTTATCTTTCAGATATGCTGTCAGCAATAACCACAAATCTATTTTTAATATATAAAAGAGGTCAAGCAGGAGCATCAGTGGATGAGGGAAAGGAAAGCCAATTACTATTTTTACTATTACCAAGCACGAGGGTTTTTTCCTTTTTCTCCTGAGAAATTACATAATTACAGCCCATAACTTCTGTGCTTGGGCTTGGACACACAGAGCTATCTGCACTTCCACAGCAAAGCCTGGGACACAGGCAACTGTGTAAACTCACATTTATCCAAAAACTTGTCATACATAAACAGTTTGCAGCTGTTGGCCTTCCTGCCAGCTATGAGCCCTCCACCAGCAGTATCTCCAAGGGGAATGATCCCATCTCTCCCCCCAGCCCAGCAAGGCATGAGGACATTACACACTTGCCACAGGGATGGCCAAAGCTGGGAGAAGACAAGTCCTGGTGTGTGGGTTCCCATTTGTCCTACTCCAAACACCTGGGGCTCCCTCCTGATGGCTCTGGAGTATTCACTCAGCAAGTGGTTTGTCCAGGTACTCCAGCTTTCAACTCTCTAATGTCTTGTTTTCATTGCACTCCTAATACTTTAATCTCTTCTTTTGCCAACCACCTCTGGATACAGAACTTTTACTTGATTAAAACTTGGCTGGCTCTCCTCCTGCTCAATGTATTTGCTGTTGGGAAGGGAGCCAAACTCCCAGTCCTGAAGTCTGCTTGGCACAGACAGAGACTCCCTGCACATCCACATGCTCAGAGCAAAGCTCCCATTCCCCATCATTACTAGTTTGGTGTTGAGCTGATGTTTTTCTCATCCTCCCATGTCTTTCAGTTTGTGCAGCTCACACATTGCCATCAATTACATTCCTGTAGCCTCTCTTAACATCCTACAGGAGTAAAATCAGGAAACCCTGAAGTGATTCATGCTCTGCCTTTCCATTCAATGGCAATGATATGTTTGACAGAGATGCCCTGCCTGTATTTACACATCAAGTCAGTCACCAAGGGAATCTTTCAGTGCTTGTGATACTTAAAATGAAAAATACTTCTCCCTTTCTATAAAGCCTACATAGAAAAGGTTCTAAAATTTAAGAAACATTGAAGAAGAAACCCACTAAACTGCCTCCAAGATAGGTACTAACACTGTTCTACAGCTGAATAAACACAGGTCTCAAGAGCCAGTGGTATCCAGGTGAAAAAGAACTGTATCCATGGAAGGGCCCTCTCCAGCACATACAACACAGACAGGCTGAGGCTGTCACCACTGAGCCCCCAGGCCAAGTCTGGTTTATAGGGATCATCCAGAAAAGTGAACAGGGTGAGCTGTTCCTTCATTTTATGAGAATGTCCTAATTCAAAGCTGGACATGCAATCTTAGTGGCACAGATTAATTTGGCTTAATGCTGGATAGTCCTCCAAGATGCCAATTTCTGTTAATCTTGCAGTAACAACATGGTTTCCATTAGAGTTTAATATTCATGTATGGAAACTGTTTCCCTTAGCAATAATTTTCATTGTTACAGCCTTTAACAAAAACCACACTGGAAACAACACACTCATCATGAACCACAAGGACAGAAACTGCAGTGCAACCATCCATGCATGAGACACAGCTACAGTCAGGTAGGAAAACAAGTTCATAATCACACCAGAGCAAGTCACAATATTTTGAACTCAAGTCTTTGTAGAGGAAGAGCTTCTGATGTCATGGACCAGCTGATGGAAGACACCAGGACTCCTGAGAATACCCACCAGATCCTGACTTTCTGTACCTGGGCAACTTGCTGCAAATGTGCCCATCAGCACAGAATCCCCTTCTCCCTTTGGAGAGTACAGCCTGTTCTGAATTTCACCCTAACCCCTGTAAAAACTCTGTTCACCACGACCTACAGAGATGCAGCACAACTTTTCCAGAACTGAGACAGCTGTCTTGTAGTGCCTAATAAAATAACTTCTTCCTCTGAAAACACTGTCATTTCCAGTGAACACAACTGCTGTCAGAATCCCAAAAGCCCAGCAAGAAAATAAATAGCTGAAACACAAAGTGTAGGTACTTTCTGAATCTCCTGATTTTCATTACACTCACCCTGAAGGACTAACAGATCAAATCTCTCCCTGATAGTCACAGTGCCAGCTGATGTTTCTGGAGCTCACAAGGATAAACTCCTCATAGAACACAAAGTCCTCATAGCAAAAATGAGTGAAATCCTCAATACCTCTGGCAGGAGATAGTTTTCTGATTATTAGGAATAACTGGAGATACTTGGCATTGAATATTGATACAAAACCCAAGGGTCTGATGAGTGGCCCTGGATAACATTTCACAAGACCAGGGTTCTGGCTGAATGGGCCAGATTCAACCACGTTGAATCTTTGTGGAAAGACTGTGATTCAGGCAGAAACAGACAAATTTTAGCTGTGGCACCACTGCCATAGCTCATAGTTCATAGTTCAACAGAACTTCTCAGTCAATTCTTTCATCCCATACTGGAGCCCAGGCAGGAGTGCACTGCCCCATTTCCAAACAAATTACCTGACACCTAAACCAGCTGCCCTCCTCAGCACCTTCCTGATAAAAATACCTTTGTGAGGCCAGACCTCTTCATGTCTGTAAACCTGCAGAGGCAGCAAGATTTAATCATCAGAGCTTAAAGGAGTGCTTTTGCTATCTTCTTTTTCTCTGTTTAATTACCCTGCAGGACAGCAATTAATGGAACATGTGGAATCCCCTCCCCAGCAGGGCCAACCCTCAGCTTCACCTCAGTCTTTCTGCAGGGCTTTTCTGCTTCTTGGGAACCATCCTGAGGTTTTAAAAGTTTAATGGATGAATCATTTATCTCCTCCTTTACCAACCTGCCCCCACACAGATATTCCCCAGGATGGAAAGAGCTTTATCCCAATGTTATTTGCATTGGATTTACACTCTGCTAATTCACTGATTTAGGCAGAGGGGGCTGCCCAGACAGTAGAAAAGCTCTAGAGACTGAGACCTCTCCTAACTTCAGGGATATCTGTCCTCACCCACATCAGCAAAAGCTGTTTCAGACACCAAATGCAGTGAGATAAGACAGCTGAGAGATGTTCTAACACTTTTTTTGGCCGAGAAGATCCCTTTAACCAAGGCCTACAAAACCATTATTCATGCTGCATTATAAGAGCAGACAACCTTTAGAAACCCTCAGAGGTTTGGCACGAGCATCTCTGGAACCACATTCCTTTCCAATGCCATTCACCAGGACTTGTGATCACAAACAGAAATATTCACCACACTGGCCATACCTGAGGAGAGGTGTGGTGTTCACTGGATTTCAGAGAAAGCTGGAAACCAGCTCCCAGCTCAGCCCCATGGAGCAGATATCCATCAGTGACACACGTGCCACTGATCTTGCCTTGCAGCAAGGGAATGCACTAAAAGCCCACCTGAAGTTCTTCCCAGCCCTACTTTTCTAAGCTTTTATGATAAAACACCAGGATCTGAGACCTCAGCAAAGCAGGAGATAAAAGAAATTCCCTGTCTCTCTGCCATCTGCTCTTTGTTCAGCGTGACATCCTCCGTGCCATTAATGGCTCCTCCCTTTCAGCAAACCATCACTCCCCTGGATGACAGCACATTAATAAATCCTCCCCTCCAAGGAGACATGAGGAGTGCCTTAATTAACTGGGCCAGAGGAAGCAGGGTATCATCTCCATGTTTACTCTACTTTGATATGCTAACAGCCACATTCCAGAGAGCTTCTCCCCAACACTCCCCAGAGCCTGGGCTGCTGCTGAATGCAGATCTCAAACAGCTCCTTCCTGCAATCCTGTTTCCCTAGTTAAATATGGAGTTTGGGACATTTAGTCCAAATCAAACCACCATTCCTGAATGCTGATTCCCAAATCCAGGCAGCTAATTCAACATCTGCTTACAGACATCACTGCCTGCTGCTGAAAGTCTCTGTGCTCACACACACACATGGAATTTTATGGGCTTGATTACTCAAAATAAGATATATTAGGACAGCTGTTGAGAGGAAAGGCAAGGGAAGGGCTGGCCAGGTGAACTGGAGAGAGGGATTCCAGTTGGGGATTGGACTGAGTGAGTTAACACACAGTGATGGGAAGAATATAGAAGCCTGGCATAGTTCAAATTCAGTGAACAAGGCAGGAAGAGAAATGGGAAGAGATAAGGGAACAAGAAGAGACAGGGACAGAAAAGAAGCAAATGGAGATAATATGGGTTTTCCAGAAGGCTTCAGGAAATATGACTTTGATCTCCTAGGCAGCAGGGAGTCACTTCTGAGGGAGGCAGGGGTCAAGGAGGGCAGGAGATAAGATCAGAAAGGAAGATGAGCTCCCTGAGAATGTCTGTGTGTACTCACTGCTGGAGAAAAATGCATCTCCAGCCCTGGGTCAGAAGTCTCTGGCATCATGGGTTCACTTGAGGGATTACTGAACAAATCTGAGGGCATGGATTATTCAGGTAGAGAGGTGTGGGCAAAACCTGGCACTGAGCATAAAGGAGGGACAGCTGTTGGAACTGGTACAGGAACAAGAGATGGAAATCAGAGAGATACAAGATAGTGAGAGAAAATGAGAGAGGCACAGGGGACAACGTTGTTCAGGGATATCTCACACCAGAAAAGAATCAGATCTGGCAGAAGGCAGCAGAGATCTGATGCTTTTGAAAGGCTTACAGGAACAGAGACTGAGAACTCAAAGAAAACATCACCAACAACTGTGAAGCCAAGCTGCAAATCAGGATTTGGATCCTGGCCCTCAAAAGTCACCTCTGCCTGGGGCTCAAAGGCATTTGGATTTGAATATCTTGTGTTGGACTCATGGTGTTCAGTGGATGAACCTGCCAGTCCTTCCTGTAGAGTTAAGCAGGACCTTCCCTCCCCACATGCATGGAAACATCAGCATGACAAGATGAAAAAGGCAGCAGCAGGACTCAGCACTGGACTCAGGGTTTGTGGAGCTGTGCAAATGTATTTCACTGCAGCACTGCAGTGGCTGCAGCACAGAGAGACAGGATAAAAATGACTCCACACCTCTCACCCTTCCCTTTCCCAGATGTTATTAAACATCAGTGTTTCAGTATTTTCATTTTGACCTGTGCTGTCTGGTGGAAGAGGCCTGAACTCAATAACTGCATCAGCTGTCCCCTAAGCTGCATCTTTCAGGAAATAAATAACTCACCAAAAAAAAGAGAAAAATATAACTCTGCCATCAGAAAGGAAAGTGCTTGAGGTCCCCCATGCCCCATTCCCACCACTCTGCCTCTGTCAGTCTGCCAACACCTGTCCTCAGGATGGATTCCCACCTGCAAGTTGCCATCTCCCAAGGAATGGAAAAGTAGCCCTGGCACTGCCTGCCATAGCTGCAGCTCTGCAAACTGTGTAAGGCTCCAAAGCCAGCCTTGAGGCTATTTTCATCTTCCTTTTTTCAGATAAGTTCTGTCAATTCCACTTTTGGACTTGTCAGTTTGTCCCTGCAACTCATCTGAGCCACCTGCTTCAACAGAGGGCCTAAATTCAGAGAGAAGGAAGAAAAATATCAAATCAGAGCTTTTAATGAGACTGCTAAACAAAGAAGAACATGGAATTCAGCAGCAGGGATTCTGAAGCCTTTAAATTCCTCACTATCTCCCTTCCAGAATGAAAAGACAAAGTCAGACTTGGCAATAAATCAGAAAAAATATTTGGAGTCTCTGTACCAAACAGCATCTGCTTTAAGAGCAAACAGTCAGGGTCCAGCATTCAGTTCCAGTTTTTCCCTTCCTGTAGTTACAAACACTAAGAAACTCATGAAGCTTTGCAAATTAAATTAAAATATTCTTTTAACAGTTCTAAGAGCTTTCCCAAACCATGTCTATCTCACCCTGCTGTGGTGTTGGTCAGGGGTGGGTTCATGAGCAAGGATCAGTCCTGCAGTGGTTAAAGAACATTCAGTAACCTGCAATGAACAATATTTCAGTGTCTGGAGAGTGTCAGCCCAGCCTGCTGAACGTTCTGGAGATGGCTGAACACCTGTGCTGCTGATGAATGGCATTCTTCCACAGCTCCCCATGAAATTGTTTCCGTGCTCCTACAGAATGACTCAGCAATGGCTACTCTCAAACCCTCAATGAATCTATACTTTTGAAACATGGTAATATTTGAAGTATATTTTATTTTTAGGTGCTGTATGCATGTCAGAGCTGTTCTCCTGGCAACATCAGAGCAGCTCAGGTGAGCTGCAGGGAAGGCAGGCCAGCAAATGGGATGATGCAGTGATCAAACCCCAAACAGATGCTTTTCCAAACTGCTCCAGTGATACTTCTCATGTGCAGCTCCCACATCCTGACTTCCAGGGCTGCTGAAGTTGGTGAGCTGCCAGCCAGCACTGATAAACTTATTTGGAAATTCTTGATTCAGCCCTTCTGTTTTAATTCTTTGCTGAGTGCTGATTTAACCTCACAGCCTGACATGACAAGGCTGACAGACCAGAGGGCTGTGCCTGATAAGGGTAATGGGGCTGAGTTACTCTGTTAAATCAGAACTTGGTTGAAAAGCTGGTCCCCAGCACCTCCCCTCAGCAACCCTGGCTGACACCTCTGCTGCCAGGGGTGGGGAGTGACAATGATCCTTCCATGGCAGTGGGCAATGCCATGGCTCTGCCCCTCTCCTCACACACCACCAACAGGCATCACATTTGTTCTGGCACAGCACAATAGCATAGAGGAAAGGGAGGTGAGAATAAATAAAAAAACCCCAAACTTACTGCAAAATTAATGGCTTGATTTCCTAGAGATTACCACTTGCACTTGGGGCTCCTGATATAAACGTGGATGATGCAATCTCTTCTCCACTGGCAGCATCAGAGGGAGATGAGTCCTTCCTCTACTTGGTTTCCTAATTTTCATAAAACTTCTGAAAGCCTAGTATTTCTGAGCTCCATATCCTCAAGTTTGAGTCCAATTGGCCAATGGGTTATAAAAATATTAGGGAACAGCCATCACTGGGGGAGACAGATGAGCACAAAGCACACACAAGGCTCAGACACACTCACCAAACCAGGTTAAAATGTTTGGGTTACTGGCACTCCTCTGGGAGTGCCAGTAACACTGACACCCAAACTCTCCCCAAAGGGCCTCTCCTCTGGGTTCCCAAACAGAGCTGTCCATCCTGGCACCCACTCCCCAAGAAGGGAATGACCCACAGGGTGGTTTGTGCAGACATAAACACATCACAGCATCAGCCTGACTGAAGAGAAGTAATGGCTAATTTCAGAGGTAACATGGCTGGAGATAGTTTTAGTATGTCCTGAATCTCGTTTTTTAAGTACCCCTTTTTCTAAATTGCTCAAAAATGAAATGTCACCTTTAAAGCCACCAGCTACAGTAAAATTCTCACTCTGAAAAAGACCAGCCTGAGCTTTTCTCACACTTAATAAAAAGAAATCTCTCATGTTCAGACTTGAGCTTCAGTGAAAGAAAATGCAAATTTGGATGAATACCACTGAGCTCCTTGCAATGACTGAGAGCAGCCAGAGAGTCCCTGGTGCCTCACAGACACAAGTCAAGGCACAGTCCCAGTCCTGGGGCCTTTATGGACTGAATTCAGAAGTGGCAGCCCAGGAGGTTTTCAGTGACAGCACTGAAGAAAATTGTCACAGGATCCTGCAGGAGCCAGGGGATATTTTTATGCACGTTGTGTTCATGTCACTGCTCCAGGGCTTTGTGCTGAAGTTCTCCCAACAGGGAGAGAACTGCCTCTTCTAGTGCCACATGCTTCTAAATAAAACACCCCCAGGAAATGCAGGAGATCCTCAATACCTGCCTGGGTGACACTTCCAGTTCTGAGCCAAATCCCTGTGTCCCTGATGGAGAATTCTGAGTGTGCAGCACAGTTTGCAGGGTCTCCTCAGATGTCCAACCCCACTCAGGGCTCCTGGAGGGAATCTGCAGCAGGAACAGTTGCACTGCCCAGCTACACAGGTTGGGTATTTTTGAACCAGCCTGCCTGGGAGCCCAGTAGCAGTGGCCTCCTGGCAGCTGCCATATAATGAGAAGCATTTCCCAACAAGGCCACCTGACTAGTGATAACATAATCAGCTTCATGGCATCCCCACAGAACAAGCTGGATGTATATTCCATCCTCTCTAATAGGACCAGCTATCAAAATCAGCACAGGCTTGATCAAAGTCTCACTGGAACCAAGAAATTATAACCCCCAGCTTTGGAAAAGTGCATTAAATCATTTCCTGGCTTTTACTCAGTTTCCATCCCCAGAAGGTTGACTTTTGTCTTTTTTCTTAAGTGTAAAGCCAAGAAGCTTTATTTACCTCTGTTCAGGTCATGCTGTGGCTCACAGACACCAGTGCATGGGTCCTGCACCTCTGCAAACCCATCAGTGCATTGAACAAAATCCTGGCTACAGCAGGCAAGAGCTGGGGTTCTTCATCGAGGAAAGGGCCAAATGCTCTCAGAATCCAGACCTCTGCTCTGAGCCAGGAGCATCACACCCTTCCCAGTGTGACATCCCAGAGAATGCCAACACAGGAGGGCTGTGCCAGGAACCTCTGCCCCTCCCTTGGCTCCCCAGAGGGAGAAGGGAAATGGGGAGATCCTAGTGAGACAGATAACCCATAGAAAGAAGTGTGGGGCAAATCAGAGAACATCATGGAAGAAGGAATAAGATACCAGGAGGAAGAACATGAAACTGAAACATCATTGAGGTAACAGACATTGCTGAAAGGAAACTACAGAGTTTAGAACTACAGCAGCCCCCATGCAACACTTTTGCAGGATCCCAGGATTCCCACAGAAAAGCATCTCTATTCAGATGCTGCTGAAGTAAGTATGTGGCTCAGGTCAGGCAGGAATCACAGGGAAAACCCTGTGGCAGGGCAGAGCAGCTCCAGTGAACAATGCTGCCCCTCTGAAGTGAACAGACACTTGGAAGAGTCATCAAAGGGATTAGAAGGAGCACCAGTGCTTGCCCAGGAGCCAGGACACAGGTCAAGAGAGCTATAGCAGGAATTTCATCCACTCTTGGACCCAGACAAGACCAAGCTGGAGACAACATTTGCTCTCTGACTGACAGAGCCAGAAAAGCAAACAAACTGGAGCACACAAGAAAAGAAACATGAGCGTACAGGTTTCTTAAACAGAGATGTAAAATATACATTCTAAATAGAAATCTAACTTCAGTCTCCTATTTTCCTGTCATTTCAAGAACAACAAAGTCTGATTAGACTGATGGACTCATTTTCAATAAATAAAAACATCTACACAGAGTTTCCTAAGTCACTGGCCAGTTTTCTTATAAATAACTGCAGTGTTTACACTGTTTGTCTGCTACAGCACAAATATTGCTGCACATGCTGGAGCTTGATGGATGAGATTACTAAAACCAACAAGCAGATCCTCAGCAGAACATTCATGTGTACCCAGCAGCCCAGCTATGGCCAGGCAGAGCCTTAGTGCAAACAGCCACACAAAAATGTATGACACAACCACACAAAACCAACAAATGCCTTCAACCTGCTGACTGCTCATCACCACCAACCAAAGTAGGAATACAGGGCTAATTCCAAGCTAAGCAAACACAGAAATCCTTCACATTCTACAAATCATGCTGAAAGAGTACAGGAGGAGAAAGATATTTGATGGGTTGAGTCTATGGGTTTTACTGTTACTATTCTGATAAGTTTAATGTATTTCTCTCAGCTGATCTAAAAGGTAAAAAGACTTGTCAAACTAATCCAGGCAAAACCTTTGCAGATTATAGGATTCTGAACCTGAAATTAAAAAACCTACATTGCAGAACCCTTGTGTCCAAATAAAATTCCAAGAAAATCCACTTCTGTTCAAGGGACAGATTATACACAAATAAACACACACATATATATGTATATACACCTGTCAGTGGTAATTTGGCTAAAATTTCATTATCTATAGTCACCTTCCTATCTAAGCTGGCAAGGACTTGATAAAGAAACCCCTGTATTTTCTACAAGGAATATCTGGTCAAATACCTCTGGGTAAAATTCAAAGTATTCTGCCATGCATATAGAGACAGTAATTTATTTCCAGAATGTGTCTGTGCATTCTTGGGTCAGCTCAAAATTTCATCACCTTCCCCACAGCACCTGCCATTAATATTTCCAGCCATGGAATGAGCTTGTAGTGGGTCACAGCTGGCTGGAGCACACTCCCTGCTGCATTTTCAGCACACTGGTAAGCACTGGAACATTTTCAGTGTCTGGTAAACACAGGGAAGATTTTCAGTGCTGCAGAGTACTGTTAGATACCCAATTCCTATTTGCATTACGTGGAGCACAATCCCAGCTGAAAAGCTTGGAGCTTGTGCTGAGGCAGTGGGAGAATTGTTAAATAAAACCCAACAACATTCCAAGGATTTAAAGTGACTTTCAGTCTACTCAGTGCACTTGGTGTAGCAAAATCCTGCCAGGACCAGACACCCTGCAAAATGGGTTAGGTATAATACCAGGTCATGTTACCAGATGCTTAACCAAAGCCGGGAAAAAACCAATTCAAATTAAAAAAAAAAATCAGCACAGATCAAACTCCCTTCTTGGGGAAGGGGAGGGAAAGTTTTATGCACACTTCTCAGTGTGGTTTTCTTGGTTATCATCAGTAAAATCTCATCTCTACATTATTTAAAGCTCACTCTCAAAATTGCATTTTGCCTTGGCAGCTGCAAAACAAAAAGAAATGTAAAAGTACAGTAGGCAACTGTCCTTCATTTCCTTCCTTTACTCTTACATATCCTGTGTGCAACTGGAATGCTTCTATTTGATTATCCAGTGGAGCAAATGCTACAATGAATGCAATCATGCCTTATTACCCTGCATGTCTGCAGCCTATTGCACAGCTATGTACAGATGTTTTTACACAAGCTTGCTTTTCTAGCTACAGGGTCTATAAAACAATAGGAACTATCTGAAATGTTTTCAAGCCAGCAAAGGATAAAGGCACTGTAAAGCAGTCAACTGGATAAAAGCCATCTATGTCTGACAGGAGAAGAAAAACCTCCGAGGTTTCTCGATTATAAACGCGTCAGCTTTCTGGAAGTGCTGCAGTCTGCAGCAAACTGACCAGGAATGTGTAAACACAGGGGAAAATAAGGACCCAGGCAGTGGAAGGAAGGAACACAAACCTCTGGCCTGTTGAAGGGCTTAACCACTATTTTACTGACCTGAAGAACTGGCTGGTGCCCAAGGAAGTGGAGCTGCCTCGGGTAGCCTTGCACCATGGGAATCACAGTTTGGATGTCTTTGGTACAGAGCTTTGGATTTTACTGAGGAAAGGCCCTGTTTACAAATTCATTTCCTTCTCTTCTCAATGCATTCTTTTTTTACCAGTAAAATTCAGTGCAGAAACCCCTCAATGTGTTGTTTCATGGTCTGTCAGGGAGGCACCGGGAATTAACGTGTACGGCGCCGGGCTGGAAATCGGGATGTGCAAAATCATTCTGTGTTCTTGGATGAGAACCAGGGAGAAATGGTTTTTATGAGTCTCATTTTCCCCTGTCCACCTGGCCTGAAGCGTGTCATAGCAGAAAATTCTGCCTTTTGCTGCAGAGAGCCTAGGGTTGGCATTCCCAGCCCAGAGGGGTTATTTATAGAGCACTGACAGCAGGTCTGACACCGTGGAAAAGAAACACTATTTATCTTTCCACAATCTTTTATAACAAAAGGGGAAGCAAGAAGCAGGGTGAGCTATGAAAGCAGAATTGATGATTTTATTTGTTTTATGATCATTCTGGTGAGAATCCCCCAGAGAAACAAACCCTCAGCAAGGGGAAGTGATGGAGCTGTGGAGTGAAGCAGTGCAGCAAGCATGGCAAATCTCCATTTACATGGATGAGGCAAGAGACAAGAGCAGAAATACTACAAACCCCAAAAGACACTAATGGTCTGTCCACAGACCAAATATAATGAGCTTGTTCTGCTCGTGTCTGCCTCAAAAGCTTCTCAGGCTCACACACACAGTAGCCAGGAGCAGTTCCAGAGCTTTTCCTGACAGTTGTTTGGCAGAGTGGGTTTAGCTGGACATTATTTAGGCTCCTGCTTCTCTGTTTGCAAACACGATGACCCCTTTCCGAGATAAACACCAGAGATTTCTTTAAATCATCATTAAATGCTGCTTAGCCATAAGCAAAGCCTTGGTTCTCAAGCAGTGTCCCACAAATCATCCCTAATTTAGAAAACAATTGAGGCACAAACATGACTAGGAAATAAAACTATAATTCAGAAGTTCTAGTGTAGCATATTCACAAGAACCAAGACCGTATGTCACACAAAATCAAATATTAAAATATTATACTTCTGATTTTTTTTCCTCCATGCCAGCATGAAAATGTATTGAATTGCTTCTGAAGGACACTATCCTGTAAATTCACTGGGAATTGTTAGTTCAAACAGTCCTAACAAGCCTCTTCCCCCAGAGTGATTGCATGTCAAAGCCCCAGACATAGCAAAAGGGTGAGGGGTAAGAAGATGGGGAAAGCAACATCACATGCAGGTATCTGCCCTTTAAGCTATGAGACCAAAATTTCCAGGTGCTTTATGTACATGTCTATATAATTTCACACAGACAGAAATGGCCCTGGAGTGGAATGCAGGACGTGTTTGCACCTGCAGCAGTCAAGCTGCACAATGATTTAGCACATAAAGTGATTTATGAGATGGAGTTGAAATCAAAGAATAAAGTCAGAGTATCAGAAAAAATATCAACAAAGTCATGGCAAATATTTTCCCTTGTGACTTACTCCTTTCAATAAAGGCAGCAGACAGAAGCTTAGTTACCCACCAGTGAGACACTAGGCTGGGATTGGGCTGGAGTCCTGCATTCCTGAGGGGAAAGGACCATAGTTCTTGTAGCCACTGAATTTTTTTAAGAAAGCCAGGCTGGATGGGACTGGAGCAACCTGGTCCAGTGGAAAATGTCCCATGGCAGAGGGTTGGAATGAGCTGGGCTTTAACGGTCCCAAGTCATTCTAGAATTCTATGGTAATTCTATCAAGATGCATTTCATTCAAACAGTAATCAGCACCCCCCTGTATAATGCTGGGATGTGATGGCCTGGAGAATATTTACTCAATAATATGTTGCCTGTAAAGCACTATGGGTTCCTTTCCATAGCATTTTAGACAGTTGCTCACTTGCACTTATCAAAACACATCCCCCTGAACCATTAATAAAACCATGGGAGAAGGCAAAGCTTTCAAGCTAAAATCAGCTTAAACATCCAGCACCAGCTTTGGGGTGAGCCACAACACAGACAAAAGCTCTGTCAAAGTCTGAAGGTCAGGAGGGAGCAATCAACAACAAAAGCAAGATTTTGGATGAGCAGAGACATGCTAACAAACTAAAGCAGGGTGGGGAAGTTGATGGGGAGATTTTGGACACTCTGCCCTCCATCTGACAACGACTATGAACATATTTCAGAAGCCAGCTTAAACATCTATGAGCATTAATTACCAATAGCAGTTTGATGGAGGACATGAAAGGCCAGGTACAGAGCAGGAAGTGTGTTATTCCTCCCTGCTGACAGTGTTTAGTTCCAGCTCCCTGAGAACAAGCTTCAAACACACACCACACTGCGAGGCCACTGTTTTATCTGCTGGGATGGACGAGCATGACAGATAAATAATGGGAAAATAAAAGGGCCTGAAACACATTTTGGGGCTGCAAAAGGAGAATGATGTATTGAGGAGAACTAATGAGGAACTGCTGGAGGTTTATGAAGACTGAAGTGGAGTAAACGTAGGGAAATTCCGTGACCTCGGTGGGCACGTCCCGAGGTCTGAGTGATGGAAACCAGACCCTGCAGGGCCCCTGGGAACAGCAGCCTCTGCCTGCCCAGGCCCAGCTGAACAAAGACAACACGAAGGAACAGAACTGAGAAGAGCTCCTACGAGCTCTGAACTAACCCCAAAGAGAAAAAGGGAAAAAGGAAAGGGAAGGGAGTTAATCATGAGAGCAACTGAAGGTCTGCGAGACCTCTGAGCTGGGAATTGGAAATACATGGAAGAGAGAAAAATGACAAATCTACACAGAAAAATGTACAGAAAACCTGTAACTAATCCTCTCCCCACTAAACACTTGCATTTGTTTTAATTACCCAAGTTATTTCCTTCATCCAGGACATGAAACAGAGAGAAAATTAAAAAAGCTGAGATAACTGTGAGTTGACAGCACTCACAGATTGATAAATTCCCATAGAGAAGAGTGATCAACCACCTATTTTCTACAAAAACTCCTTGCAGCAGGACAATATGAGCTCCCAGCTAAGGACAGCACCTTTTTCAGCCAAGGAGATCAAGAATCCACCAGTGCCCTCAGTACTTGGAATGAATAAAGACAAACCTAAACAAACCTACTGAGCTGCAAAACAAACCCAAAGGCAAATAAAATTCAAATGCTCTACTTTCCTTAGCAATAAAAGCAGAATGTAAGATGGTGTCAGGAGGGTTGCAGGCAACATCTAAGAGCAGAACCAGGATCCTGACCCCAATGAAGCCACCACCAAGATTCTGAGGCTGATGTAAGCAAGATTTTCCTCTGGTCTTTAGTGCTCAGTGAGGCAGCCTGGCTCACATCCCCAAAACAAGAAAAGGAAAAGCACAGACAGGACACAGAATGAGGCAGAGCAAGGGTTACAGCAGCAGGAATTCCCAATTACCTGAGTGGCTGTGCTTATCCCAGGGCTCTATTGAGATTTAGGCAATCTCATATTACACTTGCTTGGCACATGTATTTTTAGTGGGAATTTGGAAGAGGAGGGATTGCTAGCTGGTGAAGAGAAACTGGAAGGCTGTGGTGGGTAGGTGGGTAGTGAAGAATATGCCCAACAGCACAGTTCAGCACTGTCTGGGTTGTGCAGCCCAGCATTTATCCCCTAGCAACCAAAGGGCAAGGGAAAAACTCTCCCACTGCACTGGACCACAGCTCCCTATGGTTTCCTAAAGCCAACAGCCTGACTCCACTGCCCTGCAGAGCCACAACTGACAGAAATTTGCAGTGCTGTGAGGTCCCTTTCTTTCTCAAACACCAAATCAACTAGATGGTGTTTCTTTAAGAGACATTAAAACCTCCAGTGTGCTTATTTTAATGCATTAAGCTGGGTTTGGTCTGAAGGACAGTCCCAGCAAGGCTTTTGCTACAGCCAGGCACTGCTGCTCTAATGAATTGTTTTAAGCAGCAGGTATTTCTATTTACTCTGGCATCAAATAAAAACCCGCCCTGGAATATACAGAAACATTCAACATGAACCACTATGGAAAATGTTTTTAATGTGAGAATTCCTTTTCCACTCAGAGCAAACCAGCTAGTCTTTTCCCTTTCCTTGGGGATGAATTCTCTGTTGTGACACTGGCAGGGCACTGGAATCAGTACAACACAGGGAGGAAGATTTAAATGAACAGTACAGGCAAGATGACCAGAATTGTCTCCTGCTGTGGACAGGCCAGCCAGAGATGGCAAATGGCCAAGGAAAAGGTAAAAATGTGCAGTCCCTCATTCAGGGGTTTACATGGAATAAAAAAGCCAGCTTGGAGACACAGACCACAGATCCTCTTTTGCCAAACCTGGGCATATTTTGAAACACTTTACTGTGATAAACAGCCAGGAGATGGGAATGTTTTTCTCCAAACACTGATTCACTTGTGGGAAGAGTCTGGAAAACTATGTTTCTCAATGACCTCCACTCTGTGCTTGGTTTTCTCCAGGCAGCTATTCCTTAAGCTCAGCCTGCCCCTCTGCAGTACACACACTTACTCTGCTTTCTTTTCCCCAACATCCAGCCACAGAGGAGCACATGTGACTGCAGCAGAGGTAAAGTCATTTTTAACCAGGGCAATTTAAGGATATTTAAGACACATTCTCATTTTCCATTTCCCAATTCCACACTGCCCCCAATTTTATTATTAGCTGAATACAGGGAAGCTTCAGCTTGGATCTGGGGTAACATGTACACTGAGGAATGAAGGCCAAGCTTTGCCTTGAAATATGCAGGATCATTCCTAACTAACCGTAAAGCTGCTTATTTGGCACTGGCAGTGGAAATATTGAACGAAAGGGGCATTCTCAATCTGCTTATGTCACAGAAAGGTTGGATTCTGACAGTGTGCAAGGCTCCAAGCTGCAGCCTGATATTAATAGCAAGACATTAAACTCGCAGTTTGGCTGGCTGGGAGGCAGCTCTGCTGGAACACAGATTTCTCTGCAGGAAATGGCAGCTCTGGGTGAGGGATGAGCCCAAAGCAGACTCAGGAATTCTGACTGGTGTGTGATGAGGCTCTGTCACACAAAGAGAACCTTCCTGCTCAAACTGGGGAGCAGAGGCTGGTGGAACACAACTTTTCCACACAGGAATACTGTTTTCCTTCTGCCCACCTCCTTTGGAATCCATCCACTCCCAGACCTACTCTACACAACCAAGTGGGGCAATGAGCATTAACAAACTATTTTTCACACAAACGTGGTTCTGTTCCATGGTGCAGACATTGGGGTATCACCCCAAGACATATCTACACATATTTCCCCTTTTTGAGCTTATTTCTGCCATTATGTAACCCTCCACACTACCCTGGCAGCTGGGCCAAGAAAATTTGAACCAAGTCCCCAGTGCAACTGGTTTCAGTGAGGGGCCCTTGCCAGAATACAAATACAAACCTCCTGCTGCTGTTTTCTTGCTGTGTCTGCATGGCAGGCAAACATTCCAGACAGGTTTTTCAATATGGATCTTTCAGAGCACATATGAACACCTCTTATGAGCCATTTAAACTTCATAATCCCACTTCCCACCAAGAGCTGGACCTCAAGGCTTCCACCAGGATAAGTTCTGCTTACTTATTTCTCAATGTAAAGAAAATCAAGGCACTGTCACTGAAAATAACATTACCTACAGCAGTCTGAGTCCTCTTATTTCAGGACATATATTTCAACAGATTCCATAGAGTCCCTTGAACATGACTAAGCAACATTAGATTCTGGACTTGTACTGCATCACACCCCAAGAACTCCACACTCTTTATAGGAGACCTCCCTAAGCCATGCAATCTCCTGTAGCTTTGCACTCAAAAATCCTCATTTCACAGAGGTAGACAGAAGCATTCAGAATGCAAGTGGCTTGCCAAATGTCACAAAATGAGTCAGTGGCAGAGCTGGGAATAGAAATCAGGAATCTAAGAGTCCAAATTCTCTGCCTTTTATAGAGCAGCAGCCTCGGTCTCCTGGTTTAGGAGAGCTCGCTGCATTTACAGGATGGCAGCATTGGCATTGCAAGGGCCAACCTGAGCCATAAGCAGGTGTAAAAACACACATGCACCTGCTGAGACCATGTTCTTCATCTGTTCAAGTGTAAAGCAAGAAATGAAAGCCAGTTGCTGTTGCAGAGAACTTTGTAGAGAGTAACCATTAAGACCAAACGTGGTGTCACTCGCTGGACTCACTTCTTGCTCCCACAGGCAGTCCCTGATTTGGAGAGGAATACCTGGGAGCTGGAGTGAGAAAAAGGAATCTGGCAACAGCCAGATTGAGAGATGGTTGAAACACCAAGATAAACCTTCCTAAGCCAGCACGGAGAATCAATGGGCACCCACCTGTCTCAACTGTTGCACTCATATTAAGCCCAAGTCAAAGCAATGCTACACTGCTGCTCATATC
Source organism: Peucedramus taeniatus (assembly GCA_013400575.1). NCBI lineage: Eukaryota > Metazoa > Chordata > Aves > Passeriformes > Fringillidae > Peucedramus > Peucedramus taeniatus. The sequence continues at coordinate 223,377 of WBNO01011811.1, forward strand.
ACCCAGGTGTGTGCACATGGCATAGAAGCCTGGCTATTAAAAACCTGTTTTATCTACAACTGGCATCTGCTTTTCCCAATCCTGACAAAGGAGGAAAACCAGAGAATCTTCTGCATGGTTAAAATTCAGTACCACCAACACTAATCACTTTCTCAAACCAGCTGCCTGTCACAAAAGAACATCCATCAATTTATTCTTCCTCTGCTATGAAAAAATGCAAATGGCACAATAAGACAAAAAAAGGGGCACAGAAAATGCATAAGTGAAGATATAGGTGCTTTGCTGCCACATAATCAAACTGTCAGAGGAGAAGGTAGGAAAAGCAGGATTGAAGAGAGCAAAGAAGCCAGACTGGTTTTGTCCTAGGAATATTCACCTTCTAAATATCTTGGAAAACTGTGCTGGAAAGAGAAACAAGTGAGTTTAATCTTCATTACTGTGATCTTCTGCTTTCTCCACTGCAGCCACAGTCTGCAGCAAGTTGCAGCACAAGAAATAACTTGGATATTGTAAGAACAGAAAAGAAGTCATAAAAATATTTCCTTAGTCATGCTGTCTCTGGTAATATAATTCCCTGAATAGAGATCTTCAACAATACTCTCTTTAAATATGGAAAGAGCTCTGACTTTAGTCAGCATGTGTCTTCCATCAGCTTCTCTCTTTTTTTTTAAACTTCTTTATTGTATCTTGCCACAGCCACCTCCAGGTGCAGGCACACGGTGTAAAAACCTTCCTCAGTGGAAGTGTGTTTTCCATTGGACACAGAATAAACACATTGTGAGGGGTTCCAAATGGAAAAAACTTGGACACAGAGGCCAGCCCTGACTCATGTGGATGTATCCTCCAGCTCTGTATTTCCTCCTTTCACCTGATCCCCACACCAGGGAGGGAAGGAGCTGCATTCCAAGATGAGCCTTCCACAGGGCTCCTGCTGAAGGCACTTCTCTCCCTGCTCTGCATCACCCACTGTCCACAGCCCCTGCAAGTGTCTCCCTGAACACTGGAGTGTAAGAACAGCTGAAAATTAGGATTCTTCCCAAGTTTACACAGAATAGAGGATAAGGGCCATCTGACTTTGAGGCAAGTCTAAAAAAATTCATGCCATCATAACAGAGAGGATGTTGAGCTGTGCCTCCAAACACTGCTGCCACTGTGGGGATCAAAAAAAAAAAAAAAATCAGAACACTGTGAAGGTTACTGCTACCTGAGTGAAATAAATAAACAAAGTATTTAATGTGTGGATGTAAGGACCCTGTGTATGCAGGCTTTGGATACAAGTAAAAGCAGTTAGGAAGTAGGAGGAGCAGGAGGCTGAAAAGAAGATTTAACTTGGCTTTCCCACAATGAGGTATTCTTCTCCAGTGTCTGAGTGCCAGCTTGATCTGGGAATGTCACACAGGTTCTTACAATGGGAAATACACTCCTTAGTTAGTAAATTCTTGTCTGAGGTGAGAGAGAACTGAAAGGAACATTATATAGACACACCAAGAGGCAGTTTCTTCTGCACCCACTCCAAAGAAGCAGAAATATCTAGGACTAACTCCTGAACCCAGAGACCTCCAGGGCTTAGAAGGGGTTAAAATTTAATGGCTTATTTATAGCTCATACCCTACTCAGCTAATCCATATCTGCATCACAGAGGTACACAGAACAGCAAAACCAACATTACAGCAAACCAAGGAGTGAAAGATTGCCCAGAACACTCTCTTAGCACAGAGGTGCCTATCAAAATACCCTCCCCTGCCTCTTGCACTTACCCACAGTGTCACAAGGCTCGTCTTTGTGCACGCAGAAATCTGTCCTAGAAAGAAAAACAGAACAGAAGTGAAATGTATCCTGTGCCTCCAGACCAGGAAGAAGCAGTGGTGCATGACTCACATATCATGGGTGTTGAGGTCTGGGGATTTTGTGAGGCTGCTGTGCAGTCTACACGACGACAACAGAGATAGCAGCCCTGATTGCTACTGAGATTACAGGCAATTATGTGAATCAGCCCCATGTACCACAGCCCAATTATCAGACTTAAGAGTCAGCACCTAAAAGAGCCCTGCCTCAGTCTGTGATGTCACACATTCCACAATTGGATTAAAACTGAAGCTCTTTCCACAGGAGAATTGTAACAATAAGGAGCAGACACACTGTGATGCACCCTAAAAGACAGTGGGAGTAGGAGATGTGTGGGGCACAGCCTGAAGGCACAGAACTAATAATATGTACCCAGAAATTCTCAATTCTTCACTAGAATAGAAAAGATCATGAAAAAGCAGGACAATACAGAGAAAGACAGATGCTGACATGGAAGATGAAAGAGAATTTCAGGATTTTGCTGGTAATGGGTAAAGTGGCTTCAGCTGAACTTATTACAGTCAGATTTGCCATGTTATGGTTTGAATCCAACACAGAGAGATTCAAGAGACTCCATTTGGTTCCCCACATCTCATCAAGGCAGGAGAAGATACTACAGATGCCAGTGGCACCCACAAATCAGCCAGGGATCTATGAAGCTGTGTCAAACAGAAACAGAATAAAAGCCTTGAAGTTCACCACCAAAGCACTTACACTTCATGTAAGAAGATTTTGTACATGACAGAAAAACAAGTGTGCGGGAGGAAAAGTATTTTATAACTAAATTAATAGCTTGGATACATTTCAAGAAGCACTTAGACCTAAACTTTTAGGAGCTCTCTCCACCAGGGCTGCTTTGCAGTGCAATCCACAATGAAGAGGAGCTGCAGAGAAACATCACATGTGCTAAAACATTTCAGAAGGTCCTTAACCCAAGAGAAGCTGAGGAACTGTAGTCTCTATCACCATGGCTTTCCTCACCCTGGGAGGAGGCAAGAGAATCCTATTAGTACATTTGGAGTGTGCCATTTGAAATGCCTGAGTCCCCTTGGGATTTGGAGTTTAAGAGTTTGGCAAGAGGAAGATCAAAAATACTTTGAGAAAGATAAATACTTAGAAAAAGAAAATACTTAAGAGAAATATAAAAATGAATAAATATTAAAAGTGCTCTTTCCTTGAAGAAAGTTATGAAACTAGGGTTTATAGGAAAAGGGATTTAAAGCCTAGGACTGTGGCTGATGAATCCAGACCCTCCACACCAAGCTCCTTTGAAAGCCACAAATCAAGCTGTCAAGGGCTTGGAAGGAGAGCACAAACAGCCATTCCCAGCTCTTGTTCAGCACACATTGAAAACCAACCACGCTTCAGTGCAGAAAAACCATAACAACCATCAAAGTGTTAAAAAAATCAGACAGGAACCAACCAAAAATCGGAAGCTACGACCACACACCGGCCCAGGCTTTCATTTTTCACTGCAGCCTGTGTCTCAACACCTTGGCATTCCAGCCTTCCCAAGGAAGACTAATGACAGTCTCCTGACGGAGCTGGCACCAGCGCCTGCTCGGCTTCCCAGAGCCAGCTTGACAGAGGTTTATTTAAGGACTTATTATGTTATATAAACTGCTAAATCAAACAGATGCTTTTCTTGTGACAACAGATAGCTGAACTATTAGTGGATGGCAGAAGGCCACAGCTAGAAAAGCCTCTCTCTTTCTCCAGAGCCTGTCCAGCCCTGCAAATAATGCACAGAATTTCTGCTCCTCGCACTGTCCCACACCAAAAGGTGTCTGGCACTTTCTGGCAGCTCCACAGAGGAATTACCCCCATGCTATTAAATAACGGGTCAGTAAATGATCCAGCACAATTTGCAGACTCTCCTACAGAGGTAGAACCACCCTTGTGTGTGAAGAGAGTGCTGTGATGCTGTTTGGTCAGGGAAGGGCTTGAGCACATCAGCAGCAGAAGTGAACATCACTGAAACCTGCTCAGCTCGTCCTTAAAACTGTCATAAACACAAGACCAAGAGACTCCATCTTCTGTTCAAATGTATGTACAAAAATGCCAGGATTTAAACCACCTGGACCATTGCAAATATTTTAACCCAAACCTCTGTGGCCAACCAGAAAAGCACATCCAGACCTTTAGTCACAAACCAGCTTGGTGGGTCTCAGTCTTCTTCCAAAGGCAAAGAAGGCACCTCATCACAAAGCCCATTGCTGAAACTCCTACAGCCCTGCCCTGGCAGCCAGAGGGAAAACACAGTATGGAAAGGTGTCAAGAATGATCTGTCTCACCTGTAGCTCAGTCACACCAGTGATTTAAATGGCTCCATCCTGGCACCTGAAACTGATCTGCTTTTAAAAAGATTTCAATCACAGGTGTCTCTCTGGCACATTTTTGAGCTCAACTGCATGGGTAATTTTGAAGTGAGAGCTTGACATGACTGAGACTATAATGATACTCAACAATGCAGGAAAGGTATTTTAATATTTATTGCATGTGCAAAGGTCTCTTACCACAGAGACATAGTCCTGTTAGCAGAATTTTTAACAGAGCTGTGTTGAAATAAAACTCTTACTCCAGGAGCTGCAGTTCAAGTCCAACATCTGACCTTATCACACAAGGTCTTGGATAATATATTGAAATCACAGCTCTAGCTGTGAACCAGTTTTACTTTTCACTTTTAGCCATTGACTGAATCAAGCAGGACATGAGTTCTCATCCTGTAACCTGTGAAATTCTCAGTCATTATCGTGTGTGGTACCCAGCAGAGGTCTCCATTAGCAGAGTACAACAATTCTCCAAAAAATGACAAAAAGTCAGCTGTTTGGTTCAATAAAAAAATAGCCAGAAGAGCTCAGAACTCCTCCTACAGTCACTCTTCCATCTGGCTCTCACCAACTGGAAAAAAATACCTAACTGTGCTAAGCTACACTCTGCAATTCAAGTCCTTCCTGTGAGACAGAAGGACAGAAGTTGAACTGTGCAACAGGAATAAGAAGCATTCTGTTAAGTGGCCATTCCCAGCATCCTTCAAATGACATCTTTCGACCAGTCTAACCCTGCAGGGTCATAAAGCTAAAGGACAGAGGAAACTGGTACAGTCCAGAACCTGCCAAAATAAACTTTCCACATCCACAGGTACATTCAGCAGCACCATGTGCCCAGTTTCCTCCATGCACAGTGAATTCCTGCATTTGCCCATTTAATGGGAAGGCAAAGAGCTGGAGAAGTGTGGAAGGGAGGATCAGGCTGTAAATGGAACAACTACACCACTGTGTCAGGAAAAAACAAGTCTTTGCTTAAAGATAGCTCTGAATCCTGTTCCTGTCAGTGTTGGGACATTCTTTGCTCTGCTATCACATCACCTACAGTCTAACAGGTGACCCAAACACCTCCAGCCAGGAGCTGGAATAACATCTGTGTGCCTGAAGATTTCCCAGGGAATGCAAAAGACAGAGGGATCAAGAGAGGGAATGTGTTTCAAATGAGGCATGCTTCTAAAATCACTAAGATACAGATTCTGCAGGCAGAAGTTATTCTTGTCAGCTGCCTGTTAAAATATGAAGTACACTATCCAAAGATGCCAGAGACCTGAATTTCTGCAAGTTCAAAAGCAGAATCTGAATGAGGAAAGTCTGGTGATTACAGAGACCACAACACTGTGTTCAGACCTTCAGGGCTGTGGCAGATTATTCCCACTGTCTCACTTAGTACTGAGCTGGACAATGCATCTTATTTCACAGGCACAGTGTGTCCCTTACCTGGAACTCAGGTGGATACCATTAAAATCCCACAAGAGGGATATTTGCCACCTAAGTAATCTACTTTTGCATACAAATGAGGGTATGGGAAACATCACTTAGAGGTGAAGTTTCAAAAGGCAAGCGTGCCTTGATGTTTCAAATGAACTCAGCCAGATTGGAACCAGAGGGATTTCTTCAGAGCCTGACCCCAAAGAATCTAGTTTCTAGTCCTTAAAGCAGCTGCAGCTGCTGAAAATTCAGCTCCTGCTTTTTCTGGCGCAATTGCTTGTGCTGGACATGCTGCTGCTCCCACATCCTCTACCACTGGTCCATCTGTACAGTCTGGGGAGGGTCCAGGGACACACACACACACACATTTCCAAAGCCAGGAGGAGAAAAATTCATTTCCCTGACACAGGAATGGGGCTGCTGGCCCAGAAGTCCTCCAAACAATGCAGCATCCTCCAGGCAGCAAAAGCAGAATGGGTTAAGGATGACAGGACACAGCAAGAAGGAAGGAAAGACTCCAAGTGCTCACTGCTGGACTCTCCAGCAGCAAAAATGCTGCTCCTGTGCACAGCCATGTGCTCCTTGGCCAGAACCTTCTCACCAAAGCTAAATCTGATTTCTAACCCAACCAAACCAGCACTTTCCCAGCTATTCCCACTGCAAACCCTGCAAATCCATTGAACAATTCCTCCTACCAATTCTTTCTACAGCTCTTCCTCAGAAGCCTGAGTCCAACTCATTTAGCCTACCATTATGGACTCAGTTTTGAGAGCTGCAGAGATGAAATGCTCTGCTCATTCCCCCCACCCCGTGCTCAGAGCCCATCAGAAGAAATTCTCTCTGCCTCACTTGTCATGCAGGACAACTGGATACCCAGATGAGTTTAACAAAAATGTTAGTTATTTATTTAGGCCCTGATCCAGTGGAGCACATGCTTAACTACAACCAGGATGTGCAGCCTGTGGACTTCAAAGGAACTATTCCCCCTGTCTAAACTGTTAAATATCTGCACAAGTGCCTGGTGGACTGCAGTGAATACAGAGGAGGGAGAAGGGTTTGGGGGAGCTGCACACACGTCTGTAGGAGACTGGAGGAGATTTCTCAGGAACTTTGCTGGCCTCAAGCCCTGCTCACCAGCTCCTTCACTGAACACTCACCAGAATCCCAAGGATAGTTTGCAGTGGGGCTGTTAACACAAATCTAACACCAGAGATTATTACAATCAGGATGGCAGTTTATGCAAAAACATGTATTTCTACTTAAATTGTTGGCAGAGAAAATAAGTGAAAGAGGTGAGTAATATTGAACTGCAATACAGACATTTCCTGTCTCAAACTGGGGGAGAAGAGGGTAGGAAGTAGTGTTTTTCTAGCACAATGAGCATCCACATTACACCATAATTTTGTGCTCACTTGAATTATTCAGAGATCACTTCCGTAAAAATGAATACTTATTTTACATCTTAAAAGATGCAAAAAACTTAAAACACCATGATTTTGCTATTCAGAATTTGTGGTAACGGTGGGGAACATGGGACTTGCATTGTAATGTGAGGCTGAGCTCAAAGAGTTAGAGGAAAGAAGATTGTTGTCCTTACAAAACCCTTTTTCTTGCTTTACCTGATGTGTTAGACACATCAGTAAGTTCAGAATTACAAGGTGCAAAGAATTTAGATCAAATATTTCTATAAAGATCATTTCACATCTGAAATAAATGCATGAGTTTTCAAATACACAAACTAATCAGCAATGACACCCCTCCTCTACCTCAGCTGTGATAGAGGAGAGTTGTTAAAGTGATTATTTCCTTGGGCAAAAAGAGAGAAAATTAATTTAGTTTATGGTACTTCTCTCTCTCTTTCTTTAGGAGATAACTCTGCCCACCTCCCCACTACTGACACACTGTCTGCTCAGCTGATTCACCCCTAACTGCACACAGAGCACCTGAGCTCAGCTGTGCTCTCAGTTCCACACCTTCTTTCTCCTAGGAAGTAGGGCTCCAAAACCTCCCCTATTTTTTCCACTCCTACCAACTGGTGTGAGGAAAAAGCACCAAAAAGCACCCCCTGTGCTACAGCCACATCCTGACCCTGACTGTGACACAGAACAGTGACCACGACTGTGACCCTTTGGCTCAGGAGCAGAGATGCTTTTGTACAGCCTTGTTAAGAATGCACAAAAACAAGAGCACTTTCACCTGAGGCATCTGAGCAGCAAATGTATCATGTTTTTCTTAGATTTCTGCTTAACCAGATAACCCCATCACTGACCATGGGCATCACTGGTTGAAGGAAATTGATAAACTAGACCTTCCCATACCTGGTCACAAAAACAGCAGCATCCACAGGAGGGGTGTCATCCCTGGCACCAGGAACATGGTTGTTACCAAGGTATTTTGCCCCACCATATTCTTCATTTTGCCACTGACAGAAGCTCTCCAGAGATCTCTCTCCATGATGCCCGATGGACAACTTTGCCTTTGGGGGAAAAAAAATACATAAAAGGAGAAATTATCAGCCTCAGTCTTTAGATAAAGCATCAGACCTCTCTGTAACAGTTAACTCCAGACTGGTTTGCAGCTACAAGCAGACAGCTTTACCAGGAAGGATAAATAAAAGGATTCTGGTTCCTTTCACTCCCACAGCCCCTGTACTTCCCACCTTAAATGCTGCCTGGTGAAGTGGAACAGGCATCTCCTCACAGTTTGTGATCCTGAGGCCAGACATGCCCCACATCCCCCTCCCACCCTGTGGGACACCACAGAGCAGCTCCAGGAGCAGGGGAGAAAGGGGGTGGAACTCACAGGGCGACTGTGAAGCAGGACTAGTTTGGTCACTCGAATGTTGACTTTAATTCCCAGGCTTTGATGCTGGAACATGTTGTACACCTGTCAAAAAGCAAAGAAAACATCCAGAGCTTATCAGTAGAAATATCAAGACCTAGTAATAGTAGAAGAAACTAATTGTGACTAAAGTTAGACATTTATCCTTTTAAAAAATGACACAAAGAACTCCCCCAAATGGATTGTGCTTCTACACTCAACAAAATAAAGACTTTTTAAGAATTCCTGTGAAAAGGAGAAAAATAATTCAAAGCAACTCTAAAGATAAAGTCTCAGGAACATGGACATGCGTTATGAAGTATTCAACTAACATGGATCTTCAGCACTTAAATATCAGAGATATCTGAATGCAAGATGAAATAATGGTGTCTTTTAAACTTCAGGAAATAGAATGGAAAAGCAATTTCCCTCTGTTATTTTCATATCTTATATAAGAGAATAGTAATAAGGCAGCACATAATGACACAAGCCTCAGGAAATACAAAAATAGCCCCGGAAACTACCTTACTACTTTCTCCAGATTTTGCATTCCAGCTCAGATACTTCACCTCATTTTTATAGGTTAGAATATAAGATCTTAATTGATCCCAGAATTTTATTCCACCCATTTTTCAGTGTACAAATGTTTTAACTAGACAGTATCAAAAAAGGTGAGGGAAGGGTTTATTTTAAAAGGTGTAAAATGCCACATAAAAGGCCTTGGGTGAATATTGTATCCTCTACTTCATCAAAAAAACCAAAATCAAGACCAGTGACAAGAGACTCCTGACAAATGGGAGGCAGGTTTGGCCCCAGGTAAGCAATATTCCTTCCTCACAGCTCCTTTGGCTACAAGCATCACCCAGGCTCAGTAACTTCCCACAGCAAACCTGAGACACGAGCACATCTTGCACATTATGTTTTCAACGCTTGGTATTTTTCCTATTTGTGCAAATACTCAGGAATGTGCTCAGTGGAAGAAGCTCTCCAGTGTTTGGGGTTGGATTTAAGCACACACATAAATGTTTCCTACAATTTAGGCACAGATTGCAAGACAGAGTTACTCAGTGTTTGACCCAGTGACCTTCAGCTGAGCACAATGAGCCATTTCTCTGCCCTGGGGCTGGGGTGCAAGTGCACACAAGGGCTGCCACTATTTGCTTAGCCTGGGGATGTGTTGGGAGAGCAGTTCAGGCCTCTCTCTACAGACCTGGGGGGGATAAACTTGACATTTGCAGAGAAGGGCTCTGACAGATGACCCCTGTGTAAGTGGAGACCTGGACATTCAGCTGGGAGGGTCAATGGGGCACCAGGCTGAGGGAGTCAACCCCTGCTGCACCACTACAGAGGCTGGCAAACACCTCCCTGGGAGGGAGGGATGGATGGAGGGATGTCTTTGGTTTCCCAGCTCTCCACTAGCTCTGGCCATTCCCATGAAGTTCCCACTCAAGACATGAGAATAAATGCAGCAAACAGGTCCCTATCATTGAGCCTGGTGGGTGCTGGTGCTTGGCTTCCCATCACAGCAGCCAAGCTGCCTCCAGACCCTGCATGGACATATCCAAACACCACTGACTTCCAAAGGCTGTTTGTCCTGGCAAAACTTGCCCACCAAGCACCAGCTGCTGGACAGTTCAGGATGTCATCTTGAGAGCTGCCAACCCTTCCTCGTTCTCTCTTGTGCCCTCTGTCCCAAGGATAACTCTGCACTTCGATTCCCATCCACCAGTGATCTCAGAAGAGCTCAAGCAGCAGCAACTGGACACTAAACCAAAAAAAAAAAGTCACTGGGAATGCAAGAGGCTCCACTTTGCTTGTTTATTCAAGCTTTGTTTGCTTATTTTCTTAAATGAAGGCCAAAGGAGCCCCAGGCTGATGGTGGTTTGTGTTGCCTAGAAGGAACATTAACCTTTCCCTCTGAGAGGGAGATCACTTAACAGTTACAGGCAACACACACTTGACTTGGAGAAAATTTAATTTGCCAATTAAAATAATTAGTATATAGAGAAAATAAGAAGATAAATTAAAACACTTTCCCCTCATTTCATCTTTACTCCTGCATTCCTGAAAAAATTCAGCTGAATTGAAAATAAAAGATTCAAATACATAGGTCTTTCCTGCTAAGAATGGAATCCCATCATGGCAGCAACAACTTTCTGCCTTTCTCACCCAGCCAACAAGAAAACTAAGCCCCAGAGACTCTGTGTGTCCAAGCTGCTCCACACCACATCCAAGTGTCCACCAGCAGCACGTGCCAAGTGAGGTGGCTGGGATAACTGGTACCAGGGGATGAGGAATGGGATTTCCCACTGCAGATGTTCTCAAGATTTCCTGCTGCACAGACAGAGAGACTGACTCACAGACACCTCCCTGCCCACTCCCAACACCATGGGCCACCCTTCCTCAAGCCTGCAATTGCATCACACCCTTCAGGCTGCTGTGACTACTTCCAGCAGGGGAAAAGTAAAATTATTTGGGTGGTTTAGCTTTTAATAAAATAAGGCAGCTAGGAACAAAAGTGTCAGCTGCATAAAACTCTGCCATGGAACCAAATGCAAAGGTTACTTGTTTAGGGCATCACCACAAGTGGCAGAAAACAGCTTGGATAGAAAAGAAATGGAGGTTCTGGATCACTGGGATGAAAGGAAGGGAGGGGAAAAGTGGTCAATGTGACTCCAGTGTTGTGGGTGCCCTTCTGCAGGTGAAACTTCTACACTTCTGTATTGACTTCTCTGTGTGGAGTCATCAGAAGTAGAGTGAGCTCTGGAAACAGGAGATATGGTAAAGAACCATACAAAACAGACAGAAAAAATGGAAGGGGAAGTGCAGTAGAACAGCAAGAAGAATAAAGCCTGTCTCTGGCATCTCCCCCTTCACCTGCATTTCTCTGACAGAACTTTACTGTACAGAATGCCCTAAAGAAAACAGGAAAGCTTGAAGGCTGGACCATCCTCCTCTGTTTGCATTCCTCCTGCCTTTCTTCCTCCTCACAGCTCTGACATGGAAGGGGCAGAACAAATGCAGTTTTGGCATTAGCTGTGCAGGCCTGCCCCAGCACGCACAAAGCAAACACAGACATAAGGAATTGGGCTGAGAGAGGAACTAAACTACATCATTTTAATTTTTTTTTTAAATTCTCAAGAGCTTCCTCTGCAGGTGGACGGTGGGAGGGAGACGTGTGTGTTTCAGATGTTTTGGAGTTTAGAACAGCAACCCTGAGGGTAAATTGACTTTTTTTCCCTTTTTTCTTCCCTAAGCACTGCACTCAAGTAGGAGCCTTCCCATTGCCTTGGCTGCTGGATGAGGTTTGGACAGCAGAAGCCTTAGTCAGGTTACTGAGGTTGTCTTTCTCTTGTTTTGAAAAGTGCTATAGGATTTCTAACACCCACCTAAAGCCAAGCTTTCAAATTACTCCTTTAAACATTATGAAAAAGAACATATTCATAGCTCTTTATAAGATACAGTTGACATAACTCCTTCTCCTGGGACTGCTGGAGCAAAAAGAGAAATCTGTAGACAGTGATGAAACACTCAGATCCTTTTCCCTTATGTCCCTGTTCCCATCATGAAAATTCCAGACCAGGGTAAGGGAGCTGATTATCAGTGGCAGCTCTGGAGCCTTTATGTGCCAGCCCCCAAGAGCACAGACATATAAATCCATCAATGCAAGCCTGATAAAAATGATTTTATCTGCTTTTTTAACATTAAAATACCCTCACAGGGGAAATCCAAAATGAAAAACAATCTGCAGAGCGTAAAATCAGGCTTCAGAGAGTAAAACAGTATCATTCCTAAAGAACAACATAAGAATTTTCCCTCTTAATGACATCCAAAAGATCACTGACTTCAAGTTCCTGCTTGCTGCTGCAAAGAGCTTCCACAGTAATCTCATGGCTTAGCAACAGCTGCAGGAGAACTGACACACACTGCAGAAACTCTCCCTCCACACTGAACTCCCAGAGAAAAAGGCAAGCTCCAAACCAAGCCACAGTTGTAATTTTTTGCAAAACCCAAAAAAATACACTTAGGGGACAAAAGAAAACCCCAAACCAACCCAACTGATTTTTTTTTTTTTTTTTAGGTTTTCAAAGCCATAGAAAGCAGCTGTTAAATGACTATGTTGTGGTCTTGGAAATTCAGAAATTCAGACGTCTCTGTCTCTAAATGCTCTGAGGGTCAGTCTGGGTGGGACTTGGTTTGCAAAGTCAGCTCTGCACTCTGCCAGGAGCCAACATCCACAACTCCCTGCTCAGAGCCTGGCTGGAAACAGTCACTCCTCATCCTCAGCAATGGACAGGACTTTCCAAAGGGTCTCATACCCATTTATCACCACTTGAACCAGTTATCTCCAGAACCAATTCTCTCCAGAAAGCTGAAAACCTAAACCATGAAAACCAGACACAGCAGAGATCAGTGCAGTTCCTAGAATCTCCTTTTTCCTTTACTGGCCATTTTCTTTCAGATGAAAAGCAACCACAAGAGCAAACAAAAGCATAAAACCTCTGCAAGAACAGAACATCCACCCTAACAGCTCCACATGGATGAAATGCACTGAGAAATTGGTTGCCAGATGCAGACCAGCAGAATGGGTGAGCAAAATAAGCATGTTTTTAAGCTTGATTCACTACAAAGGCACTTGGGTTTGGAATTCAGAGGAAGTTCTAAACACTGGTGACTACAAAAGGAGGACATGAACAGGAGATGATCTCAAGCCAAAGGTGAGACAAGAAGTGGAATGCAAACATTGCAACAAAGCTCAGTAACAATGGTGGTTAACTTAGAAAAAAGAGATCAGCACCTATATTTAAGTAGGTGGTTTTGCATTCCCACAGCCCTGCTGTTATTTCTCCCTGTCCATGTTCCTCCACTCCTCATGCCCAGTCTCACTGCCTTGCTAAGGCTGCAGCTGTGCATGGCTGCATTTGACAGCAACTCTATCACCTGTTTGGAAAATCATGCTGAATCAAACACCTTGCCAGAAAACAAGAAAAGATTTCTTTTTAGCAGTGGTGACTTAAAGAAAGCCAACTCAAATCCCTGGAGCTGTGCTTGTTCCTACTCATACATTACAGAGCACCTTAGAGGGAAATTCTTCCATGATCTTGGAAAAACCTGTCTTATAATTTCAAGCATTAATTTGGTAAATGGAAGAGCCTGCACCTCTACAGTGACATTCACAAAAAGCAAGTACTTTTAATGTGAATCTATTCTCTGTTCAGGGGGATGGAACTACAGAACAACATTAAAAACACAGCATTTGCTACATGAAATACTACCTGTTATTTCTGGGTTCCAAAATGGGTTTGCTATGCTTTTAAGCTGTTATTCTAGAAAAGGGTGGTGGGGTTTTTTTCTCTAAGATTCTCATTTACCAAGGGAGTAAAAAACCCATATTTTGTAATGCTGACTTTTTCTCCCTTCAGAAATTCTTGTAACATAAATAGATATTAAATACTTTAAGGCAGATCACTTTATTTAAAATGTCTATAAACATAAAATGCATTAATAAGACCTCTTAATGCTTGTTTTGTGGTTTGACAGTAAACGTAATGGCTTACAGAGAGGAGTTAAGTTAATATACCCCTGACCAGTAATGTTCTATTTGCTTAAATGCAAGCATCCAAGCCAAAATTAACATTCTGGTTTCTTTTAAAGGCAGCCTGCCATCCTGCAGTATAGCTGAATAAGCACTGCCTAATATCCATGGGGCAAATCCTGTCCCCCAGCTAACAGTCACCCAAGGCTGACAGGGAGACAAGAAACAAAGGACCCAAGCAGTCAAGAGCTTGGCTTAAGGCCTCCCCAAACCACAAGATTATCTCTCTGAAATACATTTTTCTGAATTATCCTTCAGCTCCTTTTCCTGGGATGAAGGTCAGCTTTCATTATGCAAATGTAACATCAAAATCCCCTTTTGATTTCCCTGAATTCCACCTGGTTTTATCACCACAGAATAAAGGATTTATGCAATGATGCCATCTATGTGTTTGCCTATTATTATTCCTCACTATCTTTTGGTCTTGCCAGTCACTCTCAAGCAGTTTCCTTCAGAGGCCTCAAAAATATTCCTAAGAGTGTGGGAATGTAGGTGGCCAAGGGAGAAACTCTCCCACTGCCCCTCTGAAGGCTGAAGAGCTGAAACATGAATTCAAATCCTATCAGACATCAGAAAAAACTCACACCAGTGAGACCCCAGGAGCAATGACTTAACAGTGGGAAGCATTTCAGCTGGACCTTGCACCTGAGGAGATGTCACATGAATGTGTTCCTCATCCAAGAGTCCTCTTCCATGTGCTCTCTCTGGTGTCTAATAAAGGGGTGAGCTCACCCTACAGCATCAGAACTGAGCTTAAAAACTCATCAGCCTAATCCATTGGAAACTAACCTCCAATATTTGTTTAATAAATGGGTTTAGATGACCCAGCCCATCTATGAGCACCTCCCCACACAGATTCATTCACACCTGGCAAGCTGATGTTGCTGAGATGTTCTGCAGCACCTCAGCCTGGACAGACAACAGGATTCAAAGACCCACAACCATTTTTTGTTTAAGACTTGGTCCATCAGTCTGTTCATCCCTAACAATCTTCACAGGCTGAAAAAGCTGCACAACACAGACATCCCCAATGGCCACAGTGAAATCACTGACCTATTGGCATGAGGATCATCAAAAGTAACTGCAGAGCCACAGTGGAGCCCCATCAAGTGACAACTGTCAGAGCACACAGGGAGGCAAAATAAAAGGTAGAGGAAGTGACACAGAAAAGCAGCTCATTAATGGAAAAGACCAATCAAACTCCCTACTCAATTAGCGTCCAGGAGGGCTCCCTCACACCAGTGCTTGATGAAGGAACACAAGACCTCTTAAAAAGCTGTTGTTCCATAGCTGGTTTATTATGAGCATCCATCTCTTCACTGGGAAGCATGACCAGGCAATTACTGTTCAGGACTGTAATTTTTTTCCCAAGCCAATTTGCTGCTCATAAACACCAGCAGAGGCACAGTGAGGAGAATGAGCTGTTCCTGGATATTACAATAGCATGGGCAAAGGAATATGAGCTTCCTCCAAGACTTTCTTGTGCAAATGCCTCTGCAAGGACCCCTGCAGTCTCTGAGCAGAGTTTTCCATGTCTACATCCAATTTAGCCATTACCTCCTTATTGGCACTGCCAACAATTGAGTGAGCACTCCCTGTGGGAGGCTTTGTGTTCCCTTATCAGCTGAGACAGAAGGCCCCATTGCAGGGGGCAGCTCACAAATTAACACCCACACTTCCCATGAGCCTGAAATATCCAAAGGTTCTCCTCACTCCCAAAATATATCCTTAGGATTTCTAGAATGATTTTCAAGCCCAATTCCACCAACTACTCATAGGTGTGATCAGCACCACTTCATGCAGCCCTAGGGTGAAAAGAGTGGGATCAGCCAGCAGTTCGGTGATAAGTTTGCCACGTTTTCTATATCAAGGGAAGCAGCCATTTTCATTGTGTAAAAATCAGAGATAGAAATCATTCTGGACTTAAAAGTCAGTTCTTCTGCTGGAAATCAATATGATTGCTAGCTTTAACTGCCTACAACAATGAGCCATATCTCTTGTGAAACAGGTGTGCCATAGGAATCTTTAGGAACCCAAAAGATAGGTCAGACAAGACCCTCCTCCAAGGTAAACCACAGCAGCACCAAAAGCCTGGTAGAAAATACCACTCCTGAACCACTATATTCTAAATGAAAACTTGCATTTTCAGTTTTCAAAAATGGGTTTTTATTGTGGCAAATACCAGGAATAACACAAATGGAGAAGAGGCACACAACATAAGAAAACCAAAACCTTTTTTTCTCATACCTGAGGGTCAAAACAATTCTCGATTTCTGCCGTCAAGTCAGCTTTATCCTACCCTGGCCATGTCCTGCTTACTCTTGTTTCCTCTTTTGAGAGTGGAGTGCCTACTTACCATGTTCATAACAGTGAGGATGAACCTTTGGGCAGCCTCTGCTCCGTGGTACTGCACCATGTCAGCATCTGCCACCACCAGTGTCTCCACCGTGTACTCGCTGGTGAGGCGAATCGCGTTCCTCCGCTCCCGCCAGTCGCTCGTGGGCTTCCCCTTCTTCTGTCTCTTCTTTTCTGAAAGTCAAAATGCCTTTTAAGGCTGGCAGATCATAATAAAACACTCCCAACCTTTTCAACAAACACTCTTGTGCGTATTCAGGTTGTAACAACCTTTAAATTAAGGTGTTCTTGGCTGGTTAAAGAAGAGGGTCCATTGCAGGTACGCCTGTGCCTCTGGGTGCAGAGAGCAGCAGCAGATGAGAAAAGAGGGAAGATGATAGGAAAAACAAAAGTTCAGGAAAAGGAAAAAATTAACTAATTCAAATCAAAATGCTATGGATAAGTTAAACCTCCTTTCCTCCCAGCTAAAGACTGATGTATTAATAATTTGTCTTCTAAGCTGAAAGGTGAACTGTGTTTCACAGGCAGATGTGCAAAGCAGCTGAGGCGTGAACAAAGGAGAAATTAAATTCAGTATGAATTCAAACCTGCTCACTTCACTACAGCCACAAAATTGTGTTCATGCTTTCAGTTGTAAAAATAAAGATGCAAATGAAGTAATTAAAACAAATTTATTCTTGCAATAAGAAACAGAGTTCTAAGATTCTGAAATTATCTCTGCCTACTGTTCAGCCTGTGATATACTATGGATACTGACACTGCTATTATTACTGATTTTTTTCCTGTGGAAAAGGGAACAGAACACATAAGTCCTGAAACAGCACAAACACAACATTCAGTGCAAAACTGACATGGGACAGAGCCTAATGGATGATCAGACAAATCCCTCTTATGTCACACAACACGTGCTGCTCATTCCCCAGAGAAGAGAATCACTTTTTAATTTTCTCTAGATTTAACCTGAGACCCTCTCTGAGCAGAGCAGCAGCCAGAGTTGAGCTGGTGTTCACTGATTCTGATTTTCCACAGCCTGTTTACCAGCTCCCTGACATAATTCAGCTTGAATTTCCCTTCTTTCCCAGATCATCAGTTTTCCCTGACTGACCCTCCTGCATTGAGGGTGACAAACTCCATCAGCTGCAAGCCCCCAAAGCCCACCTGAAATGGACTCCCTGCCTTCACCCATTCATGCATTTTCTGCCTTGTCAATGTGCACATTTCACCACGTCCATCCCATCTCCTCATTTCTGGGTTTCTCGCAGTCAAACAGTACAACTCTGCACGTGCTTTTCTGCCCAAGGCATCAACTGTCAACACTTGGTACATATTTTAAACTGAGAAAACAACCATGAAACTTGATTTTTTTTTAAGAGAGTTTGGAAATATCCCCCTGGGTTGAAAGAGACAGACAGGAGTCTATGGACAAGAAAAAAAATGAAAATGTGGGGTGATCATAAATTATGGAAGCTACATGCCAGCAGCCAAGATGAAAATAACCAAGTTTCAAGGCCTGTTCTCACATGGGCTGCAGGACAGCAACAGAAAAAGTGCACAATCATGGCAAAGCTGCCCCAGAGCAGAGGATCTCTACAAAAAAAAAATATAAAGTTTAAAAGATGACTATACAAGAAAGAAGGAGAGCTGAATGCACCTTTGATTTGCCAGCTATGAGATGGAGATGACTTCAAACTCCTGTGGAACAGCTCACATGTTTGTGTGTTATTTTATTTCTTTCATTCCATTTATTTCCCATTCCTCCCTCTGCACAGCAGCTCATCTTTATCTACAAGTCCTCAACATCATCATTTAATTACCAAGGAGAAATCAAAGAAAAAAGAAAAGAAGGTGAATTATTTCAGTAAAACCTCTGACATTTTGGGTCTTACTGCTATCAATCAGAACCTTCCTGAAAACAGCAGCATTTCCCCATCAAATTATTATTTTGGCAATCCCCTAATAAATGTTTCCAGGTGGTATAAACCTCTTACCTCTGGAGAAGTTCTTATGGGGGGTCTAAGCCTAGAGCAACTAAGTCTCAACCTGGCATTGAATGAGCTGTGTAAAAAAGTTTAAGCGGGAAGAAAAAATTGGAGTTCTCTGGATTTTCCCTTAAAAATCTCTTTTTTGGTGAACGAGAAGGCATTTGTGTCAGAGGAGGAACTCACTCTGCGGGACTGGAGCTTGCACTCTGGGGAGAAGAAATAATGCCATGGTCATTTGCCACTGTGGTCCCTCCTCCAGAGGCAGGTGAAGGAATTGGCACCTCTTTGAACCAAACTCTGCAAGCTGTGACTTCTAGAGAGCAGCACCCTAAAGGGGCTCCTGGCAGAGGGCTGGGCTTGGTTCACACACAGCCTCTGGCCCCCTCTCCTCCTGCCTTCCACTGAGGGGCTGGGATTGGAGGATGTGAGTGGAAAACCAGCACCCCAGAGGCTGCCTGGAAAAGCAGCCAGAGTGACCTGACGGGAGAATTCAGGCTCTTACCCTCACCTTCACACTGTCCAAGTGTAAATTTACCTGCACTTAAAACAGGCAACAGGACTCAAGGGAGCCCACAAAGAGCTCAGGAGGGCACTGCTGAACCCTCCAGATCAGGCACAGCAACACCAGCTACTTGAAAAAAGAGAGGTTTTTCAAGTTTGTAGCTCCTCCACAGGGTAAATTATTTTATTCTTTCTGTCCACTTTCACAGTGGTCTCTCTTTGCATCCTCCTGCCTACCACAAATGCAAATAATTTTCCAGAATAATCAAGCACAAGGAGAAAACAGGGCGTTTGCATGGATGAACCACAACAAAGAGAAAGGAAATGCACACATCCTGTATCACAGATGTTTGATGAAGAGAAAGATCCAAAGCCAGCAGGAAAAATCCTCATTAAGTGCATTTGCAGCTCATACCTGAAAGTGAGTCAGTTTTATGGAGATATACAAAAAACAAAAATACCCCATCTCTAGAGCCTCACTTCAGAAACAAGCCAGCACAGAGAAGTCTCATTCCTGCCCTGCAAGATTTATGAACCATGGGCAGAGAATCCCTCAATGAGTACATGAAACCCCAAACTAAAATAAACATCAGCCATTAAAACAAGGATTAAATGCTTGGTGGATTCTTTATTTGAACAAACTGATGTTACAAATTTTGTGGTGCAGATGTCAAGTGTTAGTGTGAAGACAGAAGAGGCCATAAACCATGGGCAGGAGCTGTCAGAGGAGTTTACATTGCAGAGAGCACACAGCACATGATTTTAGGAGTCAGGTGTCCCCTGCTTAAGAGGTCAGAGAATTTAGTATGAAATATGAGCTGAAACAGTCAATCCACAACACAGCACATACATGCTGCAGGTGACTGGGCACAGGGGACATTACTCTTTGGCCAGTCACTCTGACAGTGTGTTATACAGTCTATTGGGCAAAAAAATCCACAAAATTCAGGACTGTGAGGTCTTCAAAGGGTGAAACACCCCCAGACCCTCAGCAAAAAATGGCTGTGACACTGCACAAGTTCATTAGGAGACTTTCATTTACCCTTCCCTGGCTCACCACCTTCAAAGCCATGTGATCACACCACGTCCTGCAGTCTTTGAAGTCTCCCTCAGAATGGGAAGAAGCAGAGTCCCCACTGTGATCAGAAGCACAACAAGGCTCTTCTGAGGCCTCTGTAGAAAACTCCTGACATTCAGTGCTTTTTATGGCAACTCAACAGATGTGCAATTCCAGAGCAACCGCCCCAAATGACCTTTTCCTATTACACACCAAAAGCACTGTCTAGCACTGTCTGGCTTTTGGCAGATTCTTGCTGTAAGTGCAGAGTCCTTTCCTGTTCCTCCTACCTCCCTTCCAACTGTATTTCCCAGACTCATCTAAAAGCAACATCTTCTCCTACAGCCTTCCACTATTTTTTTCCTGCCTAATCTTTCCCTTTGTAATTTTAGCTACCTCATTCTTGTTAAACCCACCGATGGTTTCTGGATGCCATTCAACAAAAGCCACAAATAAAAGTTAAACTGCAGAATCCTTTCTGCAAGGCCAGATTTCTCCTTAGAAGCTCTTTTCTATTGCTGCCTTAAAAACCCTCTCCAGCTCTTCCTCAGGAACCCTTTGCTCCCTTCCCTCCTCCCACAACACCCTCAACATCTCCACGTGCCCTCGATGGAGGGCAAGCTCTGTTTTACCATGTCCTGTTATTTCAGCAGCATAAAAAGGAAGAGAGGGCATCCAAGTGGGGCAAACAGCTAAAATTAATTCTCCCTAAGCCCCACGAGTTTCCATAGAACCTCTGACTGGTACTCACATTAGGCAGGTTTTATTAGCTTCACCTAAAAGTAAAAATCATCACCTCTCCAAAGCAAAACAGAAAGAAAAGGGATATCCTGCACACAAACCAAGCCTAGAAATTAAAGAAAGGAAGTCCTTGGGGTGTATTCTTACTACTCAACCTAAAACTCTCTGTCACTGCTGAATTATCAGGGGGACAGGATAGCACAAAATGTCCCTGGTAGCAGCAGCAGGACAGAAGCTCTCAAAAGGTGATTAATTCCAGACATGGAGCCCCTTTGCCTCTGCCAGGATGCAGCACAATAATTATCTCTGTGCCCTGGCCTGTTTTATCTCCACCAAAACCTTGGAATTTCAGATTTACCACAGCCAGCTGATGCCAGTGGGTTGCCTGAAGTTCAGGAATTACAAATGGTTGCCTATTGAAAGAACAGCTGATTACAGACTGAGAGCTGTCCTCTCATTTTTAATGCCTTGTCCTACAAAACTTCATCTCCAATTTCTCTCTGACTGGAATGGCAAAATCAGGCATCAACTGCTAGAAAAAATTATTGCAGAGCAGAATGATCCATTATTCCCTAACTCACCTTCCAAAAATGGCTTTGTTTTGCTTTGAGGTTTTTTTGTTTATTTTTTTTCTCCCAAACAGTCACTTTCATACCAAATCACAAGTTCATGACTATTTCTCTGGCAAAGCAGCAAACAAGAACTTGAGACAGAAGTCATGAACTCTGAGCTGCATCTCAAAACACCACAGATTTTACTGCAAGGATTGTTATCCAAGTTAGTCTGTGGCTTGGACACATCAGTTAAAACCTTATTCTTCTGCAAAACAAACTCAGTCATCAACACAACTCATCAGGATTTTGTTTTAATGGCAGGTCAGGATCAGCACTGTGATCTCTGTTCAGTGGTTCAATTTGTCACCAGGATTCAAAGATTCCCATCCCCTGGATCATGCACACCCATCTCCCATGGAAAAGACACTTTCCTGGTGGCACAAACAAGGAGCAATGGCAGATAAAAAAAACAATTTAGTGGTACAGGAGGAGGCACAGTGAGCATGGCTTGAGCTATGGACAGTGATAACATGGAAGAAGCAAAGACACCTAAAAGATGAGCAATCTGCCTTAGCCCAGGAACCATCTCTCTGCTTTTCCAGCCAGAATGACCATGGAATATCCATGAATGTCCCGAGACAAGGACAGTGGACACTGACAATGGAGCTCATCACCACCTGCCAGACTGGGTTTCACTGGGTTCCAATGGAAACCAGCACTCAGCTTCATCAGGAACCAAGCAAAGGAGCAGCACAGCTGCTCTGGAAGGGGAAGAAATCCATCCACTATGTATATTTACATTTTCTTTTTGTGTCTCTTTTTCACCTTGACAGCAGAGGGAGAAGAACCTGGAGTCCCTCACACCCCTCATGATCCACACTGAGGGAATCATCCAGAACAGAGCTGCAGTAAAGCCTCACTTGCCACATGTGATGGAAAAGGACACTTCTGAATGTCAGACTGCTACAGGAGGCTGCTGTTTATCAGCCATGAGGAAACAATCACAGGCTTGCAGGGAAAACCCAGACTCTCTGTCAGGAAGAGAAGGGACCTGGAAAAACCAAGGGATTTATCCACAGAAGTGAGACACACTCCCATGGGCAAAGTGCTGAGTTCGTGATACAGGGAATCCTCCTGTGCTTGCAAACACTTAATCACATTACATCTTCTGTGGAGACCATTGTTGAAATCCTGCTTTAATTCTCCAACAGCTGCTTCCTAATATGGACTAATACAGGTTGCATTACATCTCTATTTTTAGTGCACATGGTTTTGGCCATAACAACTGCTCTTTAAGGCCAAGTCAAACCTGCAGAGAAAACACAGCTAGGAGACAATGATTAAAGATGGGGAAATGCAACGTAGCAGTAACATGTGTTAAAGATTTATACCTGTTCAGGGAAAGCATTCCCTACATTTGATACCTGAACACCAGCACTTACTTAAATTATTACCAGCTTTGATAAATTGTTAAAACAGGTTGCAAAGTAACTATGCAGAGAAGCAGCACGTTGTTATTCTGTGGATTAAAATATTGACCTTCCTGTTATTTCATTGTATGTGCAGCACATTTGCATTAAAGGAAAACTGGTTCATTTAAACTGACAAAAGGGTTTAAAGCAAACCCACATTTAAGAGTAATTTATGAGGTCTATACCATAAACATGAAATAACAACCTTCTGTCCAAAGACAAGCTGCTCTCTCTCAAGCTCCTGGACTGTATTTTATATCAAATCCTTCCTATGTAAGGAGATTTTAATACATCACTGGAGACTTTTGGAGAAGTTGTAACAGAACTTACTTTTCCCAAAGAAATAGAAAGTTTTATGACATGGTTAGAGGAGATTCCTATGCTTTCACAACATGGTTTGATTCTGTCTTGAACACTGATATTTTCTCAAAATCAAGAAAAACCAAAAAAATTTCCCATCCACAGACTCTGATGGCAAAGAAAACATGCGAAATATGTATCCAAATCTCAGTAAATAGTTAAACTACTGTTGTTCCATGATAGTTCAAAAAAATAATCCATTTACTGCAGCTGAGGCTGTGGTGGATATTGTCACATGGAAACAGCTTTACTGTATGTCACAGGCTCACAGAGACAGGGCAATGAAAGAAGCTCTATCTCAGGGGCTGGGCACTGCAAAAATCATGCATGATGCCTTAAAAGAGATCTTTCTCTCCTGCCTGGCTCTTCTGCAGGGAAACTCTCAAAAAAAATTACTAAAACCTGCAAACAAAACTCCCTTTGACTCCACTCTCTTCATAGCAAAAACACTTCTCCAGGACCTTTGACAAGAAAGTTGTAAGAGCAGGTCTTTAAAAAGCAGGGTGTGACAGGAGGTTTGTGCAGATGCTGCCCAGTGTCCAGAGATGAGAAGTGTTTCACATCACTGGTGTGAAGCTATTTCCCTGTTCCTCACGACTCCCTGCTCAGAGCAAGTGAAACCCAACCTTCCCTTCCTTCCCCCTCATTGCCTGTGCACCTGGAAACCTTTTAATAGGTTTTGTGTTTGCCTCACAGGGGCTCATGTTCATGCCTGAGCAGAAATGTGCATTGTGACTTGATCTCTCTCTTTTGCTGGATGACAGGTGATAAAAATAAAACATATTCACATATCATATAACTAACAATAGCACCTGGCCCATGGTGATAGGATCCCTCCTTTGGTGCTGGAGCACTTTGGAATTCAAACAAAGGAATTAAAACATCAGCCCTGGGATTTTTTTAACCCATTAGTAGACACTTTCGGGTTCAAATCTCAAGAATCCAGTCATGCCAAACCTTAAGTACTTTCCCATTCTTGACTACAGCCAGATTAATCCTCTTATACAGATTACTCCAGGAGAAATTTGGCTCCCACAAAGTTCTCCTGCGGACCCAAAAATAATTTTAAGTGCTGCAGGACATGTAACACCACTCAGACTAAAGGAGTTGTTTTGGAGGTTTTAACCACCCCTTATCAAACCAGCCTGATGGCATTACCTGGCCCCAAGCCACTTTCCCTCTCCCAAGGCTGGGGTCTGCAGGGAGGGCACCACATCTCTGGGTGGAGCACCAGGGCAATGCCCTTGGAAAGCTGTGTTCTCTGTCCCCCCAGGGGCACTTCCTAATTTAGTTAATTTTGCTTTCTTAAAGTGCTTTCCTCCAAATACTCAAACATTACATCACCAAGCACCTCTGTTTTACACGTTATTAAGTTCATATATCACAGGAAATTTGCCATTGAGCAATTTAGCCCTGTTTAAATTTTTATGACATGATCAATAATCAGCATTAAAAATTCAGCTGATGTTTTGTGCTTTGATTCCCAAACAATCCCAGATTATGCCAGCTACCTCTGAATTACAGAATTTTAAGAAGAAAATATATATCGAGGTGGTTCTTGTGTATTCAGAAAATACAAGAACAGCAGTAAAGGACTGAAAAATGCCCAACCCCAGCAGTTCTGTGCCCTTGAAAAATACTCATTTTATACTCTATTTACACAGATCTGTCTTTTTCTGTCTATATCGTTCTACAATACAGGGTTTGTATCTAAGATGTCTGGCACAGAAATATCCCCATGTATTTACAACCTCCCACCTTTCCTGCCAAGTTTTAGCCTGGGTGAGCCAAATTTTAAGCCACTGGAAAACAACCTCTAGTACAAATCTGGCCAGTCCATGTTGGTATCACTGTAGAGAGACCTTTTCCCAGGAGAAACTCTGGAAGCACACTCCTAGATGGTCGCTTCCACACAGTTTTATTAGAAATGGACCTTTTGTGTGTCAGGCAGGATTAATTTTTTCATTTCTAAACTCATGCACAGAGGTTAATCCAAAGCAGACAGGAGGCAACTAGGTCGTTACTGTGCTGAGCCTATTAACAGCCAGGAGTTACATTTCTGTCCCTCAAAAATGACAAAGATCCAGGGATCTGCCTTTAAGTGGGGAAGCCCATGAGCAATTATATTCTTTTAGGACAGGGCTACTGCCAAGCAAGGCTTGGCTCCCTTTTTAGCACAGCAGAAGGAATCATTACCCAAGGGATGGGAATTCTGTTCCCAGTGTAGCAGTGGCTCCCCAGAGGCCTTCAGGAAGCAGGAGGTGCCACTGGAAATACTCTTTTTTCAGTGTCTTCTTTTAGTATCTTCATGTTCACTCAGCTTCTTTTTCCCTTTGTGATCCCATGTAATTTTTACCCAGTGTCTCCCCAATTTCCTTCCTTCTCAGGGAGGGAATTCCAGTTCTGCCAAGGACAGGGAGCATCCTGCCCGAGAAAAAAGGTCAAAAGGTTCACTGGCCAAAGGCTGAGGCTGATTTCCTGGACTGATTCTGGTTAAATTCAGATTTTAACTAATGGCTGTCTCATTTTACAGTGTAAGAATTCTGAAATGCATTTTCTGTGACCACAGGGCTGCAGCACCTACGGGAACTTGGCTGAGAAATCAGAGTGGTGCTGAATTCTGATGTTTCTTCTGAAAAGAGACATAAGGGATCTGTAACTGTAACCAGACCCAAGATTTTATTCTCAGAGAATCAGAGAGAAGATTGGCTTAGTCTGAACCCCTGAGAATGATAAACCTGCTGAACTATTAAGAGCTCAGCTCCACACAGGAGAAAATAAAGGTCTTGGCTGCAGGATTTACCAGCACCCAGTGTAGAAGCAGGCACAGGTTGTTTTGCTGGTGCACAGGTCTGGTTAAACACAAAAACTGAGATACAAAGCCTTACAGGCAAACTTCAGGTTCCTGGCTGCCTCTTCCAGTGAGCTCCTTCAGGCCTCTTCCACTGCTGTTCCCACAAGGAAGCTTTTTGTGCCTCCTGTTGCTGCCACATCCTTCCATGTCCAACAGCAGCCCTTGTCCCTGAGCACTGAGCTCTTCCCACACCAGTGATTCTCACTCCTGTACCCACAAAAAATCCCAGCCCTGCTCCCCAATCTGCCCCTCTGGCAGCCCAGCAGCAGAACCCACTGCTCCATTTATGCAATCCATCCAGGAGAAGGCAGGAGAGGAATGAAAGGAGCAGAAAATACAGGGCCACTGCAACCTAATGAAGAGATTTCACAAAGTTCATAAAAAATACCCCCTCTGCAACACACCCAGAGAGAATCCCAGAAAGGATAAAGTTTAATTGCTCTAAAGAAGCCAAAAAATAGTTTATATCAGCTGGCAATTTGCCTGTGTGGCTTTGAAAGTGGGAGAAGACAGGATATGATCAATGAACAGAGTTGGCCATTTTCTCCTGAAAAATGATAGCAAATTAGATTATATAATAGCTGTTTTATCAGATAGAGCTTAAGTTTGATGAGTCAAACACCAGAGAGAAAAAGCAAAATCAAGCTACTAGTTAAAAAAATAACCTTCTGATCTACATCTGGTAGTTCCAAATGTACTGAAGCCCTTACAAAAGCAATTAAAAACCATAAAATAATACAAAGTCTGCTCAGTTGACCCAGATATGGATCGTGTACTCTGCTACACAGAAGTAGGAATGATGGCATGAGAAGCTGAAAAAGAAAGCAGATTGCTTTGAAAGACAAACTGCATCTCTTCCATTTCCAGATATCCCTTTATCCCATTATGAGCTGGATCCCTGCAGTTGGACTCCACAGATGATACTTCTGATTAAATTATATCAAAGCAGATGAAGGGATGTTTTCCACACTCTGAAATGTGAGGATCACCTTCTATCCCTGCCTGCTCAGCACAACTCCAGTGGAAAGGCAGAATGGAAGAGTCCACATCAACACTGACTTCAGTTAAAAAAAACTGAACCTTTGCTAAAATCCCAGTGAATCCCTCCCTGAGCAGTGGTCACACTGCAAAATTAGAACAGAATTTACCATCCCACAAATCCAATGTTACAGCACATGCCCTGACAACCTCACGACTGTGATGTGACTCCTGCCTGAAGCAGCAACAGGATTCACCCACACTTGCCATCCTTCCCCAGCTCCAGCTGCCCAACCACCAGAATCACAAACTACAAGCAGAATCCCCATGGCTGCTCTCTGGAGCCACTCCAAGCTCACCTGCTAGGACCCTGCAGTGCTCCTCAGGGCCCTGTGGCCTGGAGGGCTGGCCAGGCCTGGTGGATCGTCTCCGCCTGATGAAATGTTCCTTCCCACTGAACGAGGCCTCAGATGCATTCACAGGTTGGATCAGCAGCTGCTCTGACCCAAGCTGGATGTAGCCAACCTGTCCACAAAACAGAACAAAAAAAATCCCATCAGTTTGGTGCCCAAGCCTTGTCTGTCCAGCCCTGTCTGAAACCCAGGACATTTCACTGCAGTTATTTGCAGCGTGAGGAAATGATGTGATTATGGTTGTGTTCAGCCTGTGTAATACAGACTAAAGAACTTCATCTGCTTCTCTTATTTATTTTTTATATCACTGAGCACTATTTAGAAACAATGCACCATGCATGCACAAAGGAAAGGGGGGGATTCCTGTCAACACTTTTGCTTTCCCTTCCTCCTCTTCCTCCAGACACAGCCCCACATGTTTGTTTTACAAGATGCTCAGCTCACATGAGGACAAATAAATCCTGTTAACAGAAATCCCTTCAAAATCACCTCTCCAGCTGCCAGGATTGCCCTGCTATTGAATGACATTTACTGTCTCAGGGCACAGAGGTGACACTGCCTGCACACAGGAGGCCCCTGTGGGTACCACCCTCACAAGGAACACTGAGTGAACTGATGCATGTGTGACTTGCAGAGCCACACTGCATTTTTTGGGACCAAATACCTCTTCCTGACTACATTAAGGGCCACACAGTCAGCTCTGCTCTCCCTGCAGGCCACGGGTTGGGTTTCAGAGGTGAAGCCAGGAATGGACTGCTGCACTGTCCCAGTGTCAGGATTCTCCAGCATCCCTGGAATAAGTGACACTAGGAAAGCAAAGACCCTGCCTAAATAACTCCCTAGGGTCCAGGTCAGAGCACTAAATCCCTGCCTTCCTTGCACCAAGTCCAGACCTTACAGCAGGGCTGGCAAGAACACCTTTGGAAGCCAGCTTCTGCCCCAGGAGAGCCCTCTGCTCACAACCCTGAGCTTTTAAGGTTCTTTTATGCTTTTTCCACTCCTTTTCTGGCATGAAAAGAAGAGAGTGAAAGCAAAGTTATCACCTTTAAACTTACCAAAGCCTCCAGGTTTAGTAATCAACACCAAAGTTGTAACATGTTGCACAAAGTGAGTATTTACAACGAGGGGCTCTTACTTTTCATTGCACTAATCCAGTGATTATTTATACTGCAATTAAAAGTCTCAAAAGACAGCTCTACCATGTACCTCCCCCTTGAGAGAAGTCTTGAGATCTGATTTAACTTCTGTTAACAACAAAAGGGCTCATCTAGTCTGCCAGGATTGTGCACCTGAGAGGTAAAGATGCTTCCAGAGAGCTCCAACACCCATCCTACACATAAAAAGAGAGGCCAGACTTTCCTGGTCCCCCCTCCCCATGCTCTGTGCCAGCCAGGCAACTCTCCAAAGAAATGCTCTGCACGTACATCCAAATGCTGTATGTTCAACAGCTGACTGTACTAATATGATTTATAATATACATTACATACATACTGTATATTGCACATTTCCACACCTCCCTGCCAAATCCGGTCCTCACGTACACCCAGGAAATCCCTTTGGCCCAGTATTTGTAGCAAGAGGAATTTCTGCTAGCAGAAATGAGAGCTCTCCTCCTTTGACAGCCACACGAACTGAACAGCATTCAGGGTGTCTCAGGAAGGGTCACTGATTTCCAAAGAGAGCTTGGACAAAAATAAAACTGTAAAAGTTGGTGTCTCCACTGGGCATGGCTGCAAAGCACAGCAGAGACAATCAGCCCCCTGTCTCTGAGGAGACAAGAGACACCTCTTTGGGGGCCTTCCCAAAACAGACCTTGCTCTTGGGACAGAGGAATTGCTAAAGGATAAAATGCCTTGGCGCTTCCTAAATACAGAGAAAACCCAACATTATTCCCAGGCCCTACAGAATGCTCACCAATTTACAATACCCCACTCTACCCTGGAGTGTCCAAAGGGCTGCCTTTTCACTTAAATCACAAGTTGGGCTTTGTCAGAATTGCTCCAGAGACAGCAAAAGCTCTGGTGACTTGTTGTTCCAGCATCCTTTACGATGCTCTCCACTACTTCCCCTCCTTGTTCCAATCTTCCAGCTGGGAGGTAGCCCCAGCCCCCCTTTTTTAATATAGGTTTTAATTATTTAGAAGAAGGGTTGTAAATCTGGTGCCATGGTACTAAAAGCCACACCAGAGCTCCTGACAGACTGCCAACCATTTCAGCTGGTGCCAAAAATATGTAAGAAGAAGTCAGTTTCATCACCACCCGACATTATCCCAATTTTCTGGCATCAAGAGTGAAAATAATTTAAAACATTGGAAAAGACTTATGTTTCACATTTGCTGTGGAATTGTGAAACCTATGGAGAGAAAGAGCCATGAGTCTTCACCCTGGAATACGTTGGGAAACATCTCAAGCTCAATCTGAGAAGGCAAATAGAGTTTCAAACAGGAAGGGTTTGCAGGATCAGGCCTGTAAATTATCCCTAGGGAGTTAAAAATGTTAAAAATTCCCCCAGACTTGCCAGTTGGGTTCTGAAGAGTCTCCAAACCTGCTGGCCCAGAGGAGATCTTTTGGACCCTGTAACTTGAATAGTCTGGTCATTATTTTGCTTTTTCCATAAGAAATGCATTCCTCATTTGCATCCCTCAAGTCCTCCAGATCCTGCCTTGTGCTAATCCCAGCACGAGAGATCAAACATCAACCCTGGACAAAGGCTCTGTGCTTTTCTTCTCCTGTCTGAGGGACTGCACAAGGCTTTGGATTTTGAAGATAAGGAAGTAAAAAGAAGACCATGTAACCCTCAGAGCTAGTTATCCCACATCTCAGGAAATCATTCCAATTAAGTGAAATGCTTTGGATCTACCAATTCCCATTTCTTTGGGAGATGCATATCAAAAGCTGGGATACCCCCTCCCATCCTTCTCTCCCTGTGGGAGTCCAGGACCTGCTGCTGTGCCAGATCCTGGGATAGCTGAATTTTGGGAAAAGCAGCTGCTGCCCAACTCCACCATCCTGGAAAACCTGAGACATGGGAACCCAACAATTCAGAGGAGTGCAGTTCACCATCATCTGCATTAATTTTACAGTTGGTATGGCCAGACCATGCAGCTGACAGAACCCTGCAGCTCTGCTAACAGGAAAGGCTGGAATGATTTCAGCCTCCAAAGGCAGGCAAACTGACAAGCTGTTTAAAACAAACAATAATCTCCACTTCCCACTACAGCCCCACTCACCACTGTGCTTAACAGTGGCAAGACCTTTCACATTAAGGATATTTCACGTCCTTATTTTAGAAGTCAGCTCAACATTGCTCACCACCAAAACATTCCCATGTGCTCTTATCCAGGGTTTCACACACACAGGGGTCACTCAAGCAACCTGCTCACTCTCTGTTCTACTCTTGTACTACAAATCATCTTCCAGTGCAGCTTTTCTTGGGCTAAATGACAGCAGGGAAGGGAGGAAGGTGCTCACAGTGTGTCACTGGAATGACAGTGGTAACACAGCCTTTGTGTGACCCCATCCTGCCTCCTTGGCTTCACTGCTCTGTCCCTGTGCTCTGGTAGTGCTGCTGGAGCTACTGCAGCTCCAGGGCTTGCTCAGAACAGGGATCCAAATTCTCAGTGTTCTCTGCACATGGTTCTCGACCTTCCCACATGTTAATACTCTCCAAGAGTTACACTGTTTTTCCAGCCCTTTTTATTTTCACAACATCTTTGAAGGAGATCTATGAAATGCTGAATCTTTAACAGATTTTTCTCTTGCTCCTAAGTGTTCATTAGTTACATACATAGAACACGCTGAAAAGAGAACAGATTTAAACATCTGACAAATTCCATCCCCTTCTCAATTTCTCAACTGTTACGCTGTAAATCGTTGTTTAACCATTTCCTCAAAGTTAAAAGGAAGTTAATGTTTAAAGTGAAGAACAAAACAACCCACAAATACAGTTTAATAAACTTCATGTGGGTTTTAGTCCCACCCTTATTAACCATGTTTCAGCTTTGCTTGGTTATTATTCAAAAGTGCAATTCAAGCAAATTGAAAAGAAGAGCTTTAAACTAAGTCTTGTTCCAGAGTCATTTCAGGTTTACACTCAGTTCTGAGAGCAGACCATGCCCAGGAATATCTGCCCTGGCCTCCACCTCTGCTAAACAAAGAATCCCCAACATATTCTCCCTCTTGTCCACTGTGGAAGAGGAAAGAAAATCCCAGCACAAGGAAACCCAGCACAGTAAATTTAAGAGGTTTAACTTTTCAGCTCATGGCCCAGCTATGGATGAATGCCAGACAGCTCCTCTCCCAGACAGGAGAGTTCAGTGGAGCTGAAGGTTTCCTCAGGGGAAATTGTATCATCTTTAATCCCCACACGCCTGCTCTGCCCCGCTTCCCTCAGCAGCAGAGGCTCCTGAGTCACCTGGAGGGCAGCACCGCCCTGGTGCACACAGAAAACACTGCCCTGGCCAGGGATGGAGCTCCCTGAGCTGCAGCATCTGCTCTGAACCAGGCACCACCTCCCTCTGCAGTGAAACTGGCAATTCACCAACCTAAGGTACCTATGGCACAGGATGAGCCACCAGGGAAGTGCTCACCTTCCTCACTCACTGACACTGACACCCAGACTGGCCTAACCCTGACAGACTGCAGCCTCTCCTGCACCCTTGTTCCTCTTCTTCCCAAGGACAGAGAGATTTATTGTTCTATCAGGAGTCCTTGGAGTTACTGCTCATTGCCTGGAGGCTGCAGTCCAACCTGCTCAGTTCTCTCTGCCCTCACTGCCCTTCCAGACAGGATCCAAACCCACACCAGGACATCCAGGTCCTGCAAGGCACTTACACACACCTGGAAATCAGGGGGACTTCACAGACCTTAGAGGAAGAAGTCCATTTGGATGATCTTATCAACTTGTCTACATTTACATCCTCACAAAGTTTATGGATGGTCCCAAGTGAACAGGACACACCAGAACAAAGAGCCACCATTTAGAAATATTTTTAGAAGCTGGAAGATTTGTCCACCAGGAGATGCAGGAAGTTTAACAAAGGCAAATGTTAAAGCTTGGTAGAAAAGAAGCCCTTTTCTTCTCTGGGTAGATTGTATGAGACATTACTACAAAATATTTAGGTTTTTCCAACATCCAGTGTGCATTTCTTAAGGTGTAGTTTCAATTAATCTATTCTACCCTACAAAGAGAAAAATCACCATTCTCACTCCATGAGCCCTTGCAATATGCATCATCCATTTCCACCAATCCAGTCTGCACAAGGAAATTCAAAGCAAACAAAACTGGGATGTGAAAATGTTACATGAACTAGCCTGAGCAGGAGGGAGGCACAAACTCTTCTCTTACTTCAACTGAGAAGGACAAGCCACCTGATTTAGAGACAAGACAAAGAGCAATCCTGAACCTAAGATCAAAGACTCTGGATTTTAAAATGGAAAATAAGTTATTTAGAATCAAACCTCTGCCTCTAAATGCATCCCAGTGATTTTCACCTTTTGGTTCCTGAACAGTTTTCAACAGTTTCCTTTCATTTCTAGGTATAATGCTTATTTTGACATGGACTCGTGACCCTCTTAGAACTGTAACTCTTTCCAAAATGTAGGTACAAGAAACATGAAAAGCCTGCACCTGCTCTAAGGGGCTGATGCTGCAGTCCAGCACTTCAGCACATGACAGTGACTCCACTGTGGCCTTACAAAGCTGGAACTTTCCAAAAAATAAAGTTCCTGTACTGGCTGCTGTCTTCTGGAGATGGTCCCAGGGGCTGCAAAGCTGCCTGTGAGTGCCCAGCAGCAGGGAAGGGCAGTGCAGCCCTGAGCTGTGGCCAGAATCCAAGTGCTGGCACAGCTGCACTCCCCAGAGGCCAGTGCTGCCAAGGGGAGGGCAGCAGCACTTTCCAGGAACCCTGTGCCTCTGCCTAGGCTGAATTCCCAGCCTGACACGAGGAACAGGAGGGCTGGAGCATCCTTTAGCTGCACCTCAATGGTGAGAGCTTGGGTACAGCAGCCCTCACCTCACTCTGACCTCACAGAGCTCAGAGAGCACAGCCACCCTTCCCAAAGCAGGAACTGCAGCAGCCACACACTGGTTAACAGCAGCATCTGCCAGCAGAGCTCAAAAACCAGACCCCAACCTTCAGATGCCACACTGGGAATCTGATATCACCACCAGGAAGCAATTGCTCAGTCTGGCTGCAGCTCAGTTTTCATGCCACTGTGTCAGGGATTTTGTTTTTACTAGAACTCCACTTGCCCTGATCATTTTATATCACTTTTGGTATGATTTATGGCATGGCTGAGAATATGATTACAGCAAGGCCTGAGCCAGCTGGAGATCAGGACACAGCATTACTGCCCACTCTTTCTTAGCTTTTCTGAAGGAGATGTCCTGATCACCCAGTTAGAGTCCAATGAGCATTCCCCTGTTGGAATTTTCAGGAAACCCCCACTGCAGCACTAAAACTGCTCACAAGGCAAATGCCAGGACAAACAGGCTGCAAGGTTTCCACTACCAAGGTCTTTCCTCTAGCCCAGCAGGTCTGGCCCATGTCCCACCTGTGAAGCTGCTGCTGAGGGCAAAGCCTTATTCTTTCTGCAGCAAACAGGGCTCAAGGAAGCAATGGGAAAATATTTTTTTTAAGTGATGGTCTTAGTATTTTAAATTGCCAGACTAGAAAGCAAAAGATTTTGGGCTCTAGAGTCATCTGCTCTCAGGTCAACTCATGGCAGATTAAAGACTTCCTAGACAATCTGGGGCAAGCTTTTGATTCCTCTGATCCCAGAAAACATCTTACCACTACATTACACAGCTTTCACTACAGGTATGTTGGTTTAGTGTGGCCACTGCAAAAGTCTGTGTGAACACTGAAAACCAGCCTAAAAGGTGAGATGTTTCATGTTTAAAGACAGACTTAAGAAACCAAAATGGTCCACTCAGCTAAAATAAGAAGGTTCATCTACATGGTGGTATGGAATATTTCAATGAAACCATTTCAGTAATTAATGAGGTTCATCTTAAGTTTAGTTTCATCCATCTTAAGTTCAGGCTAACCCTCAGGACACTGGAGTTTTCTGTTCTCTAGTTTTGAGCTCACAAGGGTGTTTTAACCTTAACTCACTCAAATATACCATGCACCTGCTTTTAGCCCTTTCCCATTCCTGGTGATTACCCAAATGAAGAGGATGAATGGATTCCTCTAACAGGAAAGGAGTATCCCAACATGCAGAAACACCTCTCTCCCAACACATCTGCCCACAGCACTCTCAGCACTGCCAGGACCAGGTGCACAGGCAAAGGCAAGCAGAGCTTTACCAACACTGTCACTAACACATGGGGCTTTGGCACAAAGCAGCAGCTTTGACACTGATCCCAGGTTGATCCAGCTCAGTTATGTCAATTTAGCCATTGCTTAGAATTGCCATGATCCAAACAGGTACTGCAATATTGCTGTTCACTTTTGCTGGGTAGTGAGCTAAGACTAACTAGTCTCATCTCTTTTTCAGCTTTCCTACTGCAAATTTTGCCAAGCTTTTTCACCCCCTCCTCCATTCCCTGATCTCAGGCAGTTAATTCTGTGCCTACAACTACATTCCTCTTTTTTTAAAGGTTCCTCCCCTGTTTGTTTGTGCTTTCCAGCTTTGGAAGCCCAGCAAGATTAACAAAACAGGCCTGGTAGAAAAATCATAGAGCTGTTAGTGATTTAAGGCTTGAACTAGAGATATTAGTTTTAAGCTGGCTTCGGTGGAACTCAGCTCAACTTCCAGTGCCACTCAGACCTCAGCATCTCCGTTTGTTGGGTTTTTTTTAATCCTGAGGCACAGCGCCCTCAA
Organism: Peucedramus taeniatus; assembly: GCA_013400575.1. Taxonomy (NCBI): domain Eukaryota; kingdom Metazoa; phylum Chordata; class Aves; order Passeriformes; family Fringillidae; genus Peucedramus; species Peucedramus taeniatus. Next base: position 258,489 of record WBNO01011811.1, read on the forward strand.
ATGGCTCCGGAACGAAGGCTGGAGCCCCGAGGGCAGAGCATGAACTGCTTCTCAGTGCGGTCTAAGGATAAATCTCCATCATCAGGTCTGTTCTGACAGGCACACTTCCCAGGACCATCTGCTGGGAATCACTGCCTAATGCCCCGCTAACTTCCTGAAGTACTTTAAAAGTTATCAACAATAACTGCAAGCTACTCAATGTTTTAAACATCTCAGTCTCCACCACCAAGAAACTTTCCGTCCCACACCTCCCACCAGGATGCTCAGAGGAGAGCTGGGCCCTGCAGAGCCACCTGAAATGACAGCCTCGGGCAGAGAAATTCTGACACTTGTGGTGGGAAAAGCCCCCCCGAGTGAGATGTTCTTCTGACCATGCTGGAGCCCTCACTGCTCTCTGACCAGCTCCCAGTGAACACCCCAACACTGATGGCAGGAGCCTGGGAAGAGCCAGCTGCAGAGCTGCCACAGCATCAAGCCAGGATGGCACCAAATCACCCACAGCTGGACACAGCCACCTGCCCCATGGCTGGGGACAGTGGCACAAGATGTTCCCCCCACCAGGACACTCCTCTTCAGCACCCTCAGGTTCTGTCACCCACCCACAATGGAACTGCAGGGCCTGAGGCCCCTCAGGGATTGCTGAGGCAGGAGAGCCAGGGTGGGCAGAGCAGCCACCATGGGACAGAGGTGGTGCTCAGCAGGGCCCGGGAGGTGAGGGGACAGTGAGGTGAGGGCACAGGAGGGTCACCTCGCTGAGGGCAGGTGAAGCACCGGCATCCCGCCTCAGCGGGCTGACAGTACCAGCCCTGAGGAGGGGAGCGGGCCGGGATGGCAGTACCAGCCCTGAGGAGGGGAGCGGGCCGGAATGGCAGTACCAGCCCTGAGGAGGGGAGCGGGCCGGAATGGCAGTACCAGCCCTGAGGAGGGGAGCGGGCCGGAATGGCAGTACCAGCCCTGAGGAGGGGAGCGGGCCGGAATGGCAGTACCAGCCCTGAGGAGGGGAGCGGGCCGGAATGGCAGTACCAGCCCTGAGGAGGGGAGCGGGCCGGAATGGCAGTACCAGCCCTGAGGAGGGGAGCGGGCCGGAATGGCAGTACCAGCCCTGAGGAGGGGAGCGGGCCGGAATGGCAGTACCAGCCCTGAGGAGGGGAGCGGGCCGGAATGGCAGTACCAGCCCTGAGGAGGGGAGCGGGCCGGAATGGCAGTACCAGCCCTGAGGAGGGGAGCGGGCCGGAATGGCAGTACCAGCCCTGAGGAGGGGAGCGGGCCGGAATGGCAGTACCAGCCCTGAGGAGGGGAGCGGGCCGGAATGGCAGTACCAGCCCTGAGGAGGGGAGCGGGCCGGAATGGCAGTACCAGCCCTGAGGAGGGGAGCGGGCCGGAATGGCAGTACCAGCCCTGAGGAGGGGAGCGGGCCGGAATGGCAGTACCAGCCCTGAGGAGGGGAGCGGGCCGG